>JAABKJ010075445.1:169780440-169960579 GCA_011634705.1 Andricus grossulariae | reverse complement strand
CAACAATTGTTGTTTTCTTAAATAAATGAAATAAATAAATATAAAAGTTTGGTACTTTGGCCTGGAAAATTATTTTCTCTTACCAAAACTGCTATAAATTTTTGTGAGAGAGATTCGCAGTCACTCTTTCTATGTAAAATTAACAACAAGAAATTGTTATTATTTATTGTCAATATTTAATTTCAAGAAAGCTTTTCTAAATACATGAAAATTTTATAAAAATAGTGACTGAAAATCTGTCTCACAAAATCTTCAAGCCGTTTTAGTGAAAGAAATGCATTTCCAGACCAAAATGCCAAAGCTTTAAACTTATTTAATTTGTTTGGAACAATAACAATTGTTCTATTTTAGCAAATATAATTGTAGCTTTGTTGTTTTCAAGAATATCTGTATCAATTCAGATGATGAAGGATAATCAGAAATTGAAAAACCATTAATTTCAACATTTTCCACAAAAATGGTTTGTAAATATTATAATAGTTAATGTTGTATAGAAATTGTTACTGATGATCATTTCCACAATAATTTGAAGTACTTTCAGAAAAGAATTTCTTTTGAACGAAATTTACAATATTTTTTAAATTAATGAAAATTTCGTGATATTCGAAATTAAATAATAACAATAAATAGAAGGGGAAATATTTATTCCTTCATCTATCAAAGGTGGTCCTTTATCAGGCGATGAGTATGAATTTAATGAAGTCCATTTTCACTGGGGAAAGGAAAATTGTTGCGGATCAGAACACACGATTAATGGTACTTGGTGAGGAAGAAAATAACTAATAAACACCAAATAACCAGATTTTTCATTGAAATTAGTATAGTATTAGTAGTTTTTCGATTTTAGAGGAAAAATCACTTTTAATATCAATTTTAAATAAATATTTATTTATTAAAAGACCTTGAACACATAAATTCAAGCTGAAATCAGATTTCGAGATCTGAAAAAAAGAAATAAGTATTATTAGTTTCCTTTTAATGCTTATTATAAATATAATTTTTCTAAAATTCTTGAGAAAATTCGAAAACATTTTCAGACTTCAGATGTGCCGAAAAAAAAATCTAAACAATTTTTCAGAAAATGTTTTAATTTCACCGTATTTTACAAAAGATTAGGAAAAATTAGATTCATTTTGAATATATCAAAGCTTTTCAGAAATTTAGAAGAATTTTAGAATAATGAATAATTTTTCAGACATTTTTTCAAGATTAAAAATGTTTTGAATCTCTTGAAAGTTGTAAAATTCCTATATGTTTTCTAAATTAATTTAAATTTATCCAGATTTTTTTTTGATAATTTTGGTTACCTGTTGAAATCTTCTGAAATCATTTCAAATATTAAAAAAAAATTAATTTGACAAAATAAAAAATCATTTTTCATTTTCCTAGAAATCTAGAGAAAAAGGTTTTATTCTCTTCAAACCTTTCCAAATTCTTAAGAAGCTTCTTCGTTTCGAAATCATCAAAAATCTGCATGTAAAACAAAAACCAAAGAAGATCAAAAAAGAGCAAAAAAAACGTATTTTAAACTGACTCGAATTATTTCTAAAATGTAAAAAAATCTTTTGAATTAAAAAATTGCCTTAAAATCTTCCAGATTTTATTCCATATCTTTTGAATTTTCTCTAAAAATTCAGGAATTTTAAGAAAAGTTCATTCCTTTTTTGAAACCTTTTAAAATTCTTGATTCAAAACCTTCAACACAGTTTGTTCAGAATTTTTCAAATCTTCAGAAGATTAAAGTTATTTTTATATCTTTGTAAAACTTCTAAATATCAATTAAACATACTAGAGTTTTTTCTGAAATATATTAATCTTACAATTACAAAATTACAACATTTTAATTTAAAATTTTCTGAATTTTTTCGCAATTTTAGAAAATAATTTGATATCTTTTGAAATCTTTTTCAATCTTTTCTCAAAAGTATTATTTTAGCCAAAAAAATCATTTGAATTTTTGCCAAGAATCTTACGAAAAAAATTGTTATTCTTTTGATCCATATCGAAATTTAAAAAACAAATTTTTCTTAAAAATTTTTAAAAATCTACATTTTGTTTAAATTTTTTGAAAATATTTTCAAGTTTCAAATTATTTTAAATTCTTTTCATAGCTTTTGAATAACTCCTAAACTGACTCACATTTTTTCTAAAACTCTGTGTCCATGCGATATTGAAAAATTAAGCAAATGAACTAGTTAAATTTGTAGTTAAAAAAAAATTAATTCTGAACCAAAACACAATTTTGCAACAAAATAGTTTAAATTTTTTAAATATTTTTAAATAAAAAATATCAATTTTCAACCAAATAGTTGAATTTTCATCCAAAAAAGATACGTTTTTAATAAAAAATAGAATAGTTAAATTTTTTGTTGAAAATCTAATTATTAACCAACAAAAAACGGATTTTCAACAAAATAGTTTAATTTTCAACTAAAATTATGAATCATCAATCAGAATTGTTGAATTTTGAATCCAAAAAAATTATTTTTCAACTAAAACAATGAATCTTCAACTGAAATGATGAATCTTTAACTAGAATAATTAAATTTTTAACCAAAAAGATAAATTTTCAACCAAGAAGATTAATTTCTACCAAAAAGCACGAATTTTCAACTAAAAAAGATATTAAACTGGAATAATAGTTACATTTTCAGTTAAAAAAAAAGAATCAACCAAAAAGAAACAAATTTTCAACAAAATAGTTAAATTTTCGGCCAAAAAAATTCCTTTCCATCCAAAAAAAAGACAAGTTTTCAATCAAATAGCTTATTTTTCAATCAAAGAAATGATTTCCTACCAAAATAGTTGAATTTTTCAACCTATAAAAATGAATTTTCAGCAAAAAAGTTGAGTTTTCAAACAAAAAAATCCCTTTTTAACAAAACTGTTGAATTTCCTGCAAAGTAGATTAATTTTTCACTAAGTAGGTGAATTTTCAATAAAAACTATGTATTTTCAAAGAAGAAGGTTAATTTTCTACCGGAAAATACGATTACTTAACAAAATAAATGACATTTTTACTAAAAAATATACATTTTCAACCAAAAAGATGTAATTTCAAGCAAGAAGAATAATTTCCTAACAAAAAGGACGAATTTTTAACAACAAACAATCAATTTTTAACCAAATAGTTGAATTTTCAACAAAATAGTTTAGTTTTGATCCAAAAAGATGAATTTTGAAGCAAGAATCTTAATTTGCTGAAAAAAATTAAACTTTAACGAAATAAATGAATTTTTAATTAAGAACGTCAAATTTTCAACAAAAATTAACTAGTTAAATTTTTAATTAAAAAAAAAAAAAATCATCATTTGAGTTGAAAATTTGTCTTTTTAGTTAAAAATTGAAATCTTTTGTTAAAAATTCATTTTTTAGTTGAAGATTCATAATTTCATTTGAAAATTGATCCCCTTTGGTTGAAAATGTAGTTATTTTCTTAACAATTTTTTTTTTAACTGAAAATTTTAGTTGAAAATTCATATTTTTGGTTGAAAATTCAACTATTAGCTCAAAAGTTGAACTTCTTTATTAAAACTTGATTTTTTTCGTTGAAAATGTAGTTATTTTCTTGAAAATTAATTTATTTTTGGTTGAAAATTATTTTTTTTAAACTGAAAATTTAATTATTACTGTTGAACATTCCATCATTTTATTTTCAAATTCATCTCTTTAATTGAAAATTAATTTTTGTAACTGAAAATTTAACTATTAAATTTTTTCTTAATGCCAAATACATAAAAAAATACAACTGTTTGTGACATGAAATGCATAATTGGTTGCCTTATCCGGAGGACTAATAGCTTTTTCTTTGTAAATGAATATTTTTTTAACATTGACAAAAGAGTAAAAATACTCAATTCAGATAAAAATGGATTACTATTGAAAAAAATTATACTTTTTGATGCTTACGAATTATTTGTTAATAACTAAAAAGCCAATTAAAAGTGAAAACTTCAAAAAAAATGCAAATTTCTAGCATGACGGCGATAAAAGACAATAATAAATAATATTGAATTGATTAAACAAATACTTTGTTAACTTTCATTAAATATTACCTAACTCTAACTGAAAAGTTAACAAAAAGTTGAAAATTTAGGAAAAAATCGCAACTTTGCCACCTCATTCTAATAGAAGGTAGTTATGAACAATAATCAATTTTTGGAATACATATTTCATTAAATTTTTCAAGTGAAAATTTAACTATTTCATTTATGGTTGAAAATTTATATTTTTTGGTTGAAAATTAATTTTTTAACTGAAAATTGAACTATTTCATGTTTGGTTCAAAATGTATCTTCGCAGAAAATTAATCTTGGTTGAAAATTAATTTTTTTGGTGAGAAATTAATTCCCTTGGTTGGAACTTAGTTTTTCTTTTATTTAAAATTAAACTGTTTCACTGAAAAATTAACTATTCCATTTTTTGTCGAAAATTTATCTTTTATGATAGAAATGTAATTTTCATGGTTGAAAATTCATCTGTTCTGATGAAAATTTAACAATTTCGTTGAAAATTCGTTTTTTTTTACTAAAAATGGAACTTCTCTTTTTTAAGTTGAAAATTGATCTGTTTTGAATGAAAATTTAATTTTTTTGTTGATAATACGTGTTTCCGGTTGAAAAGTAAATTCATTAGTCAAAGCTTGATCTTTTTGGTCAAAAATTAATTTCTTTGGTTGCAAATTTAACTATTTAGTTGATTTTTTTCATTTTTGTTGCTGAAAATTTATTTTTGAACTAAAAATTTAACTATTTTATCTATGGTTGAAAATTTATCTTTTTTAGATTGAAATTCGTGCATTTTGTTTAAAATTGGTCTTTTTTGGTAGAAAATTAATTTTTTGGGTTTGAAAAATCAACTATTTGGTTGCAAATTGTTTTTTTTTTTAATTCATGTATTTTAGTGAAAATTTTTCTTGTTTGGTTAAAAATTCGTCTTTTTTGTTAGAAAATGTAATTAATATATTAAAAATTTATTTTATTTAGTGGAAAATTAATGTATTTTGTTGAAAAATTGCACTTTTTGGTAGAAAATGAATTTGTCGGATTGAAAATTTAACTATTTCGATAAATTTAACTATTCCATTTTTTGTGGAAAATTTATTTAATCTTTTTGGTTGAAAATTCATCTGTCTGGTTGAAAATTTAACTATTTCGTTCAAAATATATTTTATTTGGTTGAAAATTATTATTTTTTTCACTGAAAGTTTAAATATTCTATTTTGGACTGAAAATTAATTAATTTGGTTATAAATTCAACTATTTGATCAATTTGCAACCCAAAAAAATTATTTTTCTACAAATCAGTTCAACTTTCAACATATAATTTGTAATTTTGGACATTTCAACAAAAACAGATTTTAATTTGAAGTAAAAACCAGTTCCATTTATGCGAAAAAAAAACTAATTTTCAACGAAATAGTTCAATTTTCAACCAAGGAGATGAATTTTCAACTAAAAAGATTAATCTTAAAAAAGGAAAATGAGTTTTTATTAGAAGAGTTCAACATTCGATACAACGATGATTTTTTTTAACAAATGAACAAATAATTTTTAAACAATGGAATAGTTAAATTTCCAGCCAGAGAGATGAATCTTCAACAACAACAAAATAATTTCTAACAAAGTAGCTGAACTTTCAAGCAAGTAGTTGATTAAAAAAAAAAAAATTAGTGAATTCTCAACGATCCGTGTGATATTTAAAATTTCATTCAAAACAGATTTTACTTTAAAATGAAAAAAAATAGTTGAACGCAAAAAAAAGAAGAATTTTTTACCTCAAAAATTAATATTCTAGAAAAAAGACAAATTTTCAACAAAATATATAAATTTTTAGCAAAATAGTCGAATCTTCAAATAGAAAAGATCAGCTTACAATTTAGAATGTCAATTTTTAACCCAAAATGGAATATTTATAATTTTATTTTAAAAAAATTGATTTTCAATTTATATAAAATAAAAACGGATTTTCAATGAACTAGTTGAATTTTCAATAAAAAAAATTAGAAGAGGAGAGAACTAGAAAAAATCAACTTTCAATTTAAAATATCAATTTCTAACCAAAAATAGAATAGTTATACTTTTAGTGTAAAAAATTAATTCTCAATTCATAAAAAAAAATGTCAACGAAGTATTTAAATTTTCAACAAAACAGCTGATAACAATGTTGTTTAGGAAGATAGTTTTCTCATTTTAACTCTTTTTGTGCAATTATTTCATACAAATTGGTTTTCTCGAACATATGTTTTTCTTTTAAACTAATTTTTTTACTCATACTTCTTTTAAGCCTTCTTGTGCAATTTTGTTATACAATTTGACTTCCGAAAGTTTTCTTTTAATTTTCAAACGAAATACATGAATTTTCATTCAAATAGTCGAATTTTAAACTAGAAAATACCAAATTTTAAATTCAAATATAAATTTTCACACAAAAATGTAATAGTCACACTTTTAGTAAAGAAAATTAGTTATTAATTAAAAAATTAATAATTTTCGACAAAATAATTTTTTTCAATTTCAACTAAAATAATGAATCTTCCAACAAAAAAATGAATTTTCAAGAACAGAGTTCAACATTCAACCAAAAAGATAATTTTTCACTAAGAAGAATAATTTTTTTTTAATGGAATAGTTAAATTTTCAACTAAGGAAGTGAAAAAAATGTTTACATAGAATTCTCTATAGAAATTTCATAGAATATTTACATGTGAAATTCTGTCTGGAAACTTCATGGAATATTTCCATGTGGAATTCTATATGGAAATTCTGTGCAATATTATCACCTAGAATTCTGCATGGAAAGTCCCACGTGCTGGGAAAAACCCGCCGGCCAGCTGCCGGGCGGATGCGTCAGCTACGTGACAAAAGAGGGACCGCTTTTGGACAATTTTTAAAAGTGTTATGACTCACTCAATGGGAGGAAAGCAAGCTCGTCGAGTAAACACGGGTGTTTACGATTTAGGCGTAAAATTTTCCACTTGAGTTTCACTTTGAAATTCAACCTGGGCAGTTACGTGACTAAATTGCTTACATCCGTGGTTCTCAAGTTTAGGCCTGCTGGCCTATAACAATGTCATGAGAATGACGAATTTCTTCAAAGATTTCTGGGATAACTTCAACTGATTTCTTAATTTGGGAAATTAATTTTTTAAGAGAATTTAAAAAGATTTTAAAACATTGCAAAAAATTTCTAAAAATATCAAAAAATATTTTTAAAAATCTGGAAGATTTAAGGGAATTTTTTTTAGTTCGAAAGATTTTTTAAATATTTACGAGAAAATTAAAATAATTTAAAAATATATTAACTAGTTTTGAATGAATTAGAAACATAATGTGAAAGTTGAAAATATATGAAAAAAATGATATGTAAAATTTGAAAAGATTTCGAAGAATAGGAAACAAAACGTAGATTTTTTAAGACTTCCGAACGGTTTCAAGACAATAATGCAAAAATTTTCCTGAATTCCTGGAAAAATTCATGGTGATTTTTTATTTTCAAAAATTAATTATAACAGAATATTTTTAAACAATTTTGAACAATTCAAAAGATTTTCAAAATTCCCAAAAGCGCATCTGGAAGATTTTTTATCAATTTTTGAAATAATTCGACTCAGTTTAAAAGATATTCAGGAAGTGTAGAAGTTTTGGAGAGAATAAAATTATTTGAAAACTTTGAAAGATTTCCGAAAATTCATAAAATATTTGTAAACTTCTTTCAGATTCCCACAGTTTCGAAAATTTTTTAGGCTGAGCTGGAGTTTTCCTAAAAATTTTCTGAATCCTCTGAAGTAAAAAAACTTTATCAGAAATTGTCTAGATATATTTTCATTTAGCAAGATTAAGGTGTTTTATACAAAATTCGATCAAGTTGAAAAGATATTTAGAAGTTTGAAAAAGATTCAAAATTAACTTATTCTTGAAAACATTTCAAAGAAGTCATAGAAAAACGCACACCATTCTATATTTGGAAAGAACAATTTTGAAGCTTCTTAAGCATTTTAAAAGGTTTTAGGATAATTAAGACATTTCTTAAAATTCCTGAGAAAATTGACAAAGATTTCAAAACATTTCAAACTATATCGTAAAATTTCTAAAAAGAATATGGACACAGTAAAATTCAAAAAAGATTATTTTTGACAAATTCACATCTGTATTGTGTCAAGGGGCTGCTTTTCAACCTTAAGTGTTGCAGCCCAAAAATTGGTGTTGGTATTTTTGAGCAGCCCCAAAATCAGAGACTCTATTTACATTCTAAAGTTCTGAAAAAGATTTTTTTGACATTGTCATGTCTGCGTCGTGTCAACGGGTTGGTTTTAAACGCTAAAAGTTGAAGCCCAAAAAGCAGTAAATAATCCTAATTTTTCTTTCCGGAGCTGCTCGCTTTGTTAGAAGGAGGTCTGGAGGAGTTGCTGTATGGGCGGCCAAACATCCGGCTCAAGAGTCCTTGGAGGAGCGGATAGAGGAGCGAATGGTGGCAGAGGAGCCGCTGGTGTTGGAGTAAAATCTGGAGTGGAAGTCGGGGCCGCATACGGAATCAGGGCGCGCCGGAGTGGGTCTAGCAGGACCTGTTGGGCTTGTGGGTCTTGTTGGGTCACTAGGTCTTGTTAGGCTGCACAGTGAACGGTTGAATTACAGATAGACGTTGAATTTTCTCAGGCACACGACCAAATACGCCAACATTTTTCTGCAGATAACCCATAGTAACATTAAATTGTTCATTTTTTCTTTCATCATACATAATCTCGCCGCCAGATATTGCAGATATTGGATGGATCGCAGCATCTAAAATACATCCAGTGATTATAGGACCTACTGCTAATAAAACTTTATCTTGTGTGCAATTTTTGTCAGTTCCATTAGAATGTTTGATTAGAAAAGTCGATTGATCTGTACGCTGTTCGTCTGTCGGGCATCGCACTTTCCTATAAGGATGAGCTCTAGTACGAAATCCACGTATGATGGAAATTCCAGATTCTCTGAAACTCTGGCCTTGTTGTCTAGAAGTTCCTGATTGCGAACCTAATTCCGCAACAAAAGAGGAGTTAATCTTGATATGTAAATATCAATTAATGCGTCTCAATAGGGAAACTGCTGCAATATATTATTTATATATAGTTGGCTACCTGACCATTAATATAAACACCAGAATTTTAATGCTGTGAAATTTTCAACTCAGATTCTTTTATAACTCAATAAACTAATTGCAGATAAAAATGTACTCAATTTTCAATTCTCAATTGTGAAATCCTCAAACGAGAAATAGTATATTACATAAAGAGTCGCGCAAAATGTAAAACGTGTTCTGCTGGTGAAGAATTGAACGTGATTTCTTTTTTGGAGTCACCGCAACGATACGTTTTGAAAACGTTGGGTCGTCGGCTCACATTGGATGCACCTTCTAAGTTTGAGAACTTTTAAAAGAAAATATTATGTGATACATAATCTTGAAGTGAATAAAAAGTGAGTGAACATCGAGGTTCCTCGATAGAAATATTAGTTTTTAGACAGGAAAGAAAAATTTAATTAGCCTATGTGATTATACACTTGCAAAAGTGAGCTGAGCTTCCACACTAATCATGCTCTTGCAAGTACAAGGAATAAAAGTTCGAAGTAGATCTGCTCCGGAAGATATTAATGAGAAGAAAGTTAATGGAGAGCAATGCAGGTATTATCCAAGAGTGATGGTAACTGTAATACAATGTTGTGTGTACTGTACTGCACCATACCATCCTAGCAGTGCAAAGCAGGCAAAAGTTTGCACAAATAAGCAAACAGGAATAAAAAACTGTTCATATGAAGAAGCTATATAAAATTTAAAAACAATAACATCAGCGAAAGCCTGTTCTCTAAAGAATCTGTCAGATATGTGCAAACAATTTTACTCCTCCAATTTAGAGGGAGGTAAAAGTTACTTAATGTTAACTTATTCAATTACTTATTCAATGTTAAATTATTATTGTTTACAGCTACCTTCTTCTATATTAATACTATATAGTTGCGGTTTTTTTCTCAAATGTTTAACTTTTTGTCCCCTTTCGAATTGGAGTGAAGTAATAATTAATTCAAGCTGAAAAAATCATTGTTTAAACAATTTATTAATAATGGTAATAATATTTTTCTTGCCTAATGGTAGTAAGTAGCAGTTTTTTCTAACATTTTTAACTATTTTATCTATTTTTCACTTGGAAAAACTTAATAATTAATTGAATTTAGCAATAATAATTGTTCTAACTAACTATGATTGTTTATAACTATTTTCATTAATGGTAATGCCTTCCACTTAGTGAGTTAATTAGTTAGTTACGGTTTTTTCTGAATTGTTTAACTTTGATTTGGCTTTTTAGTTATGAAAAAATAATAAATAAACATTAGAGTGAATCATATTATAAACTATATCTTTCTTTTTTGTAAATATATTTTTCTGAAATGAAACAGATATTTGAAATATTTATTAAATTTTCTACATGGATTCTTGAAGTAGTTACTGAGAACCTTTTTGTTGAAATTATTATTAATATTTATTATTTGTTACTAACTTGCATTCATTATTATTTCATTGAGTAACAAGTTGAGAAGGAGTTAAAAAAATGCAGAAAAAACCGCAACTTTCAAGCAATTATCTGAAGAAGGATAATTATAAACAATAAAAAAGTGTTTGCATAATTATGTTTGTTAACTTGAATCGATTGTTACTTCACTAAGTAAGAGAGAATTGTACAAAAAGTGTAAAATTTCAGAAAAAACCGCAACTATCTGTCAATTCTATAGGAGGCGATAGTTTCTGACGACAATAATTTATTAAAACAATTATTTTTGCTAAATTATAATAATTATTACCAAACTCTAAGTGAATAGTGGACAAAAAGTTGACTATTTCAGAAAAAACCGCAACTTTATAACATTGTTTAAAGATATTATTATTTAAAATAATAATAAATTGTTTAAAACATTAATTTTGTTAACTCTCATCATTTATTTACTTCACACTAATTAAAAATTGGACAAAAAGGGGAAAAATGGAGAAAAAACTGCAATTTTCTACCATTATTCTGAAACAGTATTATTAACAATAATGATCAATTGTTTAAACAATTATGTTCGTTGAAATTATTAGGCATTACCTTACCCTAATTAAAAATTGGACAAAAAGTGGAATTTTTTTTTAAAACCGCGACTTTCTGACTCTTTTCTAAGAGAAAATTGCTAAGAACTTTGATAAATTATTTAAACAATTTATGTTAACTTCTAGTTATGAGCATAAAGTAGTATTTTACCTATTAAAAACAGTCTGCATAAAAAAACTGCAATTTTCTACCATTATTCTGAGACAGTATTATAAACAATCATACTCAATTGTTTAAACAAATATTTTTGCTAAATTTTACTGATGATTACCAAACTCTAAGTGATTAGTGGACAAAAAGTTTAACCAAGGCCAACTCAATATTATAATCCCCAAGTTCCGGTCGAAAATGCAAGCGCCAATAATCTCTTCGGGGAACTGTCCACCATATCAAATAGCAATGTACCAAGAAACTCGGTTCTTCAACCCCTTATGTCCTCTCAGAAAAGTAAAAATTAAAGTAATCCCGTTGAAAATCATCCAAATAGGAATATCCATGATCAAAGTGCGTCACATGCAATTACATGCAAAACGTTGGAGCAGCCATATTCCAACAAAACATTCCCCAACAATCTACGAACGGTCGTCAAAACTCCCATAATGCTACCCGAGAGGGTAGCGTTATGAAAACCCCTAAGCCTCCAGTTAGAAATTAATGTAATGCCAGGACGAAAATAGCGTCGGGCTCGAATCAAATGGAAGGCAGTGTTATGATAAAAGAAGTTGCTAGCGTATAATTGTATAAGCACATACGTAAGGAATTATTAAAAAAGGCAAAAAAAACTTTGATCGATACGGGCAGTGAAGTCACTTGTATATCTGGATCTTTTATAGTAAAATAAAATAAAATTGGAACTTCGTTGTCTGGCAAGTATCTGGGTTAGCTTTTAATCAAACATAACCTCAAGTTTCTCAGTGCGTGATGTTTCTCAGGTTATTAAATGAATTTTATTACTCAAGCTTGGTGAAAGAGACTTAAATTTAATAAACTGATCAACCATTTATTAATCAATATAATAAAAATAAGTTAATTAAGTTATTTATCTAATTATGGCCTTGAACAATGCTCCAGCTGTTTAAAAACAACCAAATAAGTTTTGATTTGTTGCTTCAGATTCTTTTTCCCTAGAACCCAAACACCCCGTCACAATATGTATTTACACTTTATATCTCTTTCATTGATCAGCTGACTTGGGCTCATGTCTTCTTAAATAAAAGTCAAATGAAAATATTAATTTCTCCAGTGTAATAGTGATTAACGAAATTAAAATCTCGAGTCATTTTTGAACTCACATGAACAGTTATCCGACTATCAGCATAAGAGGTTTTCCGTTGAAATTTCTAAGAAAAAAGAAAAAGTTTCTCCAAATCCGTTTAATTTTCAAAAGTCCAGTTCAAATATTTTCGCCGCTCTATTCTTGCCATAACTTGTTTATTAGGCAATGTTTTACTCTGTATTGTATCACTGTGATTGTACTTGTATTCGGAGTGCAGTCCATACATCGCTTCCGGTTATTTCTGAGCCCTTTGCTGCTTAAGAGACTGTTTTCCAGTTTTGGAGCTCTCGACAGTACTTGTGCAGTTAATACGTATAACTATGGGTGCTTGTCCCGAGTGCAATAAGTCAATATCCACAGGATCACTGGGTGCTGTTTTCTGCATAAAGTGTGGTGTATTTAGCCACTTAGCCTGTGTCAATGTCGGATTGTCAAAAAACTCAGTTGACGATCTGAAAGAGGGTCTAATCGATTTTGTTTGCGTGAACAGCAAATCAACGAATGTTAGCGACATCTCTTCAGGTTTAAATCAAAGCTCCTTGCCAAGTAGAAATATAGACCCTGCCGCGCGCTTATTTGAAATGATTGAATATGCAAATCAATTTTTCACAATATATAATAATCATAAAGTACAAACAAATATGATGAAAGATTTTTAATTTTTATTTGTGAAAAAAGGTATGCCTTCCTTTGAATTTAAAATCAATAATTTATTTGTGAAGAGTAAAATCAAATAATGATTTCACCTTGCAATCTGAAAGACTGTTTTGTGATCTAAAAATTAATTGTGATCATTTCCACAATAATGATTTATTATAAATAATTGATTTACACATCTAGTAATTTCAAAAAAACGCGCCATTTACAGCTAATGAGACTGCCGATGCAACGCATGCGCAGTGCAGTTGAGGAACCGAATTGGGAGCACTGCAGCTAACTTCACTTCGTTGAGTGCTGAGGGGAAGAAAATGGATCTAATGCATGGGAGAAAACCTTATTTTGGTAATATCTTCGTAATGAATAATAATTGTGATCATTTTATTATTTCAGTAAATAGTTCTTAAAATATAAAAACTATTTTTCAAATGAAGTTATATGTAAAAAATTATTTTTTACGAAGATATTAGCAAAATAGGGCAAAAATGGATCAAATTCCATGCATTTGGTCCATTGTTTTCCTCTCAGCACTCAACGAAGTGAAGTTAGCTGGTTTCAAGTTGTGACGTCGCTGGGAAGATGTCTGCACGCTGAGGGTCAAGCAATAATACCAATCTCATGGGATGAAACTCAATTTTTTTAATAACTTGGGAAAAAAATTATTTTTCACAATAATTATATTTGAATGTTATTTTTTCATCTATTAAAATCTATTCAATTAAATACCAAACTCTCTACAAACAAATTATCGATTTTATTATTTAATTGAATAGCTTTTGACAAATCAAAAATAATATCCGAACACACTTATAGTGAAATAGTACATTATGCACCTAGGGAGAGAAGTGGGGCTTTTTCGACGAGTACTAAAAACATACACAAGACGAAAAAGTGCCTCTCCCTCTTGGCGAATAATAAATTTCCGAAAATTTATGGAAATTTTAAAAAATGAATTTTAGGTAATTTATGGTAAGTTACCTCATTTGCCGGTAAAATTTCCATAATTTCCCGGAAATTTATGGAAAATTCTTGAAAATTATTTTGTATAATTTATGGTAAGTGACCGTATTTACCGTTAAAATTACCATAAATATCCGAAATTTTTCATTAATTTCCGGAAATGTATGGACATTTTTAAAAATTAATTTTGGGTAATTTATGGAAAGTTGCCGTATTTAACTGTACAATTACCATGAACGATCGAAAATGTCCATAAATAAATTTTTTGTCCCATGCAATTGGTTTTATTGTTTGCCCCTCAGTAAGCAGACATCTTGGATAACTCTCACCTAACCTGAAATACCTAAATAGGTATTTCAGGTTGAGTGGATGAAATCCAAGATGTCTGCACGCTGAGGGCCAAACAATAATACCAATTGCATGGTACAACAACTTTTGTTTTTAATAAAGGATTTTTCTCGATTAAACAAAATAGATGGATTTTCAACCTGAGAGTAAGTTTTTATTGGTGACTAGTTGGCGGCAAATTTGAAATCTGAAATGACCCAGAAATCAAAATACTCTTAAAGACATTCCATCCAAAGCGACGCGAACCTTACAATTACTCCATCTTAACTATAGAGTCAGAAAGGGTTTAATAGTGACGCGGGAAAACTTGGCAATTTATTCTAATTAATTGTCAAGAATGATTTAGAATAAAACAAAATTGACTGTAATATTCTACACTTTCAATGATTTTCTGCAAATTTAACACGTGCTTTTTTTACATTTTGCAAGATGATAGATGTTGTCACACACTCTGAAAAGTTTATTTTATTATAAAAGACTTATTATGGAAATGTATCATATTGTTCAAAATAATAATAGTATTTACACTTTATTCACAACTTATTCCAAAAATTATTTATCATAATACGCAGGCATGTCTATGCTTCTCCATTCAATTCGTTTGATTAAGATATTTTTATTTGATTTAACGTAAAATTACTCTATTCTATTACATCTCTCTCAATAGATACATCTGTCTATTTTGAAGGTATTTTAGGTTATGTTTCCATTTCTTGACTGTAAAATTGAGAAGTACTACCAGTGAGTAGCAGAGAAAAAAAAAACTTCTTCTACATATGAATTTTGGGATCTCTCAATCATATTCTGTAATAAAATGAATTCCAGCCTGTCGAATCCAAAATGATTTCACATTTTAAACAAAATTGTAATTTTGTCCCAATCGGTTCTCGTTTTGTATTATTCCACTTTAGTTCCAAAACTTTATTTTAAATATTTCCAAAGTTTGCATTTTGCAAAAGTTTGGATTACACAATTTATTTTGATGAAATAAAGTCGATTTTCACCAAAAAATAGAGACCTAAGTAAAAATTGTGTGAGATAATAATTGTTTTTCCCACCTTGCACAACTCAACACAACTTTCAGATTTTCGAAATTGGCATTTTTTGCATTTTTTTGTATAGTTACTCAAAAAAAGTTTGCGGTGAAATGTAGCTCAAATATTGTCTTTTTCACAAAATTCTTTACGGAACATTTTTTTGAAAAAACAAAATGTCAGTGCTGATCCTAAATTTTTTTAATTTCACCTCAAATTCCAATTAAAAAAAAAGATTTGCGGCACAGTTGAACAAAAATCTAGCACAATTTAGCACAACTTTTGTTTTTTTAAAAGACAAAACAAAGCTTCTTCGCTTCACAGATATTCTCCTGGGAGGACTTTTTCTCCTGCGAGGCCTTATTCCTCTGCATGGTCTTTATTTTTAGTGGTAAATTTTTAAGGTAATGCATTTCAAAATGCAGCTTGGCACAGCTAAACAATGAAAAATTAGAAGCGTTTCAAATTTTTCATTTTTCATAGGACACATTTTGCATTGAGTAACTGTCAATTCATAGCGATTTATAATTTTTGAAATGGATCTGCCATTCGAGTATTAAAAAAAGAAAGAATAAATGACTTTATAAGACGATTCTAAATCGGTCCAATAATGAAAAGCCCTAATTCAATGTTTTCCTAAATATTTGTTTACTATCGAAATTTTTAATGTTATGGTTTTTTTTGAAGCCTATAGCGCTTTTGACGTTTTTTCGAAAAAGAATTTTGTTTAAAAAATTTTTCCTTAGAAAATTTAAAATCGAAATTTTTAATGTCATTGTTGTCATTGAAGCCAATACTGCTTTTGACATTTTTGGGAAAAAATTTTTTCTTCAGAAAATTTTTCCTCAGATAATTTACCATCGAAATTTTCAATGTTATTGTTGTTATTGAAGCCAATACTGCTTTTGACATTTTTTAGAAAAAATTTTTTCTCCCGAAAATTTGTCCTCAGAAAATTTACTATCGACATTTTGGATGTTATTGTTGTTATTGAAGCCGATAGCGCTTTTGACATTTTTTAGAAAAAATTTTTTCTTCACAAAATTTTTCCTCAGAAAATTTGCCATCGAAATTTTTAACATTATTGTTGTTATTGAAGCCGATACTGCTTTGGACATTTTTGGGGAAAAATTTTTTCTCCAGAAAATTTTTCCTCAGATAATTTACTATCGAAATTTTTAATGTTAATATTGTTATTGAAACCGATATGGCTCTTGACATTTTTCGGAAACAAATGTTGCTTCCGAAAATTTTTACTTAGAAAATTTACCATCGAAATTTTGAATGTTATTGTTGTTATTGAAGCCGATAGCGCTTTTGACATTTTTTCGAAAAAATTTTTTGTTTTCAAAATTTTGCCTCAGAAAATTTAACACCGAAATTTTTAATGTCATTGTTGCCATTGAAGCCAATACTGCTTTCGACATTTTTGGGAAAAAATTTTTTCTTCAGAAAATTTTTCCTCTGAAAAATTTACTATCGAAATTTTTAATGTTAATGTTGTTATTGAAGCCGATAGCGCTTTTGACACTTTTGGGAAAAAAATTTTTCTCCAGAAAATTTTTACTTAGAAAATTTACTATCGAAGTTTTGAATGTTATTGTCGTTATTGAAGCCGAAAGCGTTTTTGACAGTTTTTCGAAAAAATGTTTTCTCTACAAAATTTTTCCTCAGAAAATTTACCATCGAAATTTTTAAGGTTACTGTTGTTATTGAAGCCGATACTGCTTTTGACATTTTTAGAAAAAAATTTTTTCTTCAGAAAATTTTTCCTCAGAAAATTTACTATCGAAATTTTTAATGTTATTGTTGTTATTGCAGCCGATAATGCTTTTGACATTTTTAAGAAAAAATTTATTCTTCCGAAAATTTTACCTCAGAAAATTTACCATCAAAATTTTTAATATTATTGTTGTCATTGAAGCCGATAGCGCTTTTGAAATTTTTTGAAAAAATTTTTTCTACAGGAAATTTTTCCTCAGAAAATTTACTATAGAAATTTTTAATATTAATGTTGTTATTGAAGCCGATAGCGCTTTTGACGTTTTTGGGAAAAAAAATTTTCTCCAGAAAATTTACTATCGAAGTTTTGAATGTCATAGTTGTTATGGAAGCCGAAAGCGTTTTTGACAGTTTTTCGAAAAAATGTTTTCTCTACAAAATTTTTCCTCAGAAAATTTACCATCGAGAAAAATATTCGAACAATATTATAAAATTCAGTGAAAACCATTAAATTAATCCCTGGAACCTGTCAAAAAGTCCTAGAAATGCCATGATTTTTATAAAAGGAAAAAAAAGCTTTGAAAGTTTCCTCAAAGCATTAAAATCAATCGAGAATTCCCTCTAATTCAAAAGTAATAACAATTTCAAATTCAAATAACTATAAATTGATTGGAAAAATATTCGAACCTGATTATACAATTCGGTGAAAACCATTGAATTAATCCCAGGAACCTGTCAAAATGTCCTAAAGATGACATGATTTTTATAAGAGGAAAAAAAAGCTTTGAAACTTCCCTCAATCCATTAATATTTATCAAGAATTCTCTCGAATTAAAAAGAGTAAAAAATTCAAATCAATATAAATTGTTTCTGAAAATATTTAAACATTATGATAAAATTCAGTTAAAACTATTAATTTAATCCCTGGAACCAGTCAAAATGTCCTAAAGCTGCCATGATCTTAATAAGATGAAAAAAAGGCTTTGAAACTTCAGTCAAACCGTAAATATCAATCAACAATTCCCTCTAATTAGAAAGAATAACAATTTCAAGTTCATATCACTATAAATTTATTGGAAAAGTATTCGCACATTATTATAAAATTCAGAGAAATCCATTACATTAATCCCTGGAAGCTGTCAAAAAGTCCTAAAAATGCCATGATTTTTATGAGAGGAAAGAAAAGCCTTGAAACTTTCGTTAAATCATTCAAAATCAATCAAGAATTCCCTCTAATTAAAAAGAGTCACAGTTTCAAATTCAAATCGATATAAATTGATTGGAAAAATCTTCAATCATTATTATAAGATTCAGTGAAAACCATTAAGTTAATCCCTGGAACCTGTCAAAAAGTCCTAGAAATGCCATGATTTTTATAGAAGGAAAGAAAAGCTTCGAAACATCCTTCAAATCATTAAAATCAATCAAGAATTCCCTCTAATTAAAAAGAGTAACAATTTCAAATTCAAATCAATATAAATTCATTGGATAAATATTTGAGCATTATTATAAAGTTCAGTGAAAAACATTAAATTAATCCGCGGACCTGTAAAAAAGTCCTTAAAATGCCATGATTTTTATGAGATGAAAAAAAAGCTCTGAAACTTCTTTCTCACCATTAAAGTGAATCGAGAATTCCATCGAATTCAAAAAGAATAACAATTTTAAATTAAGATCACTATAAATTGACTGGAAAAATATTCGAACATTATTACAAAATTTATTGTAAACCATTAAATTAATCCCTGGAAACTGTCAAAAAGTCCTAACAATGCCACGATTTTTATGAGAGGAAAAAGAAGGCTTTGAATCTTCCCTCAAAAAATTAAAATCAACCGAGAATTCCCTCGAATTACAAAAAATAACTATTTGAAATTCAAATCACTATAAATTGATTGGAAAAATATTCGAACCTCATTATAAAATTTAGTGAAAACCATTAAATTAATCCCTGAAACCTGTCAAAAAGTCATAAAACGGGCATGATTTCTGTAAGGGGGGGGGGAATTTCACAAATATTTAGAATTCCATGAATTTTTTTAATTTTTAAAGTTAAATTTTTTAAATTTCATAAATTCTTTAAATTTCATGAACTTTTTTACTTTGACAAATTTATGAAATTTGAAATATTTTCATAAATTTTTGAAATTTCATCAATTTGTCAAATTTCATAAATTTCCTAAATTTGTCATGTTTCATAAATTTGTCAAATTTCATAAATTTTTAAAATTTCATTTTTTCATATTTAATAATATTTAAAATTTCATCAATTTCGGAATTTTCATTCATTTCTACCCAAATAGTTAACTTTTTAACAAAATACATGAATTTTTAATCAAATGGTTGAATTTTCATACCAAAAATATTAATTTTCAACAAAAAACTTCATTTTTAACCAGTTAGATAAATTTTCTATAATTTTCTTACTAAAAAGAGGAATTATTTACAAAAGAGGTAAATTCCCAACAAAAAAGTTATTTTCGACAAAATAGTTGAATTTTTACCATTTTTAAACCAAGGAGACGAATTTTCAACAAAGAGTTAAATTTTCAACATAAAAGTTCATTTTCAACCAAACAGTTGAATTTTCTAGCAAACTATATTATTTAAACCGAAGAACTGATTTTTTAACAAAGTAGATCCACCTTCAATCAAGTAGTTAAATTTTCCACCGGAAAGGACACATTTTCAACAAAGGAGCTGAATCCTCAACCAAACCAAGTTTATTTTCTATCAAAATAGTTGGATATTAAACCAACAAGAATTAGATTGGTTAACTAGAAGAAATAAATTTTTAAACGAAAAGCCGAATTTCGAACCAAGAAATGAAAAATAAGTCCACTAAATTGTAGAATTTTCGGACCAAAAAGACGAGTAATCTACAAAAAGGTGGTATTTTCCAACCGAAAATATGATTTTTCCTCAAAAAAGTTACTTTTCATCCAAAAAATACAGATGAATTTTTAACAGAATGCCTAAATTTACAACAAAAATGGATAAATCATCAACAAAAAATATAACAGTCGATATTATATAAATGAAAAAAGATTTAAATTTGACATCGAGCACAGTGGAATTCAGCCAAAAAATACGAATTTTCAACAAAATAGCTGAATCTTCAACCAAATCAGATTAATATACCATCAAAATAGTTGGATTTTCAACCAAAATAAATGAGATCTTTTTAACAAAAGACATGAATTTTGAAACGAAATGTCAAATTTTTTAACAAGACAGAAACAAATTTCCACTGAATTGTTGCATGACCAGGCCATGAAGACGAATTTTCTACAAAACAGTTGTATTTTCAAACCAAAAATATGATTTTTACACAAAAAAGTTACTTTTGAACAAAATAAAATAGTTTAAGTTATCCTAAAATTTACAAATAACGTAAAGTTACTACCCAACCCTGTGAACAACGCAACAGGCGCACAACGGGAAAAATGCGCATCCTGCGCTGTGATACGGAAAACGTTCACTGCGCATCTACAGTTTTTCATAAACGACTGAATTCTATGAGCACGTATTCTCAATTCCTCGATTTATCATCAATTTATTATATAGGTTGAGAACTGACCAAAATATATAATTTTTGTATTAGTGCTTCGCTCTATTTATTGACATTTTCTCAAAAACAAATAAAATTAGTTATAGACAATCTTTTCTTTTTAACATTTCTCTCCTCTCAATAATAATATCTTCACGCAAGAAATTGCTATTTAACAACACTTCTGATTGTATAACGGCAATTTCACTTATCGTTATAACCTTCGGTTGTAGGTTTAAGATTCTAAATTTTCCGCGTGCGCCAGATCCACATGAATCATTCACAAACATGAACAAAGATAATAAAAATAAAATACATCAAAATTTTAAATAAATTTCAAATTTAAAATCTGCGAACCGGGAATCAAATAGTAACTAGCTCAGCCCCACTTCTGGATAAAGGTAGAGGGGCTTGTTCCAATGACCTGGCACAATTAATAAGTTAATTCAATCTAAATTTTTTAATTATTGATGACGTTATGATTTTACAGTATTTTATTTTATCAGAAAAAAATTATTTTCCGCTACAAATTTGGTTAAGAACAAAATAATTGAAGGGAAGAAACAATTGATTAGAAGGGAAGACAACCTTTTCACAAAATGAAGGAATTGACTAGTATTCTAAAACTAAATCGATCTTTCGTCTGCTTTTCCAAGACCATATATTGATTCGACGAAAACAGGATTATTAATCAAAAGTGTATAAGGAGGGTCATCAACAAACAGGGAAACGACAATATATATTGGGCTAAACAGATTTCAGGTTGAATACAATTAAGAATATTTAAGAAACTCAATCAGGGTGAGGGTCCACAACAAAAGGGGAAACAACACAGCAGATAAATAGTCGAGAAAGAATATAACACAATATATCACCAATTATAATATTCACAAAATTAATCTTCAGTCAAGGAAAGTTTCTTTAATTTTATGAACCAGATTGAATAAACGAAAGCTCACAAAACAAAGGAAAGGGTCGAAACCAAATCCACTGAAAATCTTCCTTCTGAATTTCATAAAAACGAACCATACCTTTCAATATTATCCGTGACAGCACTAGATTTCAGTCTCAAAATCCGTAGATACGCTGGAAAATTCACTTAATACAAAGATACTTGAAGACACTCAAAAATTTATCTAAACCGAAAAACAGAGATGATGTTCCGCAAGCGGCTTGACGAAAGATCAAGGTTTTTCCCAGCATTGTTTTCTTCTTTAAAAACCGACTTGATCCTGATTGGTTGAAATGGGGCGTTCTGGTTAACGTTACTAGGGAATGTTGAAACAGCAGAAAATGACTCTCAGGGCTGTGACAAGATATAGATTTAGGGATGATGTGTCCAAACAAAATATTCTCTTCTAAAATTAATGATCATAACCAATCAATTTCGTCCATAAAATGTTAAATTATTTTCCAAGACATCCTCTCCGAATTATCTAAACAACCAAGCCGGCTACTAGGACTTTACAGAACCATCCAATTAAATTCCCTAGTATCTAGAACGCTGGCATTGATGATTCGGGCCTGAGCTAAAGAATTAATTTTTGTGCTAAACATTCATAACTTTTGGTTTAAAATTTAACTATTTGATTAAAAATTAACTATTTGGTTAGCAATTCAACAATTTGGTGAAGAATAAACTTTTTTGTTAACAAATCATATTTTCAGGATGTAAATTCAACTGCTATGTAGATAACTTGTCTCTTTGGCTCAAAAATTAAAAAATTTGGTTAACAATTGATGCATTTTGTTAAAAATTTATCTTTCTTTGTAGAGAATTAATTTTCCTTATGGAAAATTAATATTTTTTGTTGAAAATTGACCTTTTTTTGGTTGAAAGTTGAACTACTTTATTAAAAATGATGTTTTTATGTTCAAATTCGTTTTTTAAAGATTTTTATTTTTTGGTTAAATACAACTAGTTGAAAATTAATTTGTATGTGTTGAAAATTATTTTTTTAACTGAAAATGTAACGATTCCATTTTTAGTTGAAAATTCAGGTATTTGGTTTAAAATTCATCTTTTTTGATTGGAAATTGTTCTATTTGAGGATTCAACTATTTTGTTAAAAATTCTTTTTGTTTTGTTTAATTGAACTCGATCTAAATTCGTCTTTTGGTAGAAAATTCACCTTTACGGTAGAAAAGTCATCTTTCTTGGTTGAAAATTAACTTCTGCGTTGAAAATTCAACTTTTTTAGTTGAAAATTCTACTATATTGTAAAAAATTCGTCTTTTTCACTTGAAAATTGAACTGTTTTTGGTTATAATTTAATGTTTTTTGTTTGAAAATTCGCATCTTTGTAGGTTACAAATTCAACGATTTTGATTTATCTTTTAGAAACCTTTATAGGTATATTTGCAATGTAGATTTTTGAATATTTCCAAAAGAAGAAGTTTTTTAAGAATTTTGAAAGGTGTTATGTAAATTAAAAAAAATTTGTTAGATTCCTAGGAAAATTAAAAGTTAGTTTTTATTTAAAAGCATTCATTTTGAGATATCCAATCTTGTCGAAAAAAAGTATGATTTTAAGGCCATTTTAAAAATTGGCCAGAAACTTGAAACAAATTGTAGAAAAAATTTGAATCATTTTGAAAGATATATAAAAGGTTTTAAAGATTGAAAAGAATCAAAAATAATTTGAAATTTGAAATAATTTAAAAAAATGTAATTTGTTGAAAATTTTGAACAAAATTTAAAAGTTTTTCAAGAATATTGAAATGATTAAAAAGAATAGAAAAATTGCTTGAGATTCATGGTACAATTTTTAATGATTTTGTATATTGTAAATTTATATCATTTATATCATGTAGTTTTAAATGACATTCAAAGCGATTGGATAGATTTTTTTACTAAAAATGTGATTTTTTCCAAAAACACCACTGTCATTTTCACCGTTTAAAATTTCAGAATTTTAAATATCGTGTGCCATAAAAGTTCAAATACTCTAAATACTTGGAAAATTATATAATTTATAATTGAAAATTGTCAAAATTTATGAATTCAAACTTGAAGAGTTAAAAATTAAGCAATTCCAAACTTTGTTTGAAAATTGAAGAATTCTTAAATTACAATTTTTGACAAAGTCATATTTACTTGGTGTCAAGGGGTTGCTTTTCAAATGTAAGGGTTGGAGCCCAAAAATCGGTGTTGGTATTTTTCAGAAGCCCAAAAATCAGAGACCCTATTAACACTGTAATATTCTAAAAAACATTATTTTTTGACAATGTCATATCTTCCTGGTATCAAGGGGTTGCTTTTCAAATGTAAGGGTTGAAGCCAAAAAATCCAGGTTTGTATTTTTCAGGAGCCCAAAAATCAGAGACTCTATTTACACTATACAATTTTGAGGCTCCAACCGTTATATTTGAAAAGCAATCCCTTGACACTAAGTAGATATGACTTTGTCAAAAAATAATGTTTTTCAGAATTTTACATTGTAAATAGGGTCTCTGATTTTTCGGCTCCTGAAAAATACCAACACCAATTTTTGGGCTCCAACCCTTACATTTGAAAAGTAACCCCTTGACACCAAGTAGATATGACTTTGTCAAAAAATAATGTTTTTTAGAATTTTGCAGTTCAAATAGGGTCTCTGATTTTTGGAATCCTATAAAATACCAACTCTGATTTTTGGGTTCCAACCCTTAAATTTGAAAAGCAACCCCTTGACACCAAGTAGATATGACTTTGTCAAAAAATAATGTGTTTCAGAATTTTACATTGTAAATAGGGTCTCTGATTTTTCGGCTCCTGAAAAATAGCAACACTGATTTTTGGGATCCAACCCTTACATTTGAAAAGCAACCCCTTGACACCAAGTAAATACGACTTTGCCAAAAATAATGTTTTTCAGAATTTTACATTATTAATAGGGTCTCTGATTTTTCGGCTTCTGAAAAATAGCAACACCGATTTTTGGGATCCAACCCTTACATTTGAAAAGTAACCCATTGACGCCAAGTAGATATAACTTTGTCAAAAAATAATGTTTTTAAGAATATTGCAGTGTGAATAGGGTCTCTGATTTTTGGGCTCCTCAAAAATACCAACACTAATAAGTTTCTGAAGTTTGGGGCTTGTTTTGGTTTTTGAGATGTAGGGGTAGTTTTTGCACCAAAAAAATTCAGGCATTCGACAGCCCAAGGAAAGCCCTACACTACTTTCTATTTTGTATTTTCCAGGTTTGTGTTTTTATTAAGGGGTTGTTTTTTTTTGTACATAGGGGTGGGTTTGAAAAAATTTGTTTTGTGCATTCGAGAGCCCAAAGTATGCTCAAAATTCTGAAGCACTTTATTTTTTTGTAGATTTTATTTTTTGCAAGAGGGTGGTTTTTTTATTCATAGGGGGTGGTTTTTAGAATTTTTTCTGTGCATTCTAGAGCCCTAAATAAGGCAAAAATTATGGTGTATCTTGTTTTTTCCGAGTTTGGGTTTTTACATTGGAGCTTTTTATTTTCAGTAGGGGTTGTGTTTGCAAATTGGTTGTTAGCGCATTCAAGAGCCCAAAAAAAGGCCAAAATTCTGACGTGCTTTATTTTTTATTTGTTTAAATATTCATATAGTGGAGGTGCTGGCTTGAGTCAAGTCAGCACCTCCACTCCAAATTTGAATTAATTAGAAGGAATCTGTATTATCATCGAAGTTGGTAACGATCGATCATATGTAGATAACTTTCACGAACTGTGAAACTGGAGATCAACCATATCTAAGGTAAGTCCTTAAATAACAGAAATTCTTAACGTCATTTCAGCCTAGATGGAGTTTGAAAATTTATAAATTACAAAAATTTTAATTTCTCAAAAAAGATCATTCTCCTTCGCTCTAGTGGAAATCGAACCTTACGTCTTCCGATTGACGTTTGGTGCTTTGACCGTCAAGCTATCAGAGAGAGGTAAATTAGAAGGAATCTGTGTTATCATTGGAGTTGGTGACGACCGATCATGCGTAGATAACTTTCACGAACTGTGAAACTGGAAATCAACAATATTCATCTAAGGTAACTCCTTAAATAACAGAAATTCTTAACGTCAATTCAGACTAGATGGAGTTTGAAAATTAATAAATTAAAAATGTGTAATTCCTGAAGAAAGGTATTTCTCCTTTGCTCCGGTAGAAATTGAATTTTTAAAGTGGAAGAAATCTGTATTATCATTGGAGTTGGTAACGACCGATCATGTGTAGATAACTTTCACGAACTGTGAAACTGGAAATCAACAATATCGATCTAAGGTAACTCCTTAAATGACCGAAATTCTTAACGTCATTTCAGACTAGATAGAGTTTGAAAATCTATATATTAAAAAAATTTTATTTCTAAGAAAAGATAAATCTTCTTCGCTCCAGTGGAAACCGAACCTCACGTCTTCCGATTGAAAGTCGGTGCTTTAAGCACTAAGCTACTAGAGAGATTGTTTGATTAGAAGAAATCTGTATTATCATTGAAGTTGGTAACGATCGATCATGTGCAGATAACTTTCACTGAGTGTGAAACTGGAACTCAACCATATCGATCTAAGCTAACTCCTTGAATAATAGAAATTCTTAACGTCATTTCTGACTAGATGGAGTTTGAAAATTCATAAATTATAAATTTTTAATTTCTCAAAAAAAAATCATTCTCCTTCGCTCCAGTGAAAATTACACCTCAGGTCTTTCAATTGCCTGTCAGTGCTTTAAACACTAAGCTTCTAGATTGAATGTGTAATTAAATTAAATCTGTATTATCATCGGAGTTGGTAACGATCGATCATATGTAGATAAGTTTCACGAACTGTGAAACTGTAAATCAACAATATCGATCTAAGGTAACTTCTTAAATAACAGAAATTTTTAATGTCATTTCAGACTAGATGGAGTTTGAAAATTTATAAATTGAAAAATTTCTATTGTTCAAAAAGGATAATTTTCCTTCCCTCTAGTGGAAATTAAACCTCAGGTCTTTCGATTGCCGGTCGTGTGCTTCAAACACTAAGCTACTGAAGTGAGTGTGTAATTAACAGGAATCTGTATTATCATCGGAGTTGATAACGATCGATCATGTGTAGATAAGTTTCACGAACTGTGAAACTGGAAATCAACAATATCGATCTAAAGTAACTCCTTAAATAACATAAGTTCTTAACATCATTTCAGACTAGATGGAGTCTGAAAATAATCCCATTTAACGTCCAACACTCAAGTCAATGTATAGAATTCCTGAAAATAAAACAAGAATCCAACGATAAAATTTAGACAACAACCAAAAAATGCTCCTATTGCAATTCCTAAAAACAATATTCAGAAAGTATTCAATAAATAATTTTCAAGAAAAGCATGCCGGATGAAGTAAGATAATCGAATATCAACGATTATATCGCAAAAACGTATTCTTTCCAGGGGAAATACACGTATACACTTTTTTTGGCATTCGAGCCAATTTGGGTGATGGGTGACAAGGAAATTTGGAAAAAAAAGTTTGTATCACTCGAATAAATAAACCTTGAGATTTTACTAACCAGTGGCAAAGACAAATATATAACCCGTCATTATACATCATCACAATTACGTCGCTCCAATCGTGCTCGATATGTGACTTAGCCCAGCTTGCTCGTTCTCCCCAATGCTTTTCACTGAGTAGCGGTTTACCACGTGTACTTTGATAAGAAATGTTCGCTTCTTTCAAACGGCGTTTTACGGTCATTAAACCCAACTTTACACCTTTTCTGGCCAACTTTACTTGAGCTTGCCTCAAATATAGCACAGCATTTTGCTCAAACAATCGAATGATCACTTTATGCTCTTGAGACGTGGTGGCCCGCGTTTTCCCAAGTTCGGGGATATCATCGACGGTTCCACTTTGTTTATAACGCATCACACACTTTTCTACAAACTGTCTTGACTTCCTCAAATATTTGCGTTAGATAATGGTCCCCTCTTTCAAACTCACTATGCCTTATTCCCACCACAACTCAGCAGCGCGGATATGAGCGCCACGTTCTTGTGGGATGGACTGTATTGGATCGGCCATTTTGAATTATAAAAATCTAAATTCAGATCCTCATCCGGAACATCATATACATAATATAAAACATTTTACACCTTTTGCAATTTGATTCACAAAAAACTGTACAGGCACGAATTTAATTTTTTTTAAAGAAAAAGCGAAATTACAAAACTTTGGTCGCTTGCACTGCCGCCGCCAATTTGAATGTCAGAATCGAGCCAGCAGATTCGTATTAAGCGATATCTAAATCTTTGGTGTACCCAGTTTTATTATTAATAATTGTAATTTGATGCGGTGACAGATTTTTGACGCCTTTCTTGCCAAATTGCCCCACTGTGCGACGCTGCAGTCACCAAATCACAGCAACTTCCTTTCCTGTCCTTTTCGCTTTTGTGCTTGCTCTCGTATGTCCGCATGCATTCTTGTTTCTATAGAATTTCGATTTTTCCAACGCTTTTTAATGGCTTATGAACATTTGGATATACCAAATACTTGAACTCTTTTACTTCTTTTAATTTAATTCCCTTTCATCTCCCCGTCCATTCTTTCTTTTTTCCCCTCTTTTTCCAAACCTTATTATCTTTGTCTCTTCTACATTTAAATTCAACTTTTTCCCATCTCAGTATTTCTCTCACCCTGTAATCAAGCCCGCCATCCCTTCTTCATCCTCTGCCATCAACAATATATCGTCTGCGTATGCCAGTGTATATCACTACTTTACCACCAAGCAATTCACGCCTACCCCGAAAGGGAAACGGCTTAATGATATAATAATAATAATAATAATCAGTGTGGGCGTGTGACCCGCACAGCGGGACAAGTGGCAGCAAAAAAGTACCCTTCTCAACGTCTTCAAGATGCATTTACGAAGCGGGTCCTCAGAAAATCGAAACTCAATTGCGAATATTAACCCGATTAAAATATATTTTCGATAAAAAAAATGTGTAATATAAATTAATTGTAACACTCCTGCAAACCTGGATATCTTTTAGAATGACTTCCATTTTTTTGTGAAATTCACATTATTTTTTAAAGTTTCAGAAATCTTCACAAATATTTATGGAGGCATGATTTTTCAAAATGAAAAATTATTTTAAATTTTCCCAAGAATATTTACGGCATTATTATATTGTTTTGAAACTTTTGAAAATACTTGAAAAATTCATTTCAAGTGTAACAAAATCTATATTTCGTTCAGCATCGTTGAAAAACTTTGTCAAAACTTAACTTATTCCGACAATATTTTCAGAACTTCTGAATATTTTTTAAAATAATTTGAATGCTTCCTGCCAATTGAAAGTAATTGTCTTTAAATTTTGTAGATAATATTTTGACAATTTGGAAAATATTTTTAAAAATCATTGTAATTTCCCCATGAATCTGCAGAAAAATTTCTTATTTTCTTTCAACCTATGAATATTCTCGAAAAGCTTCCAAATTTTATTTTGAAATCTAAAAAAATGTATAATTTCTTGAAATATTTCCAAACTGTACATAATTTTTTAATTTTCTACAGACCTTTTAAATATTTTTTAGAATGATTCGAATTGTTAGTAACTTTTTTTCAAATCCTGCAAAATAAGAAAAATGACTTTACATTTTTTAGATTCTTTTTCCAGATTTTGGGAAATCTTTTCGCATGTTTCATTTGTTTCAAATGCATTACTCAAAATAAATAATCATTTTAATTTACGTAGAAATGTTAGGAAAATGTTTTCATTCTCCTGAAACATATCAAATAACGCAAAAAGCTTGCACATTTTATTTCGAAATGTAAACAATTTTTTTTTTATTTCGCAGGATTTTGCAGGTTTTTTGTTCTGAAGAAAATTAAAAAATTATGTATAGTTTGAAAATATTGTAAAATATTGTAAGCAAATTATATATTTTTTCAGATTTCGAAATAAAATTTGCAAGCTTTTTGAGAATTTCGGTAGGTTGGAAGAGAGTAAAAAAATGTTCCTAATAGTTTTACGGAGATGAAATGATTTTTTATTTCGAATAATGCATTTTAAGGTATAAAATTATTAACAGTTTGGAAAAACAACATTCTTCGTTCATCAGTGTTTTGCCGCATATCCTGCGCAGGAATTTCATGCCATTACAGTTCTTTTTGTAAATAATTTTGTTGTTGTTGCTTCTTTCATGATTATAAAAATTTAGGATCAGAGCTGCGTTTCTTAGTGCTTCTTATTTATTATCACAAATTTTCAACTCGATGTGGCTATTCGTGTGAAAATAAGTTTACAATCTAATGAAACCGTTTGGTCGAGTGAGGCCGACAAGCCTTTCTCGTCAGCCTTTTGAGATTGTGCTCTGTTAGGCTTCTTCCTCGGAGGTGAAAAGAACATTGCCATTCAAAACAATCTCAAAACTGAACCAAATCAACTCAAATTAAGAAATTTGACAAATCTGGGATAATTTATTAATTATTTAATCGACAATCAGTCGAAAGATTAGGATATGAGCCACACAAGTCGATGAAATTGTTTTAGTTTAATACAATCAATTGAAAAGATTTCTTGAATTAATGTAAGATCTCTATAATTATTTTGAAAATAGGCAGAACGGGGTCTAAAGCCACTTTGAATAGTACTGAATCAATGCATCAGAATAATATCTGACTAATCGACATATTTTACATTCAAAACATTCTATTAAATAATCAGGGAAAGATGTAATTATTTAAATTTAATAATGTTTTATTAAGTTCAAATTTTCATAGTAAGACATAAACATTTGACCCTTAACCTTCGATTTCAATATTCGCTTTTTATTGTTGACTGCCAGGGCAAGACTTAAACAACCAACATTTAATCAATATAATTTTCAACATCTTTCGAAATACCCAGGGAAGGCCTAAGCTAGTACAAAATTGTACTCATTCGGTTCAAATTGTCATGACAAGACATAAACATTTGACCTTTAACATTTTAAAATTGTAGTTCCATCCATTACTGTCGACTGTCAGGGCAATACCTAAAAACCCGACAATTTTCAATATAACCTTTTGAAAATCTTACGGAATACCCAGGGCAAGACCTAAGCTACTTTGAAATTAACACATTCATTTCGCGTGTCTAATATTTTCATTTGTTCGAGTCGTCTATATAACTCAAATCATTAACCATTTTAACGTGTCGTTCGACGAACCGTTTAAACCGTGTATTTATGCGGTTCAAATTATTTTGCTATCGTCGAATAACAGGAGCAAAATTTTTGTTACTCGACTTTAGACAACAATAAAAATTTTAGGTTCCCGGCCATTGTAGAATTGACAGACAAAACCGAAATAACCTCAAAATGTCAAATCAGTTTGAACTAATACCAATTAAAATTCCTGTAACACATCAATTTAGATAATCACTGTTTCGCATAATATTTGTACATTACTTAATAATATATTCAATTCATGCACAATCAAGCCAGCGAAAGATTCAAAATAGTAACTACAAAGAAAAGATGCTAGAAACAACATTCGTAGAGTCTACGTGTGTTTACAAACACGCTCCGAGTGTACAGTCGCTGAGAGAAGCATGACACATGCACGCACGCAAAGCTATTATTTCAAGAGAGATAAGCAGTACGCACATTCCGACGCTATACATCTACGAAAGAATTCCAATTTTATACTTTTTTGAAAAAGTTTCCAACTTGCCCCACGCTGGGAGCTGCCAAGGCTCCTGATTTTACATTTTGTAAATAAAATTAAGATTTTTGCTGGACGCCAGCTCAGTCGAATCCCAACCGGCAAGGAATATTTTCTTTTAAATTAACATTTAGCGAAAGACCTTCTGAATACAACATCACTGTCAAGGAGAAAGAAAAGGAGGAAAGGTATCAAGACCTTAAAAGGGAGCTGCAACGGCTGTATCCAAAATATTCGGTAGGAGTAACTGTCCTTGTGATAGGTGCTCTCGGAGGTGCGAAACTATCACTGGTTCGTGACCTCAAAGCCATTCCCGCGTGCCAAAAATATGCCACGGCACTTGCGAGATGGATGCAGTAAGCTATCACCCTTGGGTCGTTTCGTGTCCTCAAAACAGACGAGAGTTTCGCCGGCCTGTCGTTATCATTTCGTCGTGTCCTGAGACCGCCCATCTCACGGTTGTGAGACGTGGCCATGAATGGGATTTACTGCGGTCCTACTGGGAACCGATGTCATTTTTCTTTTAAATCACAGTTGCTCCCAGTGGGACCCTGCGGTGGTTGTTAACCTTTAGTTTTTAATTATATGTATAATAAAGTGCATACAGTAGATAATAATTTTAAAGTTCAGATAATAACTAATGGATCTTTTATTTCATTAACAGATGAAAATATCCCAGCATTGTACACGGGCGTGTCAAATATATAGATTATTTTCTTGAAAATATACATTTATTGAGCAATATTATACAATGTTCCTATATTTCTGAAGATAAAGAATGCACAAAATAGTACCCCGAATTTCCCGAAGTCGCAAATTAGTCCCGAAATAAGTAACCCACAAATAATATTTTTTCTAAACCACAAGCTTGTAAATTTCATATCGTCTGCTTGCAACCAGCAACACGTCGCATCTTTACATCCAAACGGTGCCACTTAAAATTGAATTAACAAGCGATTTCTTTCGTTTTTCGTTTGCAAATCTACAATAGTTTGCTCGAAAGAGCAATTTCATCACCAATTTTGCAAATACAGCTGTTTTTCCAAGCAAATTTGAAAACTCTTAAGCATTGCCACGATCTTTCAAGATAAATGGAAGTCTTCCGGATATGACAATGCAAACTTTCCGACAGAAAATTTGCAACAGAAAATTTTAAGCAGGGATGGGAAAGTTCAGCAACCTCGGAGACATAAAGTAAAGTCATTTTAGGGGTAAGTCCTGCATGGCCACTTACTTCGATTTTATTGCGTATTTTACGTACAAGAATTTAAAAGAGTACAGAGTGGAATTAAAATTCTTTCCATCTAAAAATGACATCGGCTTCCAGTAGGACCGCGGTAAATCTCACTCATGGCAACGTCTCACGACCGTGAGATGGGTGGTCACAGGACACGACGAAATCACAATGACAGGCTGGCGAAACCCTCGTGTGTTCTGAGGACCCAAAACGACCCAAGGATGACATCTTTCTGCATCCATCTCGCAAATGCCTTAGCATATTTTTGGCACGCGGGTATGGCTTTAAAGTTACGTGCCAGTGATAATTTCGCACCTCCGAGAGCACCTGTCACAAAAACAATTACTTTTAAGGTCATGATACCTTCCCTCCTTTTCTTTCTCCTTGGCAGTGATCTTGTATTCGGAAGGAGCCGAGAATTCGATCACGAATATAGTTCGTTTCAATTCCATGAATTCCTTGAGTTCCATGAATTCCTGGAATTCCATGAATTCCTTGAATTCCATGAATTCCTTGAATTCTATAAATTCCTTGAATTCTATAAATTCCTTGAATTCTATGAATTCCTTGAATTTAATGAATTCCTTGAATTCAATGAATTCCTTGAATTCTACGAATTTTTCGAATTCCATGAATTTCATGAATCCCTTGAATTCCATGAATTCGTTGAATTACATAAATTCCTTGAATTCCTTGAATTCCATGAACTTCCCGAATTGCATGAATTCCATGAATTCCTTGATTACCATCAATTTCTTGAATTCCATGACTTCCTTGAATTCCATGAAGTCCTGGAATTCTGTGAATTTCTTGAATACCATGAATTTGTTGAATTCCATGAATTCCTTGAATTCCATAAATTCCTTGACTTTCTTGAATTCCATTCATTCCTTGAATTTCATGAATATCTTGAATTCCGAGAATGCCATGAATTCCGTGAATTTCGAGAATTCCATAAATTTCGTGAATTCTATTAATTCCGTGAATGCCATGAATTCCGTGAATTCCTTGAATTCTGTGAATTCCATGAATTCCATGAATTCCTTGAATTACATGAATTCCGTGCATTCAATGAATTTCGTGAATTCTATTAATTCTGTAAATTCCATGAATACCGTAAAATCCATTAATTCCTTCAATTCCATTAATTCCTTGAATTCCATGAATATCTTGAATTTCGAGAATTCCATTAATTTCGTGAATTCTATCAATTCCGGGAATGCCATGAATTCCGGAATTTCGTAAAATCCATGAATTCCGTGAATTCCCTGAATTCTTTGGATTACCTGAATTCCGTGCATTCCATGAATTCCATCAATTCCGTGAATTCCGTGAATTCCATGAATTCTTTGGATTACCTGAATTCCGTGCATTCCATGAATTCCATCAATTCCTGGAATTCCATGAATTCGTTGAATGCCATTAATTCCTCGAATTCCATGAATTCCTTAATTTCCATGAATTCGTTGAATTCCGTGAATTCCTTGAGTTCCGTGAATTTCAGGAATTCCTTGTTTTCCATACATTCCTTGAATTACATGAATTCCGTGCATTCAATGAATTTCGTGAATTCTATTAATTCCGTAAATTCCATGAATACCGTGAAATCCATGAATTCCGTGAATTCCATGAATTCCTTGAATAAAATGAATTCCGTGAATTCCATGAATTATTCGAATTACATGAAGTCCATGCATTTCATGAATTTCGTGAATTTCATGCATCCCATGAAATAATTTACATTTTTGCTTTAATTTTTTGGTTAAACAGATGTATCCAACTTTAAATATGATACACAAGTGTTACTGGCTACGGGACTTTTATTGTAAAATTCCAAAACATGTGAGGTACCATGCCAATACCAATATTTGGAAACTACAATATTATGCATTGTACCGTTACCTTACGTTTCGGAAATAAACTTCCAATACATCTATGGGAAGTTACAAACAGAAATCTTCAACAGTGTGCAGCTGATAAGAGTTTCTTGGACGTCGCTCGTCCCACCTCTGCTCACCAAACACATAGGGTGATACCACTCCTTACTATTCCTTCGTGGTAGATAATAATCGTCTATAATATTTTGACAGTAGACATGAGGTTTGAGTAGTAACTTGAAGTTGACTGCAGCGCTCGTGCGATTATGACGGAGATGGAAAGAGAGAGGGAACGATCGCGTGACAATAGAGAGATTATGCTTTCAGCCAGTCACGAGCCGTTTTATTTCTCTTCATACCGCTACGTCATCACTTTTCCTCCCTAGGAAGGAAAATAAAACTCGGCTGCATTTGGCAACTTTTGCTTCGCTCTACAGGCATCGAAAATCGATCTTTCGATGAAGGTATAATGGCAAAATGTTATCGTGCACACCGTCACCGATATACATGAGAGTGCTGCCAGCAAGTAGAGCCACTAACCGCTGTCACTCTGGTTTTTACGTATAACCTCAAAGCTGCTTGCTTGGAATTCATCAGTGTTTTCATGTGTCTTTCAGTGTTTTTATGTGACTTTTCATATGTATTTGATGCCTGCCCCCGACCAGCAGCACTCGCTTCGCTCGTGCTTGCAAATGTCGGGGCAGGCATCAAAAACATTCATCGCAACAGGCTGTCTGCTGAAACGTGGTTGTATTGTTTATAATAACTAAAAATGTAATTATTAAACTTGCTTTCGACAAGCTATAAAGCAAAATAATATACACTACACGGGCAGGGGGTTGAAAGCCCTGAACTGCGCGCCATGATGCTCGAGGCGAATTTTCAACTTCCTGCCCTTGTAGTGTAATGTCCTATTCTATGAAAAAAAATTAATTCTCATCGCGCGCTGCGCATGCGGCTCGCTTCGCTCGCAAGTTTGAGTGCGCCTAATGTGCGCGTCTGTTTGGTCTCGCGCTTCGCGCTCGATAATATATTTATCTCGCACTACCGGCTCGGTGTTTGTACTTCCTCCACTTTTGTGTACAGGCCTTTTAAAATTACCTCTGACGGATATAATTTAATGAAGAGAATTAATGTACAAAATATTATCACAATTAGAATGGATATAATGTATTGATAAATATAATTTGGAGGTTATGAAGCAAACTTGTATATATAAAGGCGTATTCATATGCAAGAACTTTTCGTCTCAAGTTATTGATCGATAACTGTAAATCGATTCCTAACTTACCAAGCCTCCTTTACACGTCGGTTCTGTTCAATGTTTCCAAAGTTATCCTTTTGGATCTCTAGAGGTTTCTATAAGAGCTCAAGTTCTAAAGGATACCAACTTTTATTTAACCCTTAACTTTAATGAACCCCAAGTTTTTTCTGTGTGAAGGTCAAAGCATCGACAACTGTCATTTGGCGACTGTGAATTCTCTTTGTTAAAGCTCCTTCGGCTTTAACGAACATTTCTCATCACGCATCTCATGCTTCGCACTCGATTTTGTCCAAAATGTGAACTTTTCTACACCATGTTTAACACTATTATATCAATCGTACATTATATATATATTATACCATTGAGCCGTCTCCCTTTCGGGGCTTCCGACAATGTTTCAACGGTTTTCATGACTCTGGGGCCAAATTTATTTCCGGTTTCTTGGGTGCAAATAAAAACACGAGGCAAAAGAGTTCCAGCGGCAGTCATACTATATTGCACTGTATATGAATGGGTTGTTTTATTCAAATTTTGCTTCTGTACGAGAACAGTTTTGGAACCTTGAAAATCAAGGGAACGATCCAAAACCATTTTGTACTGGCAACCTGACTGATCTGTGTTAATTACATATTTTAAAGGATATTTTTTTAATAAAACTCGCATTTGCCGCTGACTTTGCATTGCCTAATACTGAAGGATCCTTGTCATCACCTATGTATATTAAAATTTAATTATAATTTTTGTTGAATCGTTAATGCAAATAGAGGACTTGTGTACGGAAGTATACCTGCTCATGATTTCCCCGAGCCTCTTGGAAGTGCGCGAATGTCTCTGCATTTATAAAATTAATTTTATCATAAGTTGTCTCTCCGTGTTCCACATCTGCTTTCCACCTTGTCAGGTATTCCATCTTTTTTAATTTCACGAAAGCCCGATTAAATTTTTCAAACTTGCATTGGGATGTTTATCAGCGGAGACCACTGCTTTTTTTATATTCGAGAGAAATGTGATTTAAATGTTTTGGGTCTTCGTATTCGTCATCTTCCCCCGTTTCCGTGCACTTGAAATAAAGAAACCCGCGAAATATTTGCCAGGAATAAAATATCAAATGTACTAGAAAAGATAAAAAACTGTCTGAAAAATTATATTTTTGATTTAATTGTAAGATATTTTTATATAATTAAAAAAAATGTTGTTTCAATTATTATTCCGATTCAAGTGTAAAATATGTTTATAGAATTTTTTGTAAATAAATTTATCTCTAAAAGTAATTTGCATAAGAAAACTTACATGAAATTATTTCTTCATATTAACATCGACATTTATAATTACCATTTTAAGTTTGTAACTACCATATTCGGAGATTCATTTTTACTTACAAACTCATATGCAGTGGAATCTGGCTGCTCTTCGAGAAGAATCAGATCCTCTTCTGTGGAAAGGGTGTTTTCCTGGAGAAATTTTTTAATATTTTCCTTCAAGGCTTCGCCGATCACACGAGCAGAACGGTCAATATCGTAGAGGGGTTCGGGAATAATTAAATTTTCCTCTTTTAATAAGGACCACATGACTTTCATTGCATTAGTAAAGTCAGTGGGAAAAACATTTTCATCAAGCACACTCTCACTAAACTTACACACTCCACTGGTACTTGCGGAACTTTCCCTTGTCATTTTTCTAAACACTATCGACTGACCGTTTGAAAAATATCCAAGTAACTGGAGCTTCGAAAGGAATTTAAAGCGACGCTAGGGAAAGCTAGCCACATTCGTTTCCAGCTGTCCCTCCACCAGTAATCGACACAATAGGTCCAAACCGGTTTGTCGCAGTGCAAAGCGCGTTTCTGGCGTCGTAAAATATTTTTCTGCGTAATTTTCTTCCACTTCACCTTCACTATTTTTAAAATGAATAAAAACAATTTTGCAACTTTGTTATTTACTGGGCCTGATCTATAAAGAAGTGTTCGTAGGCCGGTACGTACATTACTAAATATAGAAAATAAATTATCTCACTTCTGATGTTAAAATTTAGGTCAAGGGTCTCAGCCACCTGCTTGATGGGTGGATTTTTGACAGAAACACGGTGATTGTGGATGTACTTTTGAATAAATTCCATTTTGTCTATATAGCAGAAGTTTTGAACTTTCAAATGAGCGAAACATTTTTTTCCAATTCTATTTTATTCAGAAATATTCTTCCAACTGAAAATAACAATAGGCATTACGAATTTCTTTTATACAGAATTATTTTCAATACAAATCAATCAATATTTTAAAACTATTTCTAGTTTAAAATATAATCAATACAAAATTTCGTTCACTTGAACGCTCAGAACTCTTCAGGCATTTTTTTCTAAGTCTCAAAAATAGTGTTCAAATTTGAATAAAGTCAAGTGGGAAAAGATAATTAAATAATCTTTGAAATTATTTAATATATATTATAATCCATGCAGTGACGAAGAGCAAAATACCAAAAAATTCAAATCGAAAAGAAGAATACATAATGCTAAATCTTTAAGTGATTCTTTCGAATATTGTATTGAAAATGATTCCAAAATAGGACAATGTAAGCTGTGTGCACCAGATAAAAATGTAATAATTAGGATGAAAGACAGCACTACAATAGGAGTACTGCGCCATCTTCGTGATCACCATCCAGCAATATACGCTGAAACCTATCCAGATAAAAAATCATCTGCTTTAGCCAAAAAAGAAGTAACTGATATATATATATATAATTTAAAAAAAGGTTAAACAACCACCGCAGGGTCCCGCTGGGAGCAACTACCATCTAAAAATGACATCGGATCCCAGTAGAACCTCGGTAAGTCACACTTATAGCCACGTCTCACGAGCGTGAAATGGAAGGCATGATGAAGTTACGACAGGCCGGCGAAGCCCTCGTGTGTCTTGAGAACACGAAGCGATCCAAGGATGACAGGTTTCTGCATCCAACTCGCAAGTGCCTTGGCATATTTTTGGCACGCCTGATTGGCTTTAAGGTTACGAACCAGTAATAGTTTCGCACCTCCGAGAGCAGCGATCACAAGGGCAATTACTTTGACCGAATATTTTGGGTAGAGTCGTTGAAACTCCCTTTTAAGGTCTTGATACCTCTCCTCCTTTTCTTTTTCCTTGGCAGTGACGTTATAGTCGGCCGGAGCCGAGAATTCGATTACGAATATGGTTCGTTTCTCGAAGTCTTGGAAAACAATGTCAGGCCTCGAGCAGGCTGTGGTGACTAGTATAGGCAACCGCGACAGCATATATTCTGGTCCTGTTTTTCGGGCTCATTAGATGGCTCTGTAGGTCTTTCCCCGCCACACGTCGCTGAGGGGTCCACGTTTCATCTATCTCTCTTACTCCTTCGTTCTTTACCGAACGGTGTCAACTTTGTTATTTACTGGGCCTGATCTATAAAGAAGTGTTCGTAGGCCGGTACGTACATTACTAAATATAGAAAATTTTTCGAAATTTTAGAGAATCATTTTTTAATATTCTCTTAAAATTAATTTACCAAATAAAACATTATTCAAATTTTAACAGGAATTTTAAGAAAACTTTTTTATCCTCTTGAAATCTTTAGAATTCTCAAGGCAAAATGTTCGGCAAAATTTTCTCCATTATTCTCGTTCATCACAAAAAAAAAACTTGATAAAATTTCAGTCTAAAAACCTTAAAACTTAATTCTAAAGCAAAAAATTAAAAGGTCTGTTCTTATAACATGAAAAGCACAAAATTTCACATTTTGGACATTTTCCCCATGCATTTGAATAATTTTCGGCCTAAAAGGACAGCCAGCGCCACCCTCGGCCGTACTCAACATTTCCGTCACTTTTATTTTAGAGTGCCACGGGGCTGGTAAGAGGCCTCACATAGCCCCCTCCCCATGATTTTAATTTCCCGCCATATAACCTCAAAATAGTAGACTATTTTGAGGTTATATGGCGGGAAATTAAAATCTTAAGATTTCCTTCTCTATCCTTTTGTTTAAACAAATCTAGTAGAAACATTCTAAAAGTGATTTATAACTCTGAAACTATTGTCAGGAAGTGAAGGCCGTTATTGAGTCCTCTCATTACTTTGAATGACGATCAGGGTAAACGGTACTCGGTTCGGAGACCCCGAACGATAATAATACCCTCAACCGGTATCCCAAGAACGGTCCACGAAGACGAACTCAGCGTCCAGGAATTGGGATACGCCCGAGAAAATGGAATACTTTCCAATGAGTGGTTCAAAAATGAACAAATTAAAGGGAAGCCAATCACTGATTGTGGTTGGGATACTATTTGAAGCTGAGAGATAATATCCTGTTCTATGCATGAACGAACTCGGTGACAGTCCTCGTGGTAGCCACTAACCAAGCGAATCGGGTCGCGAGTGACTCTACAGCCCTTAAAAAAATAAATATAAAAAAAAATATAATAAAAAATACGATCGTGAGTCCAAAAGGATCAGAAAATATAGAATCTTGAGAGAGAAGATGCTGATCGTCATGCTTCCGTAAGCGCGTTCAAGAAGGAACTTTTATCACTTGCCATTTGGAAAATGCGAGGCTGCTTGAGGATGATTTAAAGCCGACACACCGAATGACGTAAAACGCAGGACTTATGACCTTGAATGTCAGTCCTGTCAGGAAGGCTCACTATTGTGTGTGGCCATCAACTTGACGAACTGTCAGTGCTCGCGCTAAGAAACGTCTCTTTTTAGCACTGAAGTCGAGTTTCAAGCTTCGACGTAATTAGAGATGCTTCACGGAGAAAAATGGATGGTCAAAGTTAGAGGGTCAAAATTTAGAGAGCCAGACCGTTCTTTTAGATGGTCTAAAGAACCATCCAGAATTTTTTTGACATAGTTGGAGAGGCTCTCTTTTTATGACCAGTCTGACTGTTATAAGAAATCCAGACTCACTATCAGAGATGAGAAAGGTATCCTTTCAGGATGGTCAATACAATCATCTTGTTTTCACTCATTTCGACCATCCACGGAAGAGCAAATGACCGAGGCGTTTTATGAGCATATTCCGGGTGCATATTGACCCAACGTTCATGTAACCTCTGCATGAATCCTCTTCGTGCCCGTGAACTTTTTTGCCAACAGGTAAGGATGTCCCTCCGGAGTTGGTCCGACCACTTGAATCTACGTTCTCGCGTTTGTCCGGGGCCATTGCCTGGTCGTCGCCTCGGTTCGGCTCTATTGCCATTCCAAACTGAAGCATGGCCTCCATCCGAGAGAGGCCTATTGTGGGTGACACTGCGTGATACTGGTCACGTAATCGCATAGTTCGTTGCGTTGTAGAGTTAGCTCAATGCAACGTGGCTGACTGCAAGAGCCGTAGCTCTTGGGCGATGGGGTCGCCACATCCCTAATCCTATGATTATGACTATTATCATTATTATTATTATTATTATTTACAACATCGGAAAGAGAGAAGCTTGACTACCTGGAGGCTCACTCGGATGATATTGAGAATATCAAAGAATATTGGATTTCTACTAACGAATGTTGGAGGAAAATTTTGATTCTGGAAAGAAGGACTGTCAATGAATACCTGCAAATGTTCAAACCTTCGCGAGAGCAAATAGGACGTGACTTGGTATGTTTCTAAACTTTTTCTAAATTTATTTTGCATATAATGTAAAGATAGAAAGCACTATTTTTGTTTATTTTCTTTATGCATACGTTAAATTTATGTATACGCAATTTTGAACTTTTTTTACTTACATAAATTTCATATTATGTTGCAGATTAGAATAGATTTTGAAATACTTCACAGTTTGAAAACCAATCTTTTTTTTCGATAAATGGGAAGTCGTTCAGGGAGATTCAGTTAAACTATTAAAGGAAACGAAACTTTCAGACGTTGACAAGGCTTATATTGACATTTTACCCACGTTAACTTCCGGTAAGTAACATCATAAGTAACGTGTAATGTTCACCTCACTATTTATTTCGTTATTATTAAGGATATTATTATTTTTCTTCTTGTCTTTCTAGATCGGCAATGTGTTATAATTCTATACTTGCTGATAAATATTACCCCCCCCCCAATAACGGAAACCGAACGAGAAAGAGGAAACATAAAGCGGATGAAAATTTAGAAACAGGAAAGGTGGAAACTACAGTCAGTCCAAAAAGAGGCAAAGAAAACTCAAGAACTTACGAAAAACGCGACGCGTACTTATTAATAATTCCATTAAGGGTATTATTTTTTAATGTTTAATTTATATCCTGTACATATAATTTTTTTTTAATAATATTTCAGACTGAGAATGAAGCAGACCCAAGCTTGGCGGACTTGAAGAAGGTGTTGCTCACAAATAAATTAACGTTGCAACCAATTACTGTGATTGTGGGAACGATAGTAAACTTCCGAAAAGTTTACGTTGCGATAAACAACTACTGGTATGAAACGAGTAGGTTTATTGAGGCAATCGATTTAACTTTCAAATGTGTTTTCGCTCTAGATTGTCAATATCCTGCTGATTCATCAAATATTTGGTACTTCATCCAATCATGTTTGTATGAAATCCCACTTCCACTATATATATATATAATATATATATTATATTATAACAATATAATAATAATGATAATAGCATATAATAACAATTACACCAGTTTTTCTGTGAAGAGCAGCCATAAGGGCCCTTTTACCAAAAAAATGTGTTTTAAAGGTTCTAATTTTTATTATGGAGTTTGGTTCGGAATCGGTGTTCCTGCCATAATTTTGAACAAATAACAAAAATATGAAATTTAAACAAAAAAATTAAAAAAGTTATGAACTTTAAAATTTGATAAATTGTTTGTCTTGTTAAAAAAATATATTAAACAAATGCATTATTCCAGCATTTTTCGGCGGAAAACTTTTTTTTTCTATGTCAGTCCTTTTAATGGGGAACTTCACGGTAATTGCAGCAACATTCATAAGTTGTTAATTAAATTTGTTAGAAAAATCATAAAATTTATGAACTGATCATGAACTTTATCAGCAATGATTTTAAGAAATATTTTTCTATGTACGTTGAAACGAACGTCTAATGGACGTACAATAGACGTCCGAACGTATTATTTTTCCAAGCAAAAAATCGAGTGTATTACTCAACGGAAACAGCTCAATTTATGATGAATAACATATCGGCGGCGTATTTTCGAAGTTGGAAATTCATAAAACCTCATTTCGAGCAAATCAAAGTTGAAGTTTAGGTAAGCAAAAACCACACATACAGCTGGAAGTTGAACAAATTTTTAATGAAATCAAACAATACTAGCATGAACATTAAAAAATTGCAGCAGTGATATTATAGCATATAATAACAATTACAACAGTTTTTCTGTGACGAGCGGTCATAAGGGCCCTTTTCCCAAAAAAAATGTTTTTTAAAAGTTCTACTTTTTTATTATGGAGTTTGCTTCGGAATCGTATTCCTGGCATAATAATAATAATAATAAATGATTTAGAAAACTGCATATTATTACGCTTATTGCCTAACAAACGTAACTTCATGCAACTTTTCTAGTAAATTTTCTTTAATATTGAAATTTTGGATTTTTGCTTATCAATTTCGATAAAGAAAGGAAAAACGATGAGTTTTCTCTTGCAACTCAAAAAAAAAAACTCTGCTCTCCGCCAGCTCGATAAAACTGAATTTTCAAATTCTTCAAACTTAAAATTTACTTTACAAAATAAAGACCTGAATGAGGAAATTTTTAAATAAAAGATTTTAGAATTATACATTGTAAACTGAATCATTTGATAACAGATAAATTCACTGGCATTTCCCAGGTTTCAAGAAATTCCCACTCATTTCCCGGATTTCTGGCCCAGTTGCACTCTGTTTACTGTGCCGCAAAGGTTTTCACGTGAATATAAATTATTATAATAATGTTGAACATACCGAATGGGCCATGAAAAAATTTTACTGCGTGTTCACTCCAATCTGGTTCTGGTATTACCCATTTATTCATGTAGTAAGTAGCAGGATGTTTTGCCTTATGAGGCAAATATAAAATACGTCGATCAGTCGATATCCAAATATTTGGAACAGCATTGCACCAATTTTCCCATGACGCAACGAACCACAGCGTGGCTGCCAAGGCTGCAGTATTGAAACATTGGACAATCACTATACCATCTGAGCCACGATGACTCCCTACACAAATTATATTGTTTTGGATTTAAATATATTTTTACATTCTTATCGTTTATGATTGAGAAGGTATTAGAATTGTCCAAAATTTCATGTCCGTCTGTCGGTCCGTGAACACGATAACTCTAAAAAAAAGTGAACGAGTCAAATCGAGCTTCGGCACCATTTTTTTGGGTCCTGAAAGAAAGAACGATTTTTTAACCAACATTCCTTGACCAAAGGTTCTATTTTTTCCCATCGCAAATGCTATCGAAAACCCGAGTATTAAATTTTGATGACAAACGGCAATGACCGAGATAGAGCAAGAAGTTGGGATTCCAATAAATATTGTTCCGGATATTTTGGGACTGATTTGTGGAAAGATGGCGACTGGGTCCTTCACCACTATAATGAATCTGCTCATCCATTGCAGCTTCTTCAGTAATTTCTGGCGAAAGACGCCATTACACAACGTCAGCAGCCCCCATACAGTCCTGACCTGGCTCCCCTTGATTTCTGGCTGTTTCCCAAATGCGATGAAGCAGCTGTTAGCTATTCCGAAAGGTGACTTTAAGGCGTGCTTTGGAAAGTGGGATGATCGCTGATAGAAGGTTGTAGGTTTCAAAGTGGAGAACTTTAAAGGAGGTATCATCGCAATTGATCAAAGTTATATCTTAATCTTAGTGCACCACAAAGTTGGATACTTTCCGTACGGACCCCCTATTTTTACCATTACCTCTAAAAATTAAAATATAAAGAGCTTGAGCAATATATTTTTGGACATTTCATAAATCAGAATTACATTTTTTCCTATAATATAAGATTATTAACATTAGAATACAGCATGACAGGACATCTGTGAAATGACACGGTGTAAAGATCGTGGTAATTATTCACTGTTAATTTAATATGAAATTACGATGATGAATCACATTTGATTATGTAAAAATGTACGCAGTACTAAAAGTTTTATTTTATTCAGTATTTGAAACACTTCAAATTGTTGCTTCAATTAAGATTAATTCTGATTAAGTTTATTCTAATTAATCTAAAAGTACAGCCATCAGATGTAAATTGGAAAGAATAATTGCAAGTATGTGGTGAGTGAATATTTAAATAATAATTTGAGAGTCGTAATATTATTAATGACGGCATTGTTTAGTAAATAAAGATTCTTGTGTATAAACAAATTTTGAGCAGACAGAAAAATTTCTTATTTGATAAATTTGTTTTTCCCCACATTTTTACACATATCCCTCCTTATCACGCATTTCCAAACAAATAGGTAGATATTTATTAACGTATATATATATATATATAATTAAAAACTAAGGGTTAACAACCACCGCAGGGTGCCACTGGGAGCAACTGTCATCTAAAAAATGACATCGGCTTCAAGTGGGACCGCGGTAAATACCATTCATGGCCACGTCTCACAACCGTGAGATGGGTGATCACAGGACACGACGAAATCACAACGACAGGTCGGCGAATCAACGTAGCTCAGCATAACAAATGGAAGATCTTCACCACTTACGTTACGGAAACAGAAAAAGAATTCATCCGCTCATAATCTGGCTGCATCGCGACTAGACCATTGTTTTCACTAAGTGGCCGATTTCGAACATTTGCATAAAAAGTTTGTAGTAATTGATTTAAGCAAACTTATCCATATTTTCAGGAACAGAATAGACAACCTGAGCTGGGAGAGAGTGAACGAAAAAGGTTTTATCATTATGTTTTTCAACAGGAAGTGGGTAAAAACTATTCAGTTAGACCTATAGATCTTTTAATTTCATAATTACTGAAAGAATTATCTTTTTTTTTAATAGACCGAAAAGATTAGTTTAAGCCAACAGAACAGTGTCATCTGAATGCAAATAAATATCTAATTTTATTGTTATATATTTATTTATTTGAAAAAATTCAAACGCAACGGTCATCATGATCAAGAACATAGTTGAATCCTAAAATAAAAAAATGTTTCTCTTCCATAAAAAAAAAGAACTCAAATAACTGTTAAAAACTACGTCATTGAGAGAATGTAAAAATACAAATTTATATTACCAAATCAAAATGATAAATGCTGTTGACATAAAACTTTACACATTTTTGGTCCATTTTGCAGTTTTCTTTTGCATATTCAAATATCGAAAAACGCAATCTGAATTTTTGATAACATTTTTCATACAAACATTTTTCTATTAGACTGTTTCTTCTATCTGGCATGATTTTCATTGAAAAGTGTAGGTTTTTATTTTTTCATTTCTTGTAAATATCTTGAAAATGAGGCGCAATAAAAAAATTGATGGTAAAACTTTTTGTTGCCAATTCATTTGACCAAATCACTTTTTGGCGTGATTTTTATTTTTTCAAATTACCGTTTTCCCTAATTTGTACTTTTCTGAATTACTAATGGGCATTATTTTTATTCGAAAAAATGGAAATCATATCTGGAATAAATACAAATGATAAAAAATGGTTATTCGAACGAATAACAATGATTACAAATGACTATTTGGAAAATGAAAATTAGAGTAAATCGACGCCTCCATTCCACACCGCTCCACGTCGCGTTTGGTGCGTGTGATCACACTTCAGGTCCTATGTATAAGCAGAGGACCTGAAGTTATACAGCGACAAAGTGCGACGTGGATTTTGTATGGAATGAAGGCCTTGAAATCGTAATTCGGAGAAATTAAAATTATTAATCCATACGGTGATTCATGAACACGGAACATAGGTGATATGCAAATTACGACAAATCAAAATTATACCAAATAGTATTCGTTTTTCGAAAAATATAAATTACCCAGTTGGCACAAAATTTGGCGACGTCCTCACGACATCTTTACGACAACTTTACGACATCCTATGTCCATATCGTTAAGATTTCTTTACGTATCGTAAAGACGTCGTATGATCTGACGATGTTTTTTCGACATCGTCAAGACATCTTAACGACATGGACATAGGATGTCGTAAAGTTGTCGTAAAGATGTCGTAACGATGTCGTAAAGACGTCGCCAAATTAAATCAGCAATCAACAGCAGAAAAGAAATGTCTTATTCAGGGAGTGAAATCGAAACCGAAAAAAGTCATTTTGAAAACCGAAACCGCAATTTTTATGGGTTTTAACAGCGAAATGAATGCCGGAACTAACTCATCAGCAGATAAATTTTAAACAGTTTAGACCAAAAAGTAGATGAAAGATATTCGTTGAAACAAATTTTCCTCTTTTTCTGATTTGAAATGTAATCTGGCTATGAGAAGAAATTGTTTTATGAAAGCTTATTACTAAGAAATGAAAATAACAGGTTTATGAACATTCTCTCATATACTGACCTGATCATTTTCATCAACATTGTATGCATGAGCGACTCGTTCATGTCTCAAGCCTCCGGAAAGTTCTGTAGGACGAAGTGGTTGAGGGCGTAGAGGAATACGCGGTTCAGGTAAGCCTCTAAATAGTTGTTTGCGGTTACGTGACGAAACAGTTCCTTCTCCTTCAAGTTCTCCTTCGAGTCCAGTTCTTTGTCTCGTCTAGGGGGGAGTGTATCCCTAGTTTCACTCCTTCGGGATGAACCAGGCGGCTCATTAGTATTCCTTCTAGTTTAAAAATGTCTCAAGTCTCGGAACAATTCTCTTGGACGAAGTGATTGAGAGCGTTGATTGATTCGCGGTTCTTGTGAGTCTCTTAATAGTTGCTCGCGGCTACATGACCTCCTGGTCTAGTAGCTCAAGTGAACTTCTGGAACCATAGCTTAAATTCAGCTCTTTGCCTTCCCTAAGGCGGAGTGTATCCCTAGTTTCACTTCTTCAGAATGAAGTTGCATCAAACATCTCAACGTTACCTCAAATTATATAAGATATAAGCAGCTATCGTACACACAGTGAAGTAGGTTTTTTTTGGAACTAAAAATGTGTAGTAAGTAAAACAGTTAGGGCAAACCACCCAACAGTAGATAGGACTAAATTCCACAGAGCTTTAATGCGTCAATTTGCAATAAAACGGAAAGATTTCCGTATTCAAATAAAACCTGTATATTCAAATGACTATTGAAATAAAAAAAGGTATCATTAAATGAATTACTAAGCTATGATAAACATTTTTATCAGGCGCTGCTAAATTTGCGATTTTGACACGTCCGTCCAACAGTAGATAATCGTTTGTGGTTTTACATCTAGGCATGATAGAATGATTAGGTATCGATAATCACAATTAATCATTAGCAGACTTTCACTTAAAATCAGTTTACTGACTAAAAGATAGTTTAAACTATCCTAATTTGACGCAAAATCATAACAACTAAAATTTTGACATTTTCCCACATATGAAATTCCGTGAGGTTGATACCTAATATAACGAACTTTATAACCCAACCTAGCATTTGATGGCGGAAAAGCACGAACTTTTCGAAACCTTCACAGCTTGTACAGTTTTATTCAAGAAATTATTTAAGAACTATTTGAAAGAAATGAATATGAATCTTCAAAAAAAGTTTTTCTTCAGGAGCTGATTTTACGTTAATACAGGAAAAAATAAAAAGTAAAACTATTAAAAAAATATTGAGAGAAGGGGATCAATTAAAAACTGATTGGTATCAGAAACCAACAGCCTCAGGTCAGTGCCTTAATTATTTTTCACACGACCCACATCAATACAAAAAGTCAACGTGATCAACAATTTCGTGGACAGACGCATCACTTTAGCTCATGAGGACTTTCATGAAAAAAATCTTAAAAGAATTAAAACAATATTAATAAAGAACAACTACCCTCTAACGTTTATAAACACTGTCATAAAAAAAGACTAACTTTCATACATAAAAAAAAACAGACACACAGACGCTCCAGCAAATGACGAATACACGAACTTTAACATTAAAATAGGCTTCCGTAATGTTGATGACCTCAAACCAGTTTTCAAATCGAAAAAGAATCCAATTCCGAAAGAAAAAACCTCAAATGTTGTCTACAGCACTCCCTGCATTGACTGTGAGGCAGTATACATAGGCACCACAAAACGACCGCTACATACACGCAAAACAGAACACACGAAAGACGTTTACAAACCTCCAAACAAATGGACAGCAATGAGAAAACACGCATGGATGGAAGACCATCGTTTTGATTTTAGAAACACGACTATTTTAGAGAAAAAAAAAACAGAATATTACAGTAAAAGAATGATTTTAGAAATGGCTTATATAGTCAGCAATCCTTCAGAAATCAATCAAAGGACAGATACGGAGAACTTGTCAACATTTTATTACCCTCTTTTAGAAAACAGCCAATTTTAACCTTGAGTATAAAACACAACATACCAAAACATAATAGTTAAAATTTCACTTGAAAAATGTTTAAAAAAGAAAATGAATTTTCAACGAAATATCTCATTTTTGATCCAAAAAGGTGATGTTTAAACTAATAGGATTACTTTTCTACACTTAGAATACGATTTTGTTGAATCAAACAAATTTTTGTTGGTATAATATTTACATTTTCACTAAAGAATGTAAAAAAAACGAATTTTCAACCAAAGAATTGAATTTTGTACCAAAAAAGATGAAGCTTCAACTAATAAGATTACTTTTCTACATTTAGATAAAAGACAACATACCAAAAACATACCAAAAATATAATAGTTAAAATTTCACTAAAAAAATGTTTGAAAAAACCCATTTTCAACAAAATAGTTAAATTTATAACCAAAGAAATGAGATTTGAACCAAAAAGATGAAGCTGCAATTGATAAGATTACTTTTCTACACTTAGAATACTTAAAATACGATTTGGTTGAATCATCAACATTTTTGTTGGTATAATATTTAAATTTTCACTTTAAAAAATGTTTAAGAAAACGAATTTTCAACCAAAGGAATTAATTTTGAACCAAAAAATATGAAGTTTCAACTGATAAGATTACTTTTATACATTTAGATAAAAGAAAAGATACCAAAATATAATAGTTTAAATTCCATTGAAAAAATGTTTAAAAAAACAAATTTTGAACAAAATAGTTAAATTTCTAAACAAAGAAATGAAATTTGAACCAAAAAGATGAAGTTGCAACTAATAAGATTACTTTTCTACACTTAGAATACAATTTGTCAGCACAAGCAATAATTAACCCTTGCACTTCATCTTTCAAGGCAAAAATAAATAAACTTCATAAAATAAGAACCATCTCAGTTACAAATTTCCCTCCCAAAAAGAGAATTGTTCACAATTTACCAGTGCAACCGATACCACCAGTCTCTTCTACTGGCACTATTCCAAAAAGTTTTAAAAAATGCATGCAGTGTGGCCATAGATAATCAAATCCTTATTATCGATGCTGATCATTTTTGTTCTAATCCATCAGGATATTTGGATCAAACATAAGTTTCAAAATGTCCAATCAACCAAAAGAAATCAATGGAAATCCATCATCAGCATATCTGGACCGTTCTCAAAACTTGTCAAAAGATCGCAATTCTATTCCAAACAAGATCACAAACACCCCCAAAAAATATGATTACATCAAAATTTTATTCCAATTTGCTATTGAATATGGTTTACCGGAACCTGAACTCAATGTAAAAATCGACAGGAGCCCCGAATTACTGCGTATTTACACAATATATTGTTCAGTTGACAACAAAGTAGTTAGCCACACGGCTTATCCATCAAACATTGTGACTCAATTCGCGGCCCTTATCCTTCTAAGATTTTTCGTAGCTACTCATGATTTATGTGACGAAGTACAGCCTTCTAGTAACACCATCGAATCTCACACACGAGAAATATCCACACAAACCGATCCTCGACCCAAATTGATACAATGGGAAAATTCATGCAAATATTGTGCTACTAGGGGACCCAAAATTTAAACTTGTCCTATAATTACTAGACAAAAACAGTCGCAAATATATATTAATGCCATAAATCCTGTATTTCTTGTAGTAGAAAATACCGAACTTCATAAAACCATAAATCTTCTACGCACGTTTTTTACCCAACGCTTTAAAAAAAAAAGAATGTGCCTTAAATTACCTCTACTAATCCATGCTTGTCATTTTTCAGGCAAGCCTTTGATTCTCTTCATATTGCATGTAAGAAGTAACTCTCATTTATAATCGTAAGTTAGAATTCATCTTTTTTTAGGAATAAGGGAAGCAGCATGTTCAAGATAGTCGTGATTATTCACCTACTTCTCATTCATTCAAATCAAGCCAAGTACTATGTACAAAATCCTTTTCTACAAACTTCTGGGCTATATTTTGAATCCTTAGGAAATGTCATATCGCTTTCTGATGAATGGCATATTTTTTCTCACATCAATATCAAGGAACTTTTAGATCTTGGTCCAAAATATCTTGAAATACTCAAACTCTGTACTGAAAACTATCGGACCCGTAACACTATTGAATAAAAAGTTGATAAAAGAAATTAATCATAGAAACCCTTTCAAATGAAATTAAAGTAATCATTGATAACACTTTAAACATCTCATCAAAAGATGATAACCTTGTATTTCAAACTGCATTCACAAAAATGTTAGCATTGGGAAATTCTACATTACACGAACCAAAAGAACAAATTTACATTTTTCCCAACCCTTTATCAAAACTTATTGAAAAAATCACACATTCAAGTAAAACTTTCAGCATTTCGTTTTACTAAGCTCGTGATATCTTGTGATATACAAAACGAAATAATATGCTGTTTGCGCAGATTTATTCGTTAATCCCTACGGAACAACTTTCTCGCTGGAAGTCCTCTGAGAATCAACGATTTGTACCTTTTTTTTAATGTAAACACGGGCGAACGGTATAAGCGGGGATTGTCGAGAAATTGCATAAAGTTCAGGGGCACTTTCAAGCGGTCGAGCGCACATCCCATTCTTCGACCCGGCCCTTCAATTATTGTGAAATTCAAATGCTTTTTGTACATAAATTCTTTTAAGATGAATTATTTTAATTAAAAGTCGTTTTAAATTATCAATGGTTCAATTGATATTTATACATAAAAATTCAACACATTCACTTACAAATTACAATTTTTTTAATGGAACAATTAAAATTGTAATGCTCAAATTTTAAATTTAACACGGAAATTTTAACGATTTCAGACTTTCTATTTCAAACAATTTAGTTAAAATTGTTTAGTTTTGAATATTTGATTTATAATTTTAGACTGAAACGATATTTGAATCGGATTTGAAATGGAATAAAAGCATTTAATTATAAATCTATTTAATTAAAAATTTATTCAATTGAAATTATTTAAAAAATTTAAATAGTTAATAAAGATTCAATCGGACGTTTAAACTTGTTTAACTACTAAGGCTTTCGAATTGAAACAGAATCGTTTTGTAAAATCAATTATTATTCCATTTTTAACAGTCGAACTGTAGTTCAAATTTGAAAATCGTTGATTAATTTAAAACTCCCGGTCAAAAAATAAATTTAATGTCTATGTAATTAACATATGGCTAACTCATTGAAATTTGAAAATCAATTTTAAATCAATTTTAAAGCCACTCAGCATTACTGAGTGAGTCAATTACCGAAGCAATTAAATATTATTTCCTAGATCCGACTACGGAAATGTCAATGACGATGATCCTTGAAGCCTTAAAATTAATATTAAATAAAACAAAAGTTTAAATAGATTAAAAATCGCAGTATGCTACGACAAACATGTTGTTAAGGCTTAAGGTTCAATATTTGCCATTTATATCAATCGCGTGGCGCAGAAATCGATGAAATATCCATTAATTCCTGCAGTTGGGCTCTAATTACAACGAAGACGTGCAGAGAACTTAATTAAGCGATCTTAATCACCGTCGATACCTAATTGGATCGAGGTCCAGCGTGGTCACCTTCGAGACAATTTGCTTTACTTTCTGAATGGAACTGTAAGAGTGAAGAATTTCAATCAATTTGTAAAGGATCGCTAATCAAAGAAGAAATAATACGGCATGAATATGTATCAAGAATATTCTACAAAGCGAATGGTATTGATTATTATTATACCATTAAGTAATTTCCCTTTCGAGGTAAGCGTGACTCACTCGGTGCGGAAGGGAGTAATGTGGGGGTATAAATTTTAGATTGATCTAGAATTTCCGTGTTATTTATTTAAATAACACGTTCGTTCCGCAACACTGCTCCGACCCAGGTTGCTGATCAATCTCTCTAGCGATTACTTGAAAATTCGTATTTTTACATTCTCATCCAGAGAAGGTATTAGATTTGTGTAAAATTTGACCCCCCCGTTTTTTGTCAAATGTTCACGTTTTGAGACCCCCTGAACCAAAAAAACACGTTTTTACGAATGTGTAAGGAAACTAGATATTCTATGTGTGTCTGACACGAAGAAAAAGGGTACAATGTGTAAATGAGACCTTATTTCGAAAAGACATAAGAAGCCATGGAAACAATGGACCTTACATGAAAAAATGCATGGACGTGAAGAAAGCTAGAGAAGTGTGCCAGGACAGAAAAGTGTAGCGACAAATAGTTTACAGAAACAATGTGAGTAGAGTGAATGACGCCTGAAACAAAAGATTTCATTAATTTATCAATTATTATATTATCAATTATTTCATTGTGATGTTTATGTTGATTTCTGGCATGGAATAAATATTTTTTTCAGTTTAATGAATATGCATTTAAAGTAAAGGAATATTTTTTAATTTAAATAATGTTTGCATTGTGTTGATTATGATGAGTGTTAGAATGCAATAAATATTTGTTTAATTGGATGAATATTCATTTATCTTCGATTAATATTTTTCCAATTTAAGTCATTATTGCGTTGCAATGATTATGTTAACTTTTACCCAGGAAACGAAAATCCATTCACTTGCGTTTGAATGGGTTTTGATGACTTCTGAATTGCGTATCTGTCATTAGAATTCCAGATTGCCATCCATTGGTTAGGCTGGCTTTTGAATGAGAACATGAGTTTTTTCAATGAGAAAACGTATTTTTTCTGATATACCCATTCAGCAGTAGTCATGAATGGGTATTATCTGATTCAGGAAAAATAATTCCGATAGAAAATTATTCATTTAAATTAGAATTTTTTAATTTAAAAAATTAATATTATTTACTAAAAAATATTTAAATTGACAGCTTTTAAGCAAATCCTGGCATACATTGTCTACTTTTATTTATAGACTATTTATTTTCAGGCATTTTAAGGGTTCATTCTACTATCTCGGCAAAAAAAAGGTGATTTACAAGAATTTTTTTCTCAACAACTACTTTATATAATTAAATAAAGTTTTCATCGTTCATTTATGCTGTCTCAAAGTTTACAAAAACAATTTTTTTACATAACATTATTATATAGTTTACGTATTATTTAATAATAAAAAGTGTATAAAAAAAGGCATGTCCACTGCGTGCACGATATCTCCAATCAGCATCATCTTAAACAAATAAACCAGAAATTTTCTTGATTAGTATGACCATAGCTCTGGCGTCAAGAAGCAGATTTTTTTTATTTTGCAAAATAACAAAATGGCCGTTTAAAAAACAAATTTTTCAATTGTTCTGCATTTTTCTGCATTTGTTGGAAAATTAAGGGTTGAAAAATTAGTTTTTTGCGAGATCGATTCATGTCATTGTATAAAGCATTAAATGTCCTACAATTTTGATCCCTACAATATTTTTGTACGAGTTCGCGTTAAAAAGTTATAAGCGCAAAACCCTTCAATTTTGCGAGCTCAAAGCTGTGCTTATGCTCTTGTGGCGGACAAGATTTGTCATAACATCTGATAAAAGACAAGTGACTACCAGCTATATCACATATAGGAGGGGGGTCTTCCAAGGAGACTCTCTGAGTCCAATACTTTTCTGCATCTCCCTCTTGCCTCTATCTATTGTGCTCCGAGGCAAAAGCTCTGGATACCTACGTGGCCCGCCGAACAGAAGAGAATATAAGGTCAACCACCTTTTATATATGGACGACTTTAACCTCTTTGCCTCCTCGAAAGAGGATCTTGAAATCCTTGTGGAGGCGGTGAATAGGTACTCTGAATCAATTGGCATGAGCTTCGAACTGGGCAAGTGTGCCTGTGCCCACATACACCAAGGAAGACTAGAAACTGCACCATCGCGTGACGATCAGGGTATTCAACTCATTGACGGAAGTACCATTCAACATCTTGGTGATGGAGAAACATATACAGGCTGCGAAGATTACAAACGGTAGCATTTAGGGGTTTGACTGGAGCAATGAGGACTACGCCCACAGCAGCGATAGGATTCTTCCTCTGTGAAGAACCCCTATATGTTGCGATAATCGCTAGAGCGGCACACGCGATAGGCCGCCTGGTAAGAGCAAATAGATGGAGTCGGGGGACTATACACACTAGGCTCCCGAGTGATATCAGCGCACTGCCGATTCTACAGATGAGGCAAGATAAACTAGCAAAACGCTTCATCTTTGCCAAAGCTTTCGACGTCTGCATCCCAAGCAGGGATCTGTGTAAAGAAAACGGTAACCCTCTCCTCCAAGGGGAAATCTGGTATACAGATGGCTCCAGGGGCGAGGGAGGGTAAGGAGCAGGAATTTATGACAGCAAGAGAGGGAAAGGGTGAAACACTAATTGAATAAAACGCTGCTGGCAGAAAGATTACGATCTGTTCAGAGAACCAAGCGACACTAACTGCAATGGGGAAACCAGAAAAACATAAGAACTGGTTTGGGAATGCAAAAAGGCGTAAACTTGCAGAAAGAAACAATGTGGCCCTCATATGGGTCCCTGGTCACATAGGGATCAAGGGCAACAAGAAGGCGGACCAGTTGACAAAACGCGGCGCAGCAAGTGAATACATAGGACCAGAACCGGTACTGGGAATAGCGTATTGCTGTGTCGGTATGGCCATCAAAAGCTGGACCCAAACAAAACACCGGGAATACTGGGAACGATTCCAGGGTTGTCGTCAGGCGAAATCCATCCTGGGTTATACCTATAGGATCGACAGAGCCAGGAAAATCCTGGGTTAACCCAAGAAAGATATAAGGACAGTGGTACGGATCCTAACTGCGCGCAACTACTTTAACTATCATATACACAAAATGGGGTATAACTCCACGACTGCGTGCACGAGATGCGGCAGGGATGACGAGACATCCTTTCATGTATTATGCCAGTACCCGGCATTAGCTAGGCTCAGGAAACAGACCCTCGGGGCCCATTTTATGGGACCAGAGGAAATTACAACGCGATCAGTAGTTGACATACTGGGCTTCGTCAAGAGGTCTGGGATCGTCCTAGATGCTCGGGGTGTGCATGACACGCTCTGCAGCTATCATCGGGAATGTCTTGGCTCAAAATGTGGCGACGGCATGCTAGAGTGGAAATGACACCGTCTTGACATGACGAAATGAAAACCTTTGTGCCCGACTTCAATCCGGGTGATCTAAGGAAAGCAAATGTTAGCTCATACGACATCGACAGATCTTCCACATTTCTGTGGAAGATGCCGTGCTTCTTCTTGTCGAGAAACTGTTCGCGAAAGTTTTTCTCCTGTGCTTTCTTAATCCGGGCCTTCAGGAGCGAGTACTGGAGATGGATAAGATTCGATGCATTTAGCTCATCATTGATATTGAATTCAAGGCCGAGTGTATCAGCAGCCTCCTCCGCTGCTTTGTACAGAAACGCTCCTTTGCCCATTTCTTCGTGTTTCCTGAGCATTTTGAGAAGAGGGTCTTGTCCATTTGCGACTATATGTGCTGTACCCAGAATAATCCTGTTGTAAAGGCATTCAAGATTTAGTAATCCGCTACCACCTTGAGGGCGTGACATGTAAAGTCGCCAAACAGAAGATTTAAGGAGCATGCTTTTATTCATGTGCATAACTTTTCGGCACCCGATGTCGAGGGACCTGAGCTCGTCCTTCGTCCATGGAACCACTCCAAATTAATAGACCAAATCCGTCGGATGAGACGATTCATTTGCATCGGAGAGTATCCTTTATAGATGTCACGTCCTGAATTCCGATCTGTAGCACGCCCAGGTATGTATAGGTCTCTCTGGCGCCACGGTGTCGTATAGCGCTTCTGTCGACGGGGTGAGGGTCTTCCGGGACACAATTAAGGTTCCCTTTCTTCAAATAATCCTTGGCGCATTCTTCCAACCCGAACTCCATTCCAATCTCTTGTGTGTACTCTTTGACAATGTCCAGGTCTAGATGTAGTTGTAGATGTAGATGTAGTAGCACCACTCTGAAAGGTGTTTTTAGACCTCTCCACCACGATGTTTTCCAGATGAGATTGTAAATCTGGTTTTCTAAAGCGGCATTAATCTCTCTATGCACCTCACGATTTGTGAATGAACCTTTAAGCTTTCCAACAGACAGATAATAAATCTATGGTAGGTTGAATCAAAAGCTTTCCGGTAATGAATCCAGGCCATCGATAGGTAACGCTGATAGAATGCTGCGTTTTTACAGACACATCTTTCGATGAGCAGGTTCTCCCGACATCCTGCTACGCATTTCTTTGAGCTGCGTTGTTCGTACATCCCTCGCCACACAGGTCCAATTGTCCGAACAATCCTATCATTTAGGACAGCTGTGAAGATCTTAAATAGTGTGTTCAGACAAGTTATTGGCCTGTGATTTTTGGGATCAGCTAAGTTGCCCGTCTTCGGCAGAAGCACTGTGCGCCCTTCAATTAACCACTCCGGAATGGGCTCTTCTGACTTTAGATATGAGGTGAAACTCCGTGCCAGATGCTGGTGGGTTGAAGGAAACTTCTTCCACCAGTAGGTCTTGATACCATCTGATCCCGGAGCGGAATAGTTCTTAGGAGCGTTCCTTTACAAAGCCGCGGAGCAGGCGGCTGAGACTCTTGGCCTGAATTTTAACATCAGAAGTGAGGAAAGTACATTTCTTCATCTGGATGCTTAACTTCTGAAAACGAAAGTCTTCTGAAAACCGAACGCTCCAATGGAGATAAAGTCAATTGTCCAAAACGAGAAGTGCTAAATTTTCCGGTACTACGATTTTTGGACAGCAGTCTCCGTTGCACACTCGAGGCCTGACATTGTTCTCCAAGACTTCAGGAAACGAACCATATTCGTGATCGAATTCTCGGCTCCAGCCGACTACAACATCGCTGCCAAGGAGAACGAAAAGGAGGAGTGGTATCAAAACCTCAAAAGGGAGTTGCATCGACTGTACCCAAAATGTTCGATTGAAGTAATTGTCATTGTGATCGTTGTTCTCGGAGATGCGAAATTATCACTGGTTCGTAACCTGAAAGCCATTCCCGCGTGCCAAAAATATGCCAAGGCACTTGCGAAATAGATGCAGAAAGCTGTCATCCTTGGGTCGCTTCGTGTCCTTACGACACGCGAGGTTTTTTCCGGCGTGTCGTCGGAATTTCATTATGCCACGCATCTCACAGTCGTGAGATGTGGCCACAAGTACAGGGTTTGGTACGTAATTTCCTCCATGTAATTTACGTAGCTTTCTACAGTAATTTACCAGGTAATATACGTCCGAAGTTTTCCACATAATGTAAATTACTTTGTTGTGGAACTTGCGAATATTTCTATGTCTGACTATGTCTGTCGGGTAAGGAGGGGCAGCGCCTACCGGTGGGGCAAAGGAGATTTTGCTTATAGCATCGCTATTATTTAACAATTTTAATTCTACTTTCATTAAATAAATCTATTTTATTAAACAGATAGTGTTACTTACTAAAAGCTTAAAAATTGACATTGTAAAAAAAAATTATGCAGAAAACAGTTTCGACATCGAAAGAATGGAAGATTCTCGGGCAGAAATATAATGTTTTCAACATTAATGGCAATACTTACAGTATGGAAATTTGGTATTTTTACAGATAAAACAACATCACATTATGTCATTATAATAACTGAACCTAATTCAAGTTCAAAGTATATTCAATATTGTAAATAACACCGGTTTACAAAAAAAAAAGGTGAGGACTATTTGACAATACCACTTTATCCACATGTATTTTGACGCGCTGAATACGAATCCGAGGTCTATTTGCCTCCATCACGTCAGATTCAAGGTCATTTCAAGGTCAAATACAGGAAAAGCCGTGCAATAAACTTGAAAAACCTTCTATATATGTTTTTAGGGTCGCTGAATCGAAATCCGAGGTCCATTCACCTCCACCGCTTCACGTTCAAGGTCATTTCAAGTTCAAATATAGGAAAAGCCGTGCAATAAACTTCAAAAAACTTCTAAATATGTTTTTAGGGTCGCTGAATCGAAATCCGAGTTCCATTCACCACCACCGCTTCAGGTTCAAGGTCATTTCAAGGTCAAATACAGGAAAAGCCATGCAATAAACTTGAAAAACCTTTTACAAAAGATCTGATAACACATTAGGACATAAAGTTTACAGAAAACCCACCCATACAAACAGATACCTACATGCCTCCTCCAACCACCACCCATCTCAAAAGCAATCGGTAACCAATTCCCTTATATACAGAGCTGTCTCTATAACAGATAAAGATAACTTACAAAAGGAATTACAAAAGGTTAAGTAAATCCTAATACAACGCGATTACACAAACGAACATATTGAGAAAGCAATAAAAAAATGCACTCAAAAAAACAAGTCAACACAATCCACTAAAGAAAGAGAAGGAAAAACGACCACCATCCTACCCTATATTAAAGGTATCACAGAACAAATATGAAGAATTCTCAACAAACACAACATTCAAACCATATTTAAACCACCTGCGAAAATAGGACAACTTTTAAACAACCCTAAAGATAAAAAGGCATCTCTCAGTGATCCGGGAGTATATAAAATTCCTTGTTCTTGTGGCAAAGTCTATATTGGAGAAACCTTGAGGGCGGTGAGCCAACGTGTAAAGGAAAATGAGAGTAAAGTCAGGCTAAAACATTTCACGCAATCAGCACTAGCTGAGCATCATATTGAAGCAGGACATAGCATTTTATTTGATAAAACAACCGACATCGCAAAAACGTACAATATTTTTCAATAGACAATGGATTATGGAATTATAAATAATAAGAAAATCAATTGAATAAAATTGTATTTTGTCTTCTTAGACTTAAATTCAGTACATATTTTGGTAAAATTTCTGTGGGTACTATATTAAATTCAATCGAACCCCCTTTAAACTCACTCTTTAAGTGAAAATATTTAACTTTGAACTAAAAAAGATGAATTTGTAACCACTAGTTTCTGTGAAAATATGAAATAGTATATTACGACCTAAGGCCAGAAAGTTTGATTTCCTCGTCCGCAGAATATTCAGACGAGGAGCCGATTTTCTTTCGATTTTCCCAAAAAATCCATACTAACATTATCGCCAATTTTTCGTAGGATTTGCCGTTCTATATGGTACACATCCCGCTCTTCTATGACATCTTGCATTTTTAAGAGAAAAATAAGAAAATCATATTTATAGAACAAAAATTCTCCTGGCCTCAAAAATGGTTTAGTTAGCATAGAACTGATAGGGCAGCCTTTCTTATATCACCAGAAATTTTTTCAAACTACTGGAAAAAATAAAAAATATGAGATTTTCTAGAAAATATTCTTTTCATGTTAAGCATAACATTTTCCAATTGTTCAGGGTAATTAAACTCTAATGGCTCACGATATTTTTCGTAATATTTAAAATTCTGAAATTTCAAATGGTGAAAATGACACTGATTTAAAAAAAATCACACTTCAAGTAAAGAAATCAGCCCAATCGCATTGAATGCCACTTGACACTACATTAGATGACACTTATTAATAATAATTATACATTAACAATATAATACTTAAATTACGTAAAGGATTGTAGGCCTACTCTAACCCCCCCCCTCCCCTCTTGCCCTTTACAGAACCTCAACCAAATATTTATGCCCATCCCTACTGTTTTTAGTAACAAAAATTAATTTATAACCAAAAAAACATAATTTTTCAACTAAAATGATCAATCTTCGACCAAAAAAAAAAGCTTTTAAGAGAGCAGTCCAACTTTCGAGCAAGGAGTAGAAATTTCAACCTTGAAAGATGAATTTTCAAAGAAAAATGTGGTAGTTGATATTTCCAAAATTACCAGTTAGACAAAAAAAAAACGAATTTTCATCAAAATACTTGAATCATTAACTAAAGCAGCTTATCTTTCAACCAGATAGTTGCATTTTTAACAAAAAGTTGATTTTCTACACAAAAAAAAACGAATTTTCAAGCAAATAAATCAATCTTCAACCAAATAGTTAAATTTTCTGCTAAATTGTTGAATTTTTTTAACTAAAAAAAATTGCAATCAAACTGTTTCATTTTGAAGCAAAAAGTCGAATTTTCAACTAAGATGCATGACTTTTTAACAAAATTGAAGAATTTCCAAAACACAATTCAATTTTAAACCTAATAATGAAACTATTAACCAAAAATATGAATTCTAAACCAAACATTTAACAGCAGACTTTTCAATCGTAAATAAGGAACTTTCACCCAAAAATAGTTGGATTTTCTTATTGGGCTCTATTAGCTTAGTCCACCTTTAAGTAAAGAAACGGGAAAAAATGGGAATAATTAAATAGAATTTTCGTCATTTTTAATAGTTTTAAATTATAAGGTTAAAAAACTGCAAATTTTGGTTAAAAAATAAAGTTAATTTTTCATTGCACACTTTTTGATAAACTTATTTCTCACAAAAGGATTATTATTATAGCATTTTCAATCAAATGGCAAGAAGAATTTGAGGTTACTAAGTTCTTTTAATAAGGTAATTGAAACATGATATTTTTCTTAAATTTGAAAAAAAATCAATTCATAATTACTACATATGTATAATATATTATTTATAATTGTTTACAACAAAAAATAACCATAGAGAATATTTAGTCAATGCGCGAGGCCTCTGATTCACTTGACACAGTCCTGGAATAGAAAAAGGCAGATCTACCTCTCAAATGTTTTCTCTCTTTCTAAAGCCCATTTCAAAGCTCCCCACAGCATTATCGGTCCATTTATATATGTCGATGATTGTAGGCTTTCTTGAAACTGCTTCACTTAAGTGAATTAGTGTTACTATACTTCGTCTTTATTCAAACAATAGGTATTGATGTTTAGACCATTAAGAAGCTATTATAAATATCAGTTTAAAAAGAAAACTTCACTTCTGTTGTAATGTAACCGGCATTCACATTCTTATAATAATAACCAATCGAGATCATAGTTTTGATGATAATATTCACCTAATTCATCCAAATCGGTAGTACTTGAGACAAGATTTTTTGTTTTGGAAGAAACCTGAGAGATTAATGACTAGAAGAGAACCCTGCTTAAAATGACGGATGGGATCCGATAGTCAGATACAGAGCCGGATAAATGTGCGAATAGCCCACGTCGGATTTTATTCCGCCTCTATCTGGATCTCTTTCGGTTCGTAAAATCTTAAACGGAAAACTTTCATGAATTATTTTCAAATCATTGTTATCATCATCACTATTCTCTTCAGCGATTACACTATTGGTTTCAAAAAACCCACTATCATTATCATCCGTATCACTATCACTGTCACTTAATTGTTGTTGTTGCTGCTATTGTTGCTGTTGTTGTTGTTGCTGCTGGTATTGCTGATACTGATAATCCTGTTGAGGAAACTGGTGGAATTGGTGTTCGTTCTGGTCATGTTGGTTCGCATCCTCGTGAACTCGGAAACAATGAGTTGCGCCCAGTTTATTCGAAATTGTCGCCAATCCACTCCCCGAAAAATAAGCATCAAATGTAGGGTTTCTGTTGGTAACGGCGCAAAGCTCGGTGATTTCTAGAAAAGAGGGTTCTCCGTTTAACGCCCAACATTCTGGGATGATGATGAATGAAGTTAAATTTGTGTAATTTACCGTAATTTACCGTAATTTTTTTTTTTTTTTTTAAAGATACAGCTGAAACAATAAAAGAATAATTAATTAATGATAATTTTCAATTATAAGATTATGTTTGAAATTCAAATTTATAATTCAAGTGCATTGATAACAAAAATTTCTTACTTACTCAGAAAATGATTCCTTGTTGGCTTACTCTGAACTCTTTCAATAAACTTTAGTGAATGGAACTCTCAGGCTTCCCTAGCCCTTTATAATAGAGTTTTTGTTTATAAAACAATCTAGATATAAAGCAGATAACGCATTCGAAACTTCCAGAAGGTTCGAGAATATGACGCGCAAAACAAAAATGAATTTATCCTTATTATGACTACTGTTTAACTGAACCTTCTTATCTCTCTCTCGTCCCTTTCTAATATACTGAGTGTATGATGAAGGAGATGATGGATTAATTAGTATATATTAGACGACTTTGCTTTTACAAAACCCCACGGTAGAGTATCAGTCACACCAGGAATCAGTACTCTCTTATCATCCTGCCAACTGAGAACGGTTTCATTTTGTCTAACAGTATACACTTCATGCTTCTTGCTTTGAATTGAATTTTGAGATTTCCTCAAATTTTGATACGATAGCAGACATTTTTTATAATCATCAAATGTTATTTTATTCAAAGTAGGGCCTCTAATCCCCTTTGCTTTCTTTCCATCTTTTTCACCTAAAACTTTAAATGCATATAATTTGGATCTTAATCCAAAAAATTCCGTCATGATTTTGCCACTATTCTCGTCTTTCATCAAACCAAGAACTTTGTTATTCAATGAGCTTATACCGTGAACATTATTTGGTGGATAGTCTGCAGTGTCAAATTCTTTGAATCTCTCTTAATGTACTTGTATACATCAGGCACAACTATGTGATATATCAAACTATCCGTGGCTGTGTAAAGCAACTTTGCTTGATCGCCAAAATTTTTTAAAATATAATTGTAATGAAAATCGTACATGTATATTTTGGATACATCGAGAACAGTAAATCCTGTATGAATAGGCTTGTTGAAATTAACTTTTAATCTATCAAGCTCAATTATAACCAAATTTTCCTCAAATATGGTACAGCTCTCTAATTACTGCTGAAGAAGTGAAGAAAGTTATCGCTAGAACTAAGAACTTTTCAGCGCCAGGGCCAGATAAAATCAAAAACTTTTGGTGGAAAAAGTTCACTTCTACGCGCAAACATCTGGTTCGTATATTTACTACGTTCTTAAACGGAGAACAACCCATCCCGCAGTGGTTAGTGGAAGGACGCACGGTATTGACCCCTAAGATCGGAGATTTGTCAATTCCACAGAACTATAGGCCCATAGCTTGTTTAAACACCAGCTACAAGCTATTCACTGTCATACTCAAAGAGAGGATATTTACATCTATCGAGCATGTTTGGAGTGCAATAGTTGAACAACGTGGATGCAGGAGAGGGCTGGTAGGTTGCAGGGAGAACCTGTTAATAGACAGGTGTATTATCCAGGACTCGATCAGGTATCGACGCGATCTGTTCATGGCTTGGATTCACTACCATAAGGAATTCGATAACACGAACCATGAGATACTTATGAAGCTCCTTGAGTGCATTGAGGTGCATCCAAAAATAGTGAGATGCATAAAAGAGCTTGTGCTCTTGTGGCGGACAAGATTGGTCATCACATCTGACATAAGACAAGTGACTACCAGCTACTATATCACATATAAGAGGGGGGTCTTCCAAGGAGACTTTCTAAGTCCGATACCTTTCTGCATCTCCCTTTTGCCTCTATCTATTGTGGTTCGAGGCAAAAGCTCTGGATACCTATGTGGACCGCCGAACAGAAGGTTGGCAGTAGCTTCGGACTGGACTAGTGTTCCTGCGTCCACCTACACTAAGGCAGACTAGAAACTACACAACCGCGTGGCGATCAGGATGTTAAACACATAGCGGAAATGCCATCCAACATCTTGGTAATGGAGAAAAATATAAATGTCTTGGAATACCGCAAGCGGAAACCCAAAATGTGCGTGTGTTAAAAATGGCCCTTGAAAAAAGGTATCACCAAATTCTCAGAAAATTTTGGGCTTCCGAATCATCTGGAAAGAATAAGATCCAGGCGACAAATATACTGGCCGTTCCTATACTGCTCTACGCGTTTGGTACTATAAAATAGAACGTCGATGAGTTGAAGCAACTTGACCGAGGCACACGCACGATGATGACAATCCATCGAAGTCATCATCCTAGATCTTCCGTACCTCGAAGATACCTTCCTCGAGATAAAGGGGGTAGAGGTTTGCTAAGCTTGGAGTGTCTTCATCGAAGAACGGTTCTGGCTACAGCCTGTACAGTTCTAAATAGTGCAGATTCTCTTATGCGACTCGTACATCAGCGTGAAGTCGGCAATGCTGCGGCGTTTCTATACCGTGCCGCAGATAGGGCCGCAGAGGAGATTGGCCTTCCATTTGATTTCAGCGACAGTACACATGGCTTAGCATCACTAACACATTCAGTGCTCAAAAGTCGTATACAGGAAGCAGAACATACGCTTCTACTAAGAGAACATGCTGGCAAGCCCCTTCATGGTAAATTCTACGGCATCATACGTAGAGAAGAGCTCTCGATGGGTCTGTCCAACTGAATGTCGTAGGGGTGAATTATAAAATCGACTGTGTGATGATCATATGAGTTTCTGAGTATTATTACTGACTGATTCAATACTTTTTATACATTCCAACTTCATACAATTTTAAAAATATGTAGTAGTCAAAGTGATTTAAGTAGGTAGGCACTTTCGATTTTGTAAATGTCCGAAAAATATATTTTATTTACCAACAATAGAAATGAGATGCCACCAAATTTTAAATTCTACTTTGAATTATAAAAAATTTGATCTTTAAACTGCAAATGACTTGAAAATATACCTATCTTTTTACCTTTCCGTTTCATATATTCTATTCTTTTAATTGGAAAAATAAATGTTCAATACGAACAAAATGACATACTAAGAGAGTGAAGTTAAATCTTTGAAAAAATCTAAAAAATAGTCGTGTTTGATATCAAATTAATCAGCAATAGACAAAAAACTATCATACGTAATCATATGCCGACTTTAACTATTCATTAAAGAACGCTAATTAGGATTAGCGCGTCAGAGTAGCAAAAGAACGTTCCCGCGAGCTCTCCGCTCCACTAGCTCACATCTGTCGCATTCCTCGGGAAACCCGAGGCGAGAACGAAGGAGGACATGACGGTACGAGGAAGAATGTGACGAGAAAAACCGAGGAATGGGCCCGGGAAAAGGAGACGGAACCGAGGAATGTCAACCTTAAAATTTCATTTTGTAGGAGTTATGGTGGGCGAAGAAAATTAAAAAAAAAGGCATTTTTTGATAAACGGATGAACGGTCAGCGAGAATAATAATAATAAAAAAAAGATTTCAGAAAATTTGACGAGAAATAGGAATAAAAAAATGTTTGAATTCTTTAAAGTTTTTTTTTTAGTAATGTTCCAGAGGGACACTTCCAATCTGTCTGAATACATATCCTTAAATAGCATATTCCAATGTATTTCCCCCCCCCCCCAAATTAATCGGAGAGATGTATCATGGTACCGACAATTTTTTCAAAATTAAAAAAAATTCCACCTGTTGTCATAAAGTCTATAGGCTATAATCCTAAAGCTGCGTAATCCTATAGAATATTATATTAAATGCATTCATTAAAATATAAAAATTATTATTGTACTTCATGACAGTAAGTTTCTTCAAAAATTTTATGTCGCTTTGAGTTTTTTTAGGTTTGAAGCACTAGACTATTACCATTTCGTTTTTATATGTAACATTTATTAATATCTATGAATTGATCCCTATATATAGGAAAGCGTCTATTGATTATCATTCAAGTTAATCAGTGAATTTTTTTAAGTGTTTTTTTTCAATATATTTTATATTGTTGCTTACTCGTAGTGTAGGTTTGTAGCCGTGAAAATTTCAAATATGCGTTTAAAATTATTTAAGTATAAACGTTTCTCAGTTGATAAATGTCTAATATAACGTTCCAATCGATTGTCCGGATATGTGGGTGCGTGTGTGTTTGAAGACGTATCTTGCCGCACAAATAGAGTTTCCTTCGAAATTAAAGGTTCACATGATCGCCTTTTTTGTTTAAAATAAAATCGTCCTCCAATCGACGTTTTGAGAATCAAATGCTCTCCTCTTTAGTAAACTGGAATCCAAGTCAAAAATAAGTATATTTATTTTTTATAAAAATTGAAAAAACCAAAATGGCGTGATAAAAGATTCATGCTCTCACAAAATTCCATTAAATACCTTAAAATCCCTTAAAATATTCGAAATCGCTAAGAATCCAGCCAAATATAATTTAATTCAATATTTATTCTCCAAAGTCCTTTAGAAATCCCTTCAAATCAATGGAAATCCTACAAAAGTATTTGAGATCCCTTGAAATTTTTCTAATCTCTTGAAATCCTTTGGAATACCTAAAAATTCTTTGAAAATCCTTAAAATCTTTTGAAATAAGTAAAAATCTTTTGAAGTCCCTTGAAAATGAATTAAATTAAACTTATTCATTAAAGCACCGTGACCGGCTGTGCTCAGGAAAGGTTTTCTGCAGTTTTCTCCTACTTTTACTAAACGTCCAAGCAAATGCTAACGCATCTAATGAAAATCGGGCAGTAGACGGTAGGTGGTCTATGGTACATTCAAGGGTTTTTTTATGTGCAAATTTCTATCAGAAGTTTAATGTAAGTAATAAAATAAAATAAAGTCTTTGGTTGCATCAATGATTTCTTTCTGTGAGTTATTTCAAGTATTTGTTATTTCAAGAAACTCAAGGTTATCCTTATAAAAGGCAAATAATTCTTACAAAGTTTGCTAAATAATTGCAATTTTCTATGGAAAATAGATCAAATATTCTACCGAAAAAAACTGTGAAATTCGCAAGCAGAACTCTGTTAAAAAGTATCGTATTAGGGATCCTGAATAAGTATGAATAATCAATATTTTTAACCATATTGATCCTATATTGATTCATTGTATTGCGAAGATTCTAAAAAATTCTTATAACTTTGTTTCAATAATCAGAAGGCAATATTTTGAAAATGGAAAAAGCGTAGGTCACGTTAACATTTTCCCAATAGGGCTTTCTTATTGTTCCAATGAAGTTAAAAATGTGAAACCATCGCTTCAATTTATTAAGCTTTTCTATTTCTTATGTTTTCCATGTTTACAACTTTTTCATCGTATTTTCGCATAGGACTTTAGAAATGAAAGATCAAACCATCGAGAATTGAAATTTAGTGATTGTGAATTCTCTTTTGCTGAAGCTCCTTCGGCTCGAACAAACACATTATCATAATCGGTCTTATAAGAAAATTTAAAAAAATAATCGATAACAAATTTGTAAATTTTTTTGGTGAACAACATTTGACTATTTATTTTTTTCCTTTCTTGTGTCATTCAATGGCTTAAAATAAAGATAAGACATCAAAGACCAAGTGGTATGAATTTGAGATGCTTGCTACAACTTTCCTAGGTAATGCCACAAGTTGAAGCCGAGGTGTAAAATTCGCGAAATTCCTGAATTTAAAAAAAAACTCTTTACGCTGTATATACCCTCCAAAAGGTCAAAATACTTCAATTAGGTCTCAATTGACGCGCAATTTAATCAGATTTTTAACGGTGAGATGAGTGGTGACAACTGAACCATGGCCTCCATCCGAAAGAGGCCTATTGTGGGTGGCACTGCGTGATACTGGTGACGTAACCGCATAATTCGTTGCGTTGGGGAGCTAGCCCAATGCAACTTGGCTGACTGCATGAGCCGTAGCCCTCGGGCGATGGGGTCGCCACATCCCTATGCTTATCATTATTATTATTAAAAAATTCTTAATGAGTATTTTATTTCACTACTCACTTTATGTACTTAGGATTGAATATATATCTATATTTCCACACTGGAATACGGCTATAAGAACTTTATCATTCTTATGTATGATTTTTCTTTCTAAACTACTTATAAAAAATTAAAGCAATTTATTTTCCTATTAAAATGCAGTTTTTATATTTTATAAATTGTAAGTTTTTGATTCAGTTGAAAAATGATAGATGATATTTTTACTGGTAACTTCTTCGTCACTCATATTATTATTTTTCCTTTCTTTTCTTCATCACAAGAAGGTGTATCGTAGACTTTCTTGAAACTGATTCTTCTTTATTTAAACCATAGGCGTTTATGCTTAAACCAAAGAAATATCATAAATGTTAGTTTGAAAAGAAAAACTTCGTTTCCGTTATAATGTAATCAACGTTCACATTATCACAATATTCACCTAACTCTTCCGAATTGATATAACAGCACTCGTTACAGAACTTATTTGATGCTTCTATGGCTTGGCTAGATTCATACTATTCCATGGTATATTCATCATTTTTATTTTGTACGTATGATATAATAAGAGTAAAATAACTTTTTAATGAGTTCCTTCTCTTTTTTTGATTCGCGAAAAGCAATATATGCATTTGTAGTCATAAAACAGAATTCTCTGTTACGAATATACGTATTAACATCTCTACTAATAATCTTCCTTTTATATCCTCAACATTTTCAAATATGAATGTTTTTTTATTGATCATACAATTTTCACTGAAAGCCATTATCGAACAATCCACTGTTCTTTTAATAAATGCTTTAATACAACTGTCTTTCAGTAGTGTCACCTGAGCAAGCTCTCCCAATAAACCGAACACATATTAAATAATTATGCATTATTATATATCCTCAGATTATGAAATAAGTTTTAGGCTCCGGAAGCTACGATCATGGTTCCTTAAAGCAACCAAACCCAACGTAACTGGAACGTGTACGTTATCCACTTCTGCTCCTTCTGTCCTAGAAGGTAAGCAAGAGCGTGAAATTTACGCGAGAAAACATCGTTCAACACTGTTCAGTGGAGTCAGGTCTCTAGCCGCGGATGACCTTACGCGGCAGACGGGACATTCAAAGATGAAAATTTCACCTCTGGATACTTTTCTAGAGCTACAAATCTTTGTAGAATGTTATGAGGAACAGTCTTGTCGGACCAGATAAAGTGATCCCAGCAGAACAGCCTTTTGCATCCGGTTCGCGATGGAATGAGCCTGACGCTGGCAAGCCGGAATTTTGTTGAGTTGACTAAGAAATGAAGCTTTCATACCTCCAAGACAGCCTATTATGAGAACTACAAGATGGACTTTGTAAGGGGCGGAAAATTCCTGTAAGCCTAGGGGTGGCAAGTACCTAAATCCGCCACTGATTATAGTGAGTTTTATGGAAAAAATTCAGTTTCTGAAGTGGGATTACTGATTTGTTGCAAATATTTGAGAAGATCATGATTAAAGTGGTATCATAAATTAGCAGGTCTCAGATTGGATAGTAATTTCTTTTAAAGATAAGCATCTCTCACAGTAAATATACTTTGAAGTTTACACGTTTGGTGGGAAGAAATTTTCAGTACTGTCTTTCTTGCATAAAGTTTCGACTGAGATAAAAGTTTTTGGTCTACACAAGGAGAAAGGGTCTGAAGCAGCTTTATTTTGCATTACTGGTCACATCAAGTTACCAATAAATAATTACCTTTTTTGGCTAAATTCAAAAATCCAGATTTTTTCTCTGCATTGTGTTTTGCTTTCACTCTCAGGAATATTGCAAACGAATCTAATGCATGCATTGATGGAACGTACGAGTTTCAAATTGAGGTCATAAACAAGTAAAGGTGTGAAGGGAATCTTTTTCCTATTCAATTGCTAAAAGATATCGAAATTTTCTCGCTACATATTTCATAGATAGCCTCCTTCCAACCAGGTCAGGTGATTCTTCCTTGCTAGAAGTTACTCTCTGCCCAGGTGAACAAGCTGAGATTGATTCAAAGCGATCTGTATGAGGGATTCTGTCATCTAAAAAAGAGCAATACGGGTAAGCTAGTTTGGCTATTTTGTCTGCAATCTCGTCTCCACAGATTCCCTCACGACCAAGAATCCAGTAGAAGAAAATTGAAATGTTTTGAGATTTAGCTAGATGAAAGAGATTTCTAATTTGATAGTTGCAGAACGAGTTGCATAGATTTTGAGTTGTTAAAGTTTAGACAGAAAGAGAAGGACACGTCGGGATTCAGAGCAGATAAGTGATGGAAATAGTTCCTCACTTAGTGTGGTATGAAAAGTCTCAAGAATGGCAATCGCTTCAGCCGTCAAAATAGAGGCTAGGTGGAAAAGTTCGTGTTTCTCAAGAATCTGTATGGAGAAGCATGTGATGCCGATTCCCGTATGTTAAGTTTCGATATTCTTTGAGGCGTCTGTACAGAAGATGAAGTTATCTTTATACTTGCTGTCTATGAAGTTCCCAGATTCCAAATTAGGGTTAGGACTTTTTTGTAATTTTGCATACAACTGAAGGTCAATGTTGATATCTTCAAATTGGATGGAGTAGTCAAGGAGATAATTTATTAGGGTGAAGGATTAAATAATGTTAAGGATATATTCTTTGAAGAATACGAAAGCGTAGAAAAGTGGGAAAGCTTGACGAACGTCGAGTTTGTCCGTTTCTCATGTACGCTGGACTAAGTGGTTGAGTAGCTAGAACAAAGGATGATTATCAGTAAAAAAGATCTTTAGAATACACTTTCTGTAAGGAAATTTTATGTGAAAAAATAAAGGATGTTCTTACAGCTCCCTAAACATTACTTGCATAGGGGTGGACATACGAAAAGCCAGGATCAGCCTGAGAACTTTATTTTGTAATAAGTAAACGTGTGTGAGATAACTGAGGCCGTAGGAATATCATCTGGGTCCGTACATTCAATTTTGCATGATTGTTTGGGCATGAGAAAGCTAACCGCAAGGTGGGTGCCGCTTTTGCTGACAATCGATCAAAAACTTGAACGTATTCGCACTTCCCAGCATTGTTTGGACATATTTAAACGAAATACGTCAGATTCTTTGCATCCAATAATGACTTGTGATCAAACATGAATCCATCACTTTACAACAGAATCAAAAAAAATCAGACAAAAAGGTGGGTAGCACCCGGCGGAAGTGCACCAAAGCGACCCAAGACTTAACAATCGGCTCGAAAAGTGTTAGCGTCTGTTTTTTGGAATTAGAGAAGTATGTTGTTCATCGACTGTTCATAAGAAGGGGAAAAAATGAACAGTGCCTAATACTGTGCATTACTGGACCGATTGAAGGTCGAAATCGAAAAAAAACGGCCCTATTCATCCAAGAAAAAATGCATGTTTTTGCGAGACAATGCACCAGCACACAAATCGATGATAACCATGGCCAAATTACATGAGTTGGGCTTTCAATTGCTCCCCCCCCATCCCCGTTTTCTTCAGATTTTTCCTCCAGCTACTATTATCTGTTTCCAAACTTAAAAGAGATCGCTCCAGGGACAGAGATTTGCGACGAATGAGGAAGTTCAATCAAAAGTTGAGGAATATTTTGAAAGCCTTAAGCAATCTTACTATTCCAAAGGCATCGCAATGTTGGAAAATCTTCAGACTAGGTGCATGGAGCTCAAATGGGACTATGTTGAAGAATAAATAGTAAGTTTGATCCAAATCGTTTGTTTTACTTGTTAGGCTGGGAGCATCCTGAAAAACCAGTATATATGAATATATAATTAAAAAGAAGGTTAATAACGACCGCAGAGTCCCACTGGGAGCAACTGCCATCTAAAAAATGACACCGGCTCCCAGTAGAACCGCGTTCAATCACACGCATGGCCATGTCTCAGAACCGTGAGATGGGTGGTCACAGGACATGACGAAATTACAGCGACAGGCCGGCGAAACCCTCGTGTGTTTTGAGGACACAAAGCGACCCAAGGATGACGTCTTTCTGCAACCATCTCGGAAGTCCTTTCTTCAAATGAATCTTGGCACATTTATCCAATCGAAAGTCCATCCCAATCTCTCCTGTGTACTTCTTGACGATATTTATAGCGGTTTGAAGTTTTTCTTCACCAGAGGCATAGATCTTCAGGTCATCCATCTAAAATACATGAGTGACCTTTTGCTCGCGCTGCTCAGTGTCGCCACAGAAGTATCCAGAATAATTTTGTAGTGCGAGAGATAGAGGCAGACGTGTGATGGAAAATAGCAAAGGCCTCATGGTATCGCGCTGAAAGACGCTTCTCTGGAAGATGACGTTTCTCGTTGTCACACGATAATTTCCAGACGAGATAGTAAATCTAGTTTTCCGAAGAGGCATCAATCTCTCTATGCATCTCACTATGTGTGGATGTACCTTCAAGCTTTCCAACAGACAGATGATAAGTCTGAATTAATTAAATTAAATTAAATTTGAAACAATGGCACGAGATCTGAAGGATTTGATAAAAACTCACACAAAATTGAAACAATGTTAAAAATTTAAAAGATTTTTGGAGATTTGATGATTTTTTAGAAAACTTTAATGAATAACTATAATTTAAATTATATGCAGGGATTTTGAATAATTTCTGCTTATTTGAATAGATTTTTACTGTCGTATATATTTAGATATTTTGAAGGATTTAAAAAAATGTCTAGAGATTTCAAAAATTTCAAGAAATACAAAAAATTCTGTAGGGTTTCCAAAGATTTGTAAAAATTTCACAAGATTCAAGGTATTTTATAGAACGTCCAATTATTTTAAATTTTTGGATTTTGTAGGATTTCTAAATATTTCAAAGCATTTACGCGATTTTTAAATATTTATAGATTTTAAGCTATTTTCAGATATTTCAAAGAATTTCAAGAGATTTCGCCGAATTTTTGAGTATTGTGAAATCTTTTTATCTTGATTTCAAAGAATGTCTAGAGAACTTTGGGAAATTAGTTAAATTAAATTTCTAGAAATTCCAAGAGGAGATAATTCAAAGATTTCAGGAGATTTTAGGGTATTTCAAAAAATTTCAGGAGATCTAAAGGCCTTTATTGAAAATCTCAAAAATGTAAAAGATTTTAAAGACTTTCAAAGATTTTTGGGCATTTGACGATTTTTTTTAGGAAAACTTTAATGAATAACTATAATTCAAATTATATGCAGGGATTCTAGAGAACTTTGTGAAACAAATGAAATTTTAAGGGATTTCATAGAATTTGATAAGCTTTAAGGGATTTTATAGGACCACTAATCATTTGAAAAGATATTTAAACAATTTAAAATGATTTTAAGCTTTTTTTTATTAGATTTTCAAGAATTTGAAGAGATTTTCAAAATTTCAGGGAATTTCAAAGAATTTTGTAGGATTTCTAAACATTTTAGGCTCGGTTTTGAGGGAAAAAGAAAATCTTGAAAAATGAATGGAATTTCAAAGCATTTTGAAGAATTTTGTAGGTTTTACAAATATTTCAATATTGATTTTAAGAGATTTCTCAAGAACTTTGGAAAATAATTTAAATTTAATTAAATGTCAAATTATTCCTGATTTCAAATATTTCCAGAGATTTGAATGTATTTCAAAGAATTTCATAAAATTTAAATGATTTCACTAAATGTCAAAGGATTTAAAAGATTTTTAGGGATTTGAACAGTTTTTTTTTCGTGGAAAATTCAATAAGTAAGTTTAGTTCAATATACATTTAAGGTCTTTTAAGTGGTTTCTACTTATTTCAATAGATCATTGCGATTTCTGAAAATTTCAATGGATTTTAAAGGATTTCAACGAATTTATAAAGAAGTTTATGCAAATAATTGAATTTTATTCAAAAAACTTTCAACTGCTGTAAGGGATATGAAGAAACTTACAAAATTTCAACAGATTTTGGAAATGTTAAGTTATTTGAAAATATTTCAAAGAATTACAAGAGATTGCAAAAGATTTGAGGAATTTAAACTATAAAGGATTTTATGGGATTTCCAGGAATTTTAATGAATTTAAAAAGATTTCGAAGATTTGATCAAATTTAAAGAGATTCCATAAGATTTTAACAAATTTAATAGAATTCCAAGGGATTCTAACGGATTTCAAAAAATTTAACGAAACTTCAAAGGGACTCCGAAATCTATAAAGGATTTTATGGGATTTCTGGAAATTTGATTGGATGTAAATAGATTACAAAGATTTGATGAAATTTAAAGAGATTTCATATGATTTTAAAAGATTTGCAAAGATTTCAAAGGATTTCAAGGGATTTAACTATTTTTCAAAGATTTGACGAAACTCCAAATGATTTTCGAATATTGTGAAGGATTTAATGGGATTTTAAGGAATTTTAATGGATTTTAAAATATTTGATTGACTTTTAAAAAATTTCGAAAAGTTAAAGAAATTTAAAGAGACTTCATAAGATTTCAACGAATTTTAAGGGATTATAACAGATTTAAAAATATTTAACGGAACTTCCAAGGATTTTCGAATATTATAATGTATTTAATGGGACTTCGAGGAATTTTAATGGATTTAAAAAGACTTGCAAAGATTTCAGGGGATTCTAACGGATTTCAAGAGATTGAACGGAACTTCAAAGGATCCCCGAATATTATAAAGGATTTTATGGGCTTTTGAGGAATTTCAATGGATTTATAAATATTTCTAAAATTTGATGAAATTTGAAGAGGTTTCATATGATTCCAAAATATTTGCGAAGATTTCAAAGGATTTCAAGGAATTTAAACAATTTTTCGAAGAGTTAACGAAACTTTAAAGGATTTCCGAATATTATGAAAGATTTTATGGAATTTTGAAAGAATTTTGATGGCTTTCATAAGATTTAATTGGATTTTTAAAAATTTCGAAGATTTGAAGAAATTTAAAGATATTTCATATGATTTCAAAAGATTTGCAAAGATTTCATAGGATTTCAAGAGATTCTAACGCATTTGACAAAATTTAACAGAACTTCAAAGGATCTCTGAATATTAAATAGGATTTTATGGGATTTCGAGGAATTTTAATGGATTTAAAAAGATTTGCAAAGATTTCAAAGGATTACAAGGGATTCTAACAGATTTCAAAAGATTTAACGGAACTCCAAAGGATCTCTGAATATTGTGAAGGATTGTATGGGGTTTCGAGGAATTTTAATGGATTTAAAAATATTTCGATGATTTGATGAAATTTGAAGAGATTTCAAATGATTTCAAAATATTTGTAAGGATTTCAAAGGATTTCAAGGGATTTGAACAATTTTTCAAAGATTTAGGGAAACTTTAGAGGATTTCCGAATATTGTGTAGGATTTTATGGGAATTTGAGAAATTATAATGTCTTTTAAAAGATTTAATCGGATTTTAAAAAATTTCGAAGATTTGAAGAAATTTGAAGAGATTTCAAATGATTTCAAGATATTTAAACAATTTTTAAATATTTTACGAAACTTTAAAGCATTTTCGAATACTATGAACGATTTTATGGGATTTTAAGTACTTTTAATGGTCTTTTATATTCATTTGAAATCATTGAAATATTTTAAATCCATGTGCAATATTTTTATATCTTCTGAAAAATGTTGAAATCATTTTAAATCTTCTAAATGTTTTGAAATCTTTGAAATCTTTGAAAATTTTTTATTCATTTGAAATCTTTATGAAATTTTTATGAAATCTTTTGTATTAATTAAAAATCTTTGTGAAATCTTGTAAAAAAAAAATTTGAAATCGTTTCAAATCTTTGAAATATTTTGAAATCTTAAACGTTTTTAAATCTTCAAAATCTTTTAAAAATTTTTAAATCTTTGTGAAATATTCGAAATCTTTGTAAAATCTTTTAAACCTGACGCCTTTTCCAAATATTTGAAATTCTTGAAATCCTTATGAAATGTTCGAAATTTTTGGGAAATTTCTGCAATCTTTGTGAAATATTTTGAAATCTTTCTTAAATCTTTCTTTGTGAAATCTTTTGTATTCGTTGTAATCATGGAATTATTTCAAATCTTAGTAAAATATTTTGAAATCTTCCCCCTCGAAAAATCCGTTTTATGGCCATGGCCGTATTTCCCATAAGAAAAGAAGAAGTTTTTGTAAATTTTATTCAGAATACTCAGTACTAGCTGAATCAAGTTGAAACTCAACATTTCTCTTCACAATTAGCCATAGAATGCGAATAAAATGTTAATTTTGAAATATCACCCTTATAAGTCTGTTTTATAGGGTGCTAAAAAAAAACCCATAAGATAAAATATGGCTTTTGCGAGTTTTTAGGGCTAATTATGATGTTTTTGCGTTTTTTCAAATGCGAATTGTTTCTTGTACGTAAAATGCTACTTTATATTAATAATTAGGTCTTTAAATTAATTTTTTAAACAATTTTTTATTGTGTTGAGCAATTTTCTCTTAGAATGGAGATAAAAAGTTGTGACTTTTTCAAAAAATTTCCACTTTTTGTGTAAATTTTTATTAGAGAGAGGTAATAATTTTAATAATTCAGTAATGTTGAAAAACATAATTGCTAAAACAATTTATTATTATTGTTAATAATATTCTCTTGGAATAATGCTAGAAAATGGCAGTTTTTTTTTTAAATTTTCAACTTTTTAATTACTTTTCACTTTGAGTGAGTTAAATAATTATTTAAAGTTAAGAATATTATTTGTTTAAACAATTTATTATTATTAATAATATTTAATTTGAATAAACCTAGAAAGTTGCTGTTTTTTCTGAAATTTACAACTATTTGTCTACTTTTCACATAGGGTCACGAACAAATAAAAAGTGAACCTCAACAAGAATCTTTTTTTAAATAGTATTTTACTTTTTTATGTGAATTATTTTTGCTCTTTTTCCAATACAAAGATAAATACAAAGATTGGAATAATTAGGTTCAAAATATGTTTCTCTCTAATGTTTATTTATCAATTATTCATAATTAAAAAGGCAAAGCAAAACATTTTAGAAAAAATCGTAACTTTCTAACACTTATCTAAGAGAAAATAGTTATAAACAATAATATATTGTTCAACCAACTATTTTCGCTCAACTACCAAGAAATATTTTAGTTGAATTTTCAGCACCAAAATATGAATTTTCAACAAAAAGTTAATTTTCTACCAAAATAGTTCAATCTTCAACTTAAATAGAGGAATTTTAAACGAAATAGTTGAATTTTCAGTCAAAAAGGACTTTAAAAAAACTGTCGAATTTTTAATTAGTTGATAAAATTTGTTACTGAAAGAACAATCGCCAGATCCCATTTATTATGTTTGATAATTATTTCAAGTGTCTATTACAGAAATTCCTTGACTTTTACACGATTCTTTTTAATTCCCTGACTATACCCTGATTTTTTATCTTAAGAATTTAGAATTTTTGTTGAAAATGCAACTGTTCTTGGCTGAATTTTGAATATTTTTTTATTAAAAATTTGACCATTTGGTTGAAAATGCATCTTGGTAGATTAAAAATTCAACTATTGGTTTGAAATTTTAATTATTTTCTTGGAAGTACAAATACAAAAAAATTCGACTATTTTGTGTAATTTTTTTTTTTTTTTTGTCAAAAACTCAACTGTTTTGTTGCAAATTCGACTGTCTTTGATTGAATTTTAGTATTTTTGTTTGAAAATTCGACCACTTGGCTGAAAGTACATCTTTTTAGGCGAAAAATTCAACTTTTTAGTTGAAAATTTAATTATTTCCTTGAAAACCAACTATTTTCTTGAAAATTCAACTATTTTGTTATAGCCATTTTTTTGTCAAAAATTCAACTGTTTTGTTAAAAATTCTTCCTTTTGAATTGAAACTTAACTTTTAAGATAGAAAAGTCATCTTTTATTTGTTGAAAGTTCAACTATTCGGTTAGAGAATTCAATTATTGTTTTGAAAATGCAACTGTTTTTGATTGAATCTTAAACTTTTTAGCTTGAAAATTCAAATATTTAGTTAAAAATTTAATTATTTTTCCAAAAATACAATTATTTGATTGAAAATTCAACTATTTTGTCCAAAATTATACTATTTTGTTAAAGTCATCTTTTTTTTCGGTTTGAGAATTAAATTATTTTGTTGAGAATGCAACTATTTCTGATTGAATTTCAATCTTTTTTGTTTGAAAATTCGACCATTTGGTTAAGAGTACATTTTTTTAGCTTAAAAATTCAACTGTTTAGTTGAAAATTTAATTATTTTTTTGAAAATACAATTATTTTATTGAAAGTACAATTATTTTATTGAAAATTTAACTATTTTGTCAAAAATTTAAATATTTTGTTAAAGTCATCGTTTTTGGTCAACTCGTTTTTTGAGCGATAAAATTGAACTATTTGGTTAAGAGTTAAACTATTTGGTTGAAAAGTCGTTCCATTTTTTGAAAAGCCTTTTTTGGTTAAGAATTTTTTTCTCAACAACCACTTTATATAATTGAACGAAATTTTTAGCGTATATTTATGCTGTCTCAAAGTTTTCATTAACAATTTTTTTACGCAAAATTATTATTTAGTTATGGTAATATTTAACAATAAACAAACTGTCTAAATTAGGCATGTTCACTGCGCGCACTATATCTCCAGTCAGCATCATCTGAAGATTTTCTACAAAAAAATATTTCCTATCAACAAAGATGAATTTTTAATTTGAAACATCAATTTTCTACCAAAATCGAGCAACTCACCCCCAGAAACATTAATTTTCTACCAAAACAACGAATTTCTCACTAGAAACAATAAGATTCTACCGAAAACGACGAATTTTCCACCAAAAACGTTATTTTTCTTCCAAAGAAGACGAATTTTCAACAGCATTTCTGAATTTTCCACAAAATAGTTGAATTTTCAAACAAAAGAAGAATTTTCACCAAAAAATATGAATTTTCAAACCAAAATATCAATTTTCTACTTAAACATTTATTTTCTACCGAAAAGGACAAATTTTTAACAACATTTTTTAATTTCCTACGAAACAGTTGAAATTTTAACAAAAAAGATCAATTTTCAATGAAAAGCATTAATTTTTCACCAAAAACGACGAAGTTTTTATACAATTCCTGAATTTCTCACAAAACAGTTGAATTTTCACCCAAAAAATATTTTTTACAAAAAAAGATGAATTTTCAACTAAAAACACGAATTTTCTACCAAAACAACGAATTTTCCACTAGAAACATTAATTTTTTACCAAGAAGGACGAATTTTCAACAAAATTCTTGAATTTTCTACGAAACAGTTGAATTTTCAAAAAAAAAAGAAATTTACCAAAAAAGATCAATTTTCACCAAAACATTAATTTTTTACCAAAAACGACGAATTTTTTACATAATTTCTGAATTCTTTACAAGACAGCTGAATTTTCAATCAAAAAAATATTTTCTATTAATAAAGATGAATTTTCAACCAAAAACATTAATTTTCTACCAAAATCGAGCAATTTTTCCCAAAAACATTAATTTTCTACCAAAACAAGGGATTTTCCACTAGAAACTATCATTTTCTACCAAAAACGAAGAATTTTTAACAACATTCTTGAATTTACTTCATGCCATTTGAATTTTTATGAAAAAAGAATTATCTCCGAATTTTCTATTAAAAACATTAACGTTCTACCAAAAAAAAAAAACGAATTTTCAACCAAAAATATTAATTTCCTACCAAAAACGACGAACTTTAACAATATTCCTCAATTTTTTACAAAACAAAATAATTAAATTCTTAACAAAGTAAATAGATTTTTAACATAGTAGATACATTTTTAACATAGTAGTTCAATCTTCAACGTATGTAGGTAAATTTTCCACCAAATAATCGAATTTTCAAACAATAAAGATTAAACTTCAAGTAAATCCAATTGCTTTTTTTACTTAAACGAAAATCTTCCTACGTTTTTCAAAGTAGTGCTACGAAAACAACGAATTTTCCCACCAAAAACAACGATTTTTTAACAACATTCCTGAATTTTCTATAAAACAGTTGAATTTTCAACAACAACAAAATTTTCTGCTAACAAAGATGAATTTTCAACCAAAAACATCAATTTTCTACCATAATCGAGCCATTTTTTATCAAAACATTAATTTCCTGCCAAACCAAGGGATTTTCCACCAGAAACAAAAATTTCTCAACAAAAACAGCGAAAAAAGATGAATTTTCCAAAAAACAGAATAATTTTCTACCAAAAAGACGAATTTTCAACAAATTACATGAATTTTCAACTACCTTTCAACTACATTTTTAAGCAAAAATTAAATAGGTAAATTTTCAGTTTAAAAAATTAATTTTAAACTAAAGAGATGAATTTTTAACTAAAATGATGGAATATTGAACTGGATTAGTTAAATTTTTCGTGAAAAAACAAATTTTAATTAAGAAAACAAATTTTCAACAAAATAGTTCAATGTCCAATTGGAATAGTGAAATTTTCAGTTGAAAAAAAGTGATTTTCAACAACAAAAAAAGACGGATTTTCAAGAACATTATTAAATTTTAAACCAAAGAGATGAATTTTCAATTAAAATGATGAACCTTCGATCAAAAATTTAAAAAAATGTTAATTTAATTTGATTTTTTAAACAAACATTAAATTCTCAGTTTAAAAAATTAATTTTCAAGTGAAGAGATATATTTTTCATTAAAATGATGGAACATTGAACTTAATTAGTTAAATTTTCTGTCAAAAAATTTATTAAAAAATTAATTTTCAACAAAATAGATCAATTTCAACAAAATAGTTCAATTTTCAATTGGAATATTTCAATTTTCAGTTTAAAAAAATTTATTTTAAACCAAAAAATACGGATTTTCAAGAAAATGATTAAATTTCAACCAAAGAGATGAATGTTCAATTAAAATGATGAAACCAAAAATTTAAAAAAAAAATGTTGACTAAATTTTATAAGCAAAAATTAAATAGGTAAATTTTCAGTTTAAGAAATTAATTTTCAAGTGAAGAGATGAATTTGTAACTAAAATGATCGAACATTGAACTTAATTACTTAAATTTTACGTAAAAAAAAATGTTATTAAAAAACAAATTTTGAACAAAATAGTTCAATTTTCATATTTAAATTTTCAGTTAAATAACATTGATTTTCAACCAAAAAAATACGGATTTTCAAGAAAATTATTAAATATTCAACCAAAGAGATGAATTCTCAATTAAAATGATGAACCTCCAATCAAAAATTAAAAAAAAAATGTATTCTAATTTAAATTTTAAAGCAAAAATTAAATAGGTAAATTTTTAGTTTAAAATATTAATTGTCAAGTGAAGAGATACACTTTCAATTAAAATGATGGAACATTGAACTTAATTAGTTAAATTTTCCATAACAAAATTTATTACAAAATTAATTTTCAACAAGATAGATCAATTTAAAAAAAAAAGTTCAATTTTCAACTGGAATAGTTCAATTTTCAATTGGAATATTGCAAGTTTCAGTTGAAAAAAATTGACTTTCAACCAAACAAATACGGATTTTCAAGAAATTTATTAAATTTTCAACCAAAGAGATGAATTTTCAATTAAAATGATGAACCTTCAAATCAAAAATTAAAAAAATTTAATTTAATTTAAATTTTTATCAAAATTAAAAAGGTAAATTTACAGTTTAAAAAATTAATTTTCAAGTGAAGAGATACATTTTCAATTAAAATGATGGAACATTGAACTTAACTAGTTAACATGGTTTAATGTGGTTTAACAAAAATTTTCAAACAAAATAGTTGAATCCTCAAGCAAAGAAGATTAATTTTCAACCTAACAGTTGCATTTTATCCAAAAAAGATGACATTTCTACTAAAACAAAACAACTGAATTTTCAAATAAAAAGGATGACTTCTTAACATAATTGCTGAATTTTTAACCAAACAGTTGCATTTTAATCTTAAAAAATATGAAATTTCTACTAAAACAGATGAATTTTTGATTAAAAGAGAACAAACAAATTTTCAAAAAAAAATAGTTGAATTTTTAACCCAAAAAGACGAGTTGACCTTTTAACAAAAAAGGATGACTTTTTAAAAAAATTGATGAATTTTCAACCAAATAGTTGAATTTTTATCCTAGAAAGATGCAATTTCTACCAAAATAGATGAATTTTTAAATTACAAAGACGAATTATTTTTGAAAAAAATAGTTGAATTCTCATTCAAAATATATTTCAGTTTGATTTTTCAACATAAAAATATAAGTTTTGAGTAAGAAGTAAATTTTCTACAAACTAGTTACATTTTCAACCAAATAACTGGATTTTCAAATAAAAAGGATGACTTCTTAACATAATTGTTGAATTTTCAACCAAACAGTTGCATTTTGATCATAAAAAGATTAAATTTCTACTAAAACAGATGAATTATTTATTGAAAAAAAAATATATCAAAAAAATAGTTGAATTTTTAACCCAAAAAGACGAATTTTTAACAAAACAGTTGACCTTCTAACCAAAAAGGATGACTTTTAAAAAAAATTGATGAATTCTCAACCAAATAGTTGAATTTTCATCAATTTTTTAATTGAAAAGACAAATTAAAAAAAAATAGTTTAATTTTCATCGAAAAAAGGGTTCAGTTTGATTTTTCAACATAAAAACATAAGTTTTGAGTAAGAAGTAAATTTTTCTACATAATAGTTACATTTTCAACAAAACAATTGAATTTTCAAATAAAAAGGATGACTTTTTAACATAAGTGTTGAATTTTCAACCAAACAGTTGGATTTTAATCCTAAAAAAGAATTTCTACTAAAACAGATGAATTTTTCATTAACAAAAAAAAAAAAATTCAAAAAAGCAGTTGAATTTTCAAATAAAAAGGATGATTTTTTAACATAATTGTTGAATTCTCAACCGAAAAGGATGACTTTAAAACAAAATTGATGAATTTTCAACCAAATAGTTGAACTTTTATCTTAAAAAGATGCAATTTCTACTAAAATAGATGAATTTTTTTATTAAAAAGACAAATTTTCGAAAAAATAGTTGTATTTTCATCCAAAAAAGATTTCAGTTTGACTTTTCAACATAAAATTATAAGTTTTAAGTATGAAGTAAATTTTCTACAAACTAGTTAAATTTTTAACACAACAAATGATTTTTCTATTAAAAAGGATGACTTCATAACATACTAATTGTTGAATTTTCAACTAAACAGTTGCATTTTAATCCTAAAAAAGATGACATTTCTACTGAATCAGATAAATTTTTGATAAAAAGAAAACAAAAAAAATAAAATTCCCGACACTGTAAAATTTCCTAATAATAAAATTCTTGAATTGGAAAATTCCCCGAATAATAAAATTTCGTAACAGTTCATAATATTACAGAATTGGAAAATTCCACAATAATAAAATTCCTGGCAGTTTATAATATTACCGAATTTGAAAATTTCCAAATTATAAAATGTCCGAACTACAAAATTCCCAAATTATAAAATTCCCGAATTTTAACAATTAAAATTGTTGTATAAATATTATTTATTCATTAAAAATACAATAATCAAATATTTTCATCAAAATAAAAAATTATTTTTAATGTTTAATGTTTCTAAAATTAGTGTTTGAATTTAAAATAACAATACTTGAAAAAAATATATGTCTGGATGAAAATCGTTTTCAATTATTGTTATTTTAAATTCAAACAATGATTTAGGAAAATTTAAACAATAAAAGTCTTTTCTTTAACAAAAATATTTGATTATTGGATTTTTAATAAATAAATAAATAATATTTATAAAAAAAAATTTAAATTCGGGAATTTTCTAGTACAGATATTTTATAATTCGACAATTTCCTATCGGGAATTTTATTATTCGACAATTTTATAATTCATGAATTATTCGGGAATTTTATTTTTCGGGATTTTTCAATCGTCCCAAATAGAAAGATCTTTTGGGACAACTGAAATTACCCGAAAAATAAAATTCCGGACACTGTGAAATTTCCGATTACGAAAATTTTCTAATAATACAATTTCTGAACAGTTTATAATATTACAGAATTGGAAAATTCCTGGCAGTTTATATTATTACCCAATTTGAAAATTTCCGAATTATAAAATATTCAAACTAAAAAATTCCTGAATTTGAACAATTCATTTTTGTTTATAAATATTATTTATGTATTAAAAATACAATCATTAAATATTTTTATAACTACAAATTATGTTTTATGTCCAAAGTTTCTAAACATATTGTTTGAATTTAAAATAACAATAATTGAATAAAAATTTATTCTAGAAATATACTTTTTCCATTGTTATTTTAAATTCAAACAATAATTTTAAAAAAACTTTAAACATTTTAAAAAGTCTGCGATAAAAATATTTGATTATTGTATTTTTAATGAATAAATAAAATTCATTTAAAAATGTTTAATTGTTTAAATTCGGAAATTTTCTAGTGCGGTTATTTTATAATTCGGCAATTTTCTGTCGGGGATATTATTATTCGGAAATTTTCAAATTCAGTAATATTATAAACTGTCGGGAATTTTATTATTCGGGAATTTTCTAATTCGGGAGTTTTATTATTAGGAAATTTCATTGTTCGGGAATTTTCCAATTCGGGAATTTTACAGTGTTGGGAATTTCATTTTTCGGGAGTTCCAAATCGACAGACCTTCTGGGACAACTGAAATATCCCGAACAATAAAATTCCCGATTTGGAAAATTTCGTAATAATAAAATTTTCGAATAATAAAATTCTTGAATTGAAAAATTCCCGAATAATAAAATTCGTGAATTATAAAATGGACGACCGAAAAATTAATATCTTAAAATTTTGTATTGAAAATACCCTTTACCGAAGTAAAACGCTAACAATCTTGATTTAAATTTTTATTTCAAAATGCCAATTTTCGGGTAATTTTAATTGATTATTATTTATTTTTATATATTTAATTATTGTAGTTATTTCACCTAAATTATTCATAACAAAGATAAATATTAAGTGTAAAAAATACTTTTGAGTGAAATAAGTCTGATAAGCTATTAGAATACATGTCAGAAAAAAAAATGTTTCCGCTAAAAAAGTATGAAAATTTTATACTTTTTAAATAAAAATATCTATAACAAAGCTAAATATTTTTAAAAAATTGGAGTTTAGTAGTTTGCCTTTTGTCTTATGTCCTACATATCATTCCCAAATTATAAAAAAAATATCTCTATTTCTTACGGTTCTGCAATATCGTTAATTAACATTTTTTTAAACTATATGAACTGATTATAAATTTTGAAGTTACAAGCATTTTTTGTTACCAAATACAATTCCAATAATAAATCACAACGATTTAAGTGTAAAATAATTTTTAATATAACAAACTGAAACACTGGAGTATTTATTTAAATAAATTTTTTATAACTATCATATAAAATGTCCTTTCCCAACAATTATACTCAATTTTTTTCAGATTTTTCCGATAACTGCATGTATGAAAAAAAAATTGTTTATATCAATTTTGTTATTAAAAATTTTTTAAATGTGCTCATATGTATAAAATACTTTTCCTTGAAGAATAACTATCCTTCAGACGATTTACAAAGTGCATTTATCACAGGAACTTTTTTTCAGAATTTCGAATTTAAGAAAACATATTTTTGAATACTTTCAAACTTACACTTTCAAGAATTTAACAATGTTAGATTTATTGGAAAATTTTAAATGATCTAATTTTCGTTTCAAAAGATTAATTTTAAATTTCGAAAGTTTCAAAATATATCGAAAACGAATCTGAAAGATTTTAAGACAATTTGTTTAATTTTACTTATTTTTATTCATTCATTTAAATAATGTATGAAAACTGAATTGTTTCAAACATTATTCTGAAATTTTAGAAGTTTTGAAAAAAATCGAAAATAATTTGAATCTTGAGAAAATTTCAAAAAAAAAACATTTAAAAAGTGTAGATTTTTTAAGATTTCGAAAAAAAGAAGCGTTTAAAGAATTTTTCAAGGTTTCAAGATAATAACAAAATTTTCTTCATATTCTATAAAAATTTCAAATAATTTTTTTTGTTTATTAATTTTTAGCGAATATTTAGAAATATTTCTATAAATTTCCAAAATATTTTTAAGAAACTGGAACATTTTAAAGCAATTTTTTTAAATTTGCAGAATAAAAAAAATCGAGTTATCTTAAAAGATATTTAGAAGGTTTAAAGTTTATGCCGAATTTTTGCAACATTTTAGTAAAAATTCAAATAATTTTAGAAGATATTCAGAAGATTTTAAGCAATTCAAAAATAATTTAAAACTCACACATATTTCAATTTTTTTCAAAATGTAGGTTTTTGAAGATTCCGAAAAAATCAAGAAAGAAAAAAAATTAAACTGTTGCCAAAATACTAATTTTTTTCAAAACTGTTGTAATTTCAACCCAAAAATAGGAATTTTTAACAAAAAAGTTTATTTTGAACCAAAAAGTTAAATTTTCCAGCTAAAAAGATCAATCTTTTACAAAACAGTTGAATTTTCAACCCGCAAATAAGAATTTCCAACGAAAAAATCCATTTTCAATTAAAAAATTGAATTTTCTAACAAACGGATCAAAATTTCAAACCAAACCAATCAAATTTAAAAAAAAAACTTAAATTTTCAATTCGAAAATGTGAATTTTCCCACAAAAAAATATCCATTTTCAAGCAAACAATTGAATTTTCTAACAAACTGATCAAAAATTGAAGTCAAAATTGAATTAAAAAAAAAACTTAAATTTTCAACCTGAAAATGTGAATTTTCAACAAAAATATCCTTTTCAAACAAACAATTGATTTTTCTAACAAACGGATCAAAATTTCAAGCCAAACAAATTAAATTTTAAAAAAATTTAAATTTTCAACCCGAAAATGTGAATTTTAAACAAAAATATCCATTTTCAATCAAACAATTGAATTTTCAACCAAACTGATCACAATTTCAAGCCAAACAAATTAAATTAAAGAAAAAACTTAAATTTTCAACCCGAAAATATGAATTGTCAACAAAGAAGTTAATTTTCAAACCAAAAAGGCGAATTTTCAATTAAGAATACCCAAAAAGATGAATTTTTTTTACAAAAAAGTTGAATTTTCAACCCGAAAAAATCAATTTTCAAACAAACAAAAAATCAATTTTCAATCAAACAATTGAATTTTCTAGCAACCTCATCAAAATTTCAAGCCAATCAAATTTAACGCAAAAGAAACGAGTTTTTAACAACAAAGTAGTTGAATTGTAACTCAAATAGTTGAATTTTCAAGCAAGAAAAAAAAATGAAACTGTTGCCAAAATACTAATTTTTTCAAAACTGTTGTAATTTCAACCACAAAATATATATTTTTAACAAAAAAATTCATTTTGAACCAAAAATTTAAATTTTCCAGCTAAAAAGATGAATTTTTACAAAATAGTTGAATTTTCAACCAAACAATTGAATTTTCAACCTAAAAAGACGATTTTTCAACTAAGAATAGTTGAATTTTCAAACAAGAAAGAAAAAATTTAAACTATTGCCAAAATACTAATTTTTTTCAAAACTGCTGTAATTTCAACAAAAAAATCCATTTTCAATCAAAAAATGGAATTTTCTACCAAACTGATCAAAATTTCAAACCAAACAAATTAAATTTTTAAAAAACTTAAATTTTCAACCCGAAAATATGAATTGTCAAGAAAGAAGCTAATTTTCAACAAAATAGTTGAATCCGCAACACAAACGGAATAATTTTCAACCAATCAGCTGCATTTTTAACAACAACAAAATTAATTTCAACTAAGAATAGTTGAATTTTCAAACAAGAAAGAAAAAAAATTAAACTGTTGCCAAAATACTAATTTTTTTCAAAACTGTTGTAATTTCAACCCAAAAATAGAACCTCAAGCATCTATTATCTTATCTTGAAAACCTGCGGGCTCGTTTGATGGCGCCACCGTCGAATATACGCGTGCATTTCTAAAGCATTGAGTGTCCACAGCCTGATTTTTATTGACTGTTTTCAGGTTGTTTATCTATCATTAAATATTTATAAATTTTTCTGCATCATCAATTTTGTATACAGAAATTTCCAAATAAATAATTTTACTTCATCATAAAATTTATTTCTAAATGTTTCTAAACATCATTGAGAGAGAAGAACATTTAAATTGTAAATGATTGATATCGGGAAATAATTCTGTTCTTAACATTTTGCTAGAAAACTATAATTTCTAAACGTTTTTACATTTCCAAAGAGATAAGAAAAATTAAGTTATCGAAAAAACTTATTTTGAAGAATTCGAAAAAAGTTTAGAAACATTTTGATAATTTTAACGGATTTTGAGATTATATTTTTTCAAGGATTTCCGGGTAAATTCTAAACGGCTTAGGTTTAATTTTAAAAGAATAATTTTAAGTTTTGATGAGTTCAAAATGTGTGGAAAAAAATATGGAAGATCTGAAGACAATTGTTTTAATTTTTCCAGAATTAAAAACAATTGAGTCAAAAGATACTTAGAAGTTTTGAAACGATTCCAAAATAATAAAAAATTATCAGGTGTTGTAGGAATTTCGTAAGGTTTTAAGAAAATGACAGAAAAATTCTTTAGGTTCCTAGAAAAATCAAAATGATTTTCTATTTATTTTTTAATTAATTTTAAGCGAATATTTAAAAACATTCCAAAACACTTCTAAAATGGTCAAAGAAGAGTCTGAAATATTTTAAGACCATTTTTTTAATTTTGCAAAATTAAAAAAAATCACAAAAAATTTGAATAATCAAACAATATTAGAAGGTTTACAAATTTTGAAAGGATTAAAAAAAAAGAATATTCTTAAGATTTATGGAAAATTTTGTTATGATTTTTTATTTCTAAAAATTAACTTTAAGAGAAAATTAAAAAAGATTTCAAAACATTTCGAAAGATATCCTTAAATTCCAAAAAAGAGTAGAAGATTTTAATGCATAATGTTTACATTTGGTAAGATTAAAAAATCAAAAGGAAAATCGAATAAATTCAAGAAATATTTAGATGATTTGAAGAGATTGAAATACAATTTAAACTGTTAAACATTTTAAACACAAATTTTCTTAAAATTGCTATGAATATTTTCAAACTTCCAAAAGTCCTAAATATCTTTGAGAAAGGCTCTAATTATTTCCTAATATTTTATAAAATCCTGCAAAATAAGAAAAAAAATTTAATATTCTAGATTCTTTTTTGGCACATGTGAAATATTTCAAAAATCTTTTCTAATTTTCTTAAAAATCGTAGGGAAATTTGGAAGATTTTAAGGCAATTTATTTTACATTTTAAATGATTTTTTCAAAATTTCAAGAAAATTTCGAGTCAGCTATAAATATTTCTAGGAACTTAAGAGGTTTTGAATAGATTTAAAATATTTAAAAACTTGGAAGCATTTTCGAAGATTCATCAAGAAATGTGATTTCCAGAGTATTACATTCTTCTTAAGAATTCGAGAGAATTGAGAAAAAATTGATGAAAATTTAAAATAAGAATGGAACAGAAATTTAGGAGGATTCAAAATAATTCGAGAGAATTCAAATGAAATTGAAGGAAATGCAAAATAATTTACAAGCATATAAAATAATTCAAGTTTAACTCAAGGTAATTAAATATATTCGAAAGAATTTGAAGAATTCAAGAGAATTAGGAAGAAATTCATGAAATTCCGAAAGAATTCAAGGGAATTCCACATAATTCAAGACGAATTAAAAAAATATTATAATATAATTCAACAGAATTCAAAAGAATAAAAAAAAATTCAAAAGAATTCAAAAGTATTCAACAGAATTCAAAAGTATTCAATAGAATTCAAAACAATTCAACAGAATTCAGAAGCATTCAGCAGAATTGAAAACAATTTTAGGGAATCAAGGAGAAATTCAAGAGAATTCAAAAGAATTCAAGAGAAGAAAATCAGGAATTTGATGAATTCAAAATATTGCAGGGAAAAATCAAAAGGATTGATAATAATTCACCGTGAATTCAAGAGAATTCCGAAGAATTCAAGGTAAATTCAAGATAATTCAAAAGCACTCAATATAAATTCAAGAGAATTGAACATTTTTGTGAACAACTCGACGAATTCAAAAGAATTCAAAAGGATTCAACAGAATTTAAAATAATTTAACAGAATTCAAAGATATTCAAAGGGATTCGAAAGAATTTAACAGAATTCAAAAGTATTCATCGGAATTCAAAAGAACTCAACAGAATTCAACATAATTTAAAAGTAATCAGCAGAGTTCAAAAGTATTCAATGGGATTCAAAACAATGCAACAGCATTCGAAAGTATTAAACAGAATTAAAAATTATTTAACGAAATTCAAAAGAATTCAACAGAATTCAAAAGTATTCAAAAGAGTTCAAAATGAATCAACATAATTCAAAAGAATTAAGCAGAATTGAAAACAATTTTAGGGAATTAAGGAGGAATTCAAGATAATTCGAGAGAAAAAATCAGAAATTTGATAAATTCAAAAGATTGAAGGAAAAAATCACAAGAATTAAATATAATTCATCCTTAATTCAAGAGAATTAAATATATTCAAAAGAATTTGAAGAACTCAAGAGAATGAAGAAGAAATTAATGAAATTCCAAAATAATTCAAGGGAACTCAACATAATTCAAGATAAATTCAAAAAATATTGTAATATAATCCAAAAAAATTAAAAAGAATTGAAAAAATTCAAAATAATTCAAAAGTATTCAACAGAATTCAAAACTAATCAACAGAGTTCAAAAGTATTCAATAAAATTCAAACTAATTCAGCAGAATCGAAAACAATTTTAGGGAATTGAGGAGAAACTCAAGAGAATTCAAAAGAATTCAAGAGAAAAAATCCAGAATTAAACAAAAAATTCAAAATATTGCAATATGATCCAACGGAATTCAAAATAATTCAACAGGATTCAAAACAATTCAACAGCATTCAAAAGTATTGAACAGAATAAAAATTCTTTAGTTTAATGAGATTCAAATATGTGCAAAATTTTAAAAATCAATTGCAAAATGATTGAAGAATTTACCAAATAAAATTGAAAAATGCAGTCCTACCAGCCCAGAAAAGATTAAACAATATTATTTTAAAGCACTCCTATTAATACCATTTAATACGTATGTTGTTGTAGTGATATAGATAGTGCTTCTTAATAACAAATAGTTTTCCTTTTTTTCGAAAACATAATATTATGAGTTATTTTGCCAAATGTAAAATTCCAAAGAAACGTGGCAACGTTGCGGAATGTTTATAGCATCTTGAATTTCGTAGTAGTCAGTTGCAGTATTTGAAACGCGTGAAACATGGCATCTGAAAGGTTTCGTGAAAAAGGCCGGTTCGCGACAAAACGGAAGCTCCAGTCGTAAATTTGAAAATTCAAAATTTAAGTCTTATTTTTGTTATAAATTGCAAATTCAAAATTTAAATAAAATCCCACTTTAATCCAAAATTGTATTTACAGAATTTGTATAAGTATTGGTTTTGTTATAACAAATTAAAAATTTAGCAAAAACTCGTCCTTTATTGCAAAGTTCTATTTACAGCATTTTTATAAGTATTGGTCTTGTAATGAATTTTACATTCAAAATTTAAGTATTGTTTTTGTTATAAATTTCAAATGAAAAAAAATTGCACTTCAATTCAAATTCATATTTGCGGAATTTCTATAACTATTGTTTTTGTTATCAGTTGCAAATTGAAAACTTAGAAAAATTCTAATTTCATTTCAAAATTATATTTACAGAATTTCCATAAGTATTGAATTTGTTATAAATTTAACATTTAAAATTTTTGTAAAATCTCACATTATTCCAAAATTATATTTAGAGAATTTTTATAAAGTATTGTTTCCGTTATAAATTTCTAAATATTCTAACTTCATTCCGAATTTATATCTACATGACTTTTTACGCGTATTGTGTTTTTTTTATTTTAAAATAAAAAATACAAGTATTGTGTTTGTTATAGATTTCAAATTCAAAATTGGAAAAAAATCCTACCTCATTCCAAATTTATATTTACAGTTCTACAAATATGGTTTTTGAAATAAATTTAGAATTTATAAATATCCCGCCTTTATATTTACAGGATTTTTATAAGTATTGTTTTTTATTTAATTTTAAATTCAAATTTTGAAAAAAAATCGAATTTAGTTGGACTTCGTATACGTACTAATATATATTTTTTGAATTCCGAATTTATATACCAATATCGACACTTTTAAGTATTATGTATTTATATCATGAATTTAAAATTTAAAAAAGTTGCGAATGTTTATTTATTATGATTTGTTTTCTGTGCTTTGTAATTTCGGTAATTTAAATTTGAATTACTTCCCGCCAATTCAATTGGCAGCCCTGTTCGAACTTCGGAGCGTCTGCTATTGGGATCTGAAATCATGACGTCACAGCGTCACATGATAGGCAATATGGAGGCAACAACGGGGTCACTTTACCTCTAATACATGCGATGCGAAGGGTTTTTAATTTATTTTCTGAAATTGCAATATCTAATTCTGTAGTTGCACCCACTCTGCTGTATGGTAGTGAAACCTGGATCTTTTGAGAAAATGATCCGATTGAAACTATTATTATTGGCAGGGAATTTCTGTGAAATATATGCTGTAAAACTAATAATTTCAGATTCATGATGACAAAAAGACGCACTAATGATTACGGAAAAAATAGTTTTGATTATATCGAGAAAATATTCTCAATATAGATAACTTTAAGGAAATTTTTGTTAAATAACTGCACACCTAAACATTTCAACCCTTCGCGGTGAGATCCAACAATTTTCATTGGCTTCTTTAAACAGAATTTATTTGCCTATACTGACTCAATTAGCAAATACAATCATTATTCTTTACAATACCTATACACTTGAAGAAATGGTTGATGAAAATGCAATTTCAATTTTGTCACACTTCTTGATGAAACCTGAAGGATTACGTCGAGCTGAATAAGATGCTGGCCACAAGGACTCTCCGTACAAGGCAATTCAAGGTAGGCTGGCTGCCTGTAGAATTTGCATGAAAATGAAGGCTATAGGATCCTAACTCTGCCAAGGATACTGCCATCTGGCATCGGGGTGTGAGGGTCTGTACCGAACCAGATGCTACCTTTTTGTCGCTAAAGTAGAAGAGCTCCAAATCAATCATTTGCGAGTAAAAATAAGGTGTTAGTCGTTGAGAGGTGCAGCCCCGTCGAGAAAGCTTCAAAAGCGATAGAGATAAGAAAGCGAGCCAATTAAGATGTCAAAGGACGCGAGCTTCCTTGTGCAACTGGAAATACTACAAAATTCTTCTGCGTACCTGGAAGTGCAACATAACTCTAGTTCACACCGAAAAAATCCAACTTAGGTGCACTGAGTATCTGTAAGTTTAACTTTGCTTCAGAACGCAACTATGAATGCCACAGAAGTCTGCTTTGCAGCCGGAGATGCCTAACCATATGCAGTCAGCCGCACGTAAACCAGACATCTTAAATTTGACCAAATTCTGACAGTGTTATCAATAGCGATGGACATACCCGCCTTGATCTTTGTATTTTTATGATCGGGTCTACTAGAGATACGGACGAAAATTTTCGAATAGGGTATGCTAATTCCACATTTTGGATCCGGACACAAGAATATCGGTCATGGGCCGAGTCTTGCACATCTCTGATTTGAATTTTACGAAATCACAGAGTTCACGCTTCAATACATTCATTAGGATACTTGACGATGTATCGACGAATTGCAACACTTGCTATACATGTATTGCAATTTGTTCAGTCTAATACCGCATTTCTAATTTTACCTGACGCTTGTATTGTAGAGGTATTGCAGAAACCCATACATTTTCGACGGTGTAACATATACTATAGTTGTTATCTCCTAAATGATATAATCCCTGATAATTCTCTAAGTAAGATGAGAATTGTGCTTTGCTAGTTTTGCCTGCAAAATCCTTTTCTTTAACTTTCTTCAGCAACATTGCATTAAATTTTTGCCAATATTGCAATACCTGTATAGCAAAATAACAATACAAGCATTACATTTTTAGTCAAAAAATGAATGTTCAACCAAAGAAATCATTTTTAAACTAAAATTATAAAATATTCAACTGGAATAATAGTTACATTTTCAGTTAAAAAAATAATAATTTTCAACCAAAAAAACATCCCGAGAAAAAAAAACAAGTTTTCGATCAAACAGCTCATTTTTCAACCAAAGAAATTAATTTTTAATTAAAACAATGAATCTTCAAACAGAAAAAAATGAATTTTTAACAAAAGAGTTTAACTTCCAATGAAATAATTTTATTTCCAACCTAAAAGATGAATTTTCAACTAAAATTATAAATATTAAACTGGAATACTTGAATTTTTATTCGAAAAGAAAAAATTTTAAGCAAGAAGATTAACTTTCAAAGAAAAAGATAATTTTCTACAACAAAACTCAATTTTTTTAACAAAATACGTGAATTTTTACAAAATAGTTGAATTTTCAATTAAAAAAGACAAATTTTCATCAAAATTGTTGAATTTTGAACCATAAAATATCAATTTTCAACCAGAAATGGAACAGTTAAATTTTCAGTTAAAGAAATTAATTTTTAACCAAACTGATGAATTTTCAACTAAAATGGTGAATCTTCAACTGGAATAGTTGAATTTTATGTCAAAAAGATGATGTTTCAATCATAAAGATTAATTTTCTACAAAAAGACGAATTTTCCACAAAGCACATACATTTTCAAACGAATAGTTTAATTTTTAAATGCAAAATTTCAATTTTCAACAGAATAGTTGAATTTTCACACAAAAAAAAAAGATAAATTGATTTTCAACAAAATAGTTACATTTTCAACCCGAGATAAATTTCAAATTAAAATAATTTATCTTCGAGGAAAAAAAAATAATTTTTAATAAGAGTTTAACTTTTAACCAAGTAGTTGAATTTTTGACTAAAAAAACATTAATTCGCAACGAAGAATAAAAAAAATCTATTATAATTTAGAAATATTTCTTTTTTGAAATACTACTTCTACTCTAAAAACAGCTTGAAGTACTTTCTATATCTAAAATTTGGAAGAGGGAACTTTCAAATTGTGACGAATTCTGACTTGGAAGAGGGATTTTTTAAGATTCCTTTTTTCTAAATCCGAATTATATAACTCTTTAAAAAAAATTCCGGTTTTTAAATTAAATTCCCGGTTTTTCCCCGGTTTCCCGGTCAAGTCGCCACCCTGAGTCAATTTTTTAAGCAAAGGAGGTAAATTCTGAACCAAAAATATCTAGTAGACATTTAAAGAAAAAACAGGACTCGGAACTGCTCAAGCTTCAAAAAATAATAAAATAGTAACCATACTTCTCTCGAAAAAGTAACAATAATTTAGCAAAAAAGTAACCAAAAAGAAACAGTAGCATTCATTGAAAAAATACGATTTATCAAAGAAATGAATTCTTTTTCAACCAAATTGTTGAGTTTTTAATCCAAAAAAGACCAAATTTTACAAAACAGTTGAATTTTCAACCAGTAAATATGGATTTTTAACAAAAAAGTTATCTTTCAACCAAATAATTGAGTTTGTTGAATATTATTTATTTATTAAAAATGAAATAATCAAGTATTTTTATCAAAGAAATTTTTTTCAATGTTTAAAAGTTTTTTTAAATATTGTTTGAATTAAAAATAATATTAGTTGAAAAAAAGATATTTCTGGATGAAATTTTTTTTATGAAAATGTGCATATTATTTTTAAAAAATTACAAAAATGTTCTCAAAAATTGAATTGTTAATTAAAAAAATATTCAAACTTTGAGATAAATCAGTGCTGAATTGAATCCTGTCAAGTTTTTCTAAAAAATGTTATTAATTTTATTGTTACTAAACAATAATTTAAAAATTTTTGATCTTAAAAAAAACATTTTCTTTTCTAAAAATATTTGATTAATTTATTTTTAATAAATAAATAATATTCATCAGAAAATAAGTTATTTAAATGTTTAAATTTGGTAACTTTCTAGTTCGGATATTTTATAATTCGGCAATTTTCTGTCAGGAATTTTCCAATTCGGTAATATTATAAACTGTTCTGGAATTTGGGAAGACTGAAAAATCCCGAAAAATAAAATTGCTGACACTAATATTCCCCAATTTGAAAATTCCTGAATGATAAAATTTCCGTTTAATAAAATTCCCGAAAAATAAAATTCCCGACACTAAAATTCCCAAATAATAAAATTTCCGAATAAGAAAATTCCCGAATAAAAAAATTTCCGAATAAGAAAATTCCCGAATAAGAAAATTTCCGAATAAGAAAATTCCCGAATAATAAAACTCCCGACTGTTTATAATATTGCCGAATTTGAAAATTTCCGAACAATAAAATTCCCGAAAGATAATTGCCCAATTATAAAATTCCCGAATTCGAACAGTTGAAATTTGTTTCTATAAATATTATTTATTTATTAAAAATACAATGATTAAATATTTTTATAACAAATTATTTTATGGTTTGAAGTTTCTAATTTAAATTAAAAATAAAAAAATTTCATGCAGAAAGATATTTTTTTTCAATTATTGTTATTTTAAAAGGACTACTGGAAAAATATTACCAAATTGGAAAATTCCCGAATAATAAACTTCCCGACAGATAATTCCCGAATTAAAACAATTACATTTTTTTTCATAAATATTATTGATTTATTAAAAATAAGATTATCGAATATTTTTATTAGAGTGAAAAAAATTATTTTTAATGATAAAAGTTTCTAAAATCATTGTTTGAATTTAAAATAACAATTATAAAAAATAAATATATAAATTTCCATCCAGAAGTATATTTTTTCAATTATTGTTATTTTAAACCGAAACAATAATTTTCGAAACTTTAAACATTAAAAATAATTTAAAAAAATAATATTTCATTATTGTAGTTTTAATCAATAAAATATATTTATAAAAAAATTTTAATTGTTCAAATTCAGGAATTTTACAATTCGGGAATTTTCCAGTTCGGATATTTTATAATTTGGCATTTTTCTTTCGGGAATTTTTATATTCGTAAATTTTCCAATACGGTAATATTATAAAATCTTCGGGAATCTTATAATTCGGGAATTTTATAAAGGTGAGATTAAAAGAATTTAAGATCAATTAAATAAAAACTTTTTAAACAATCAAAAAATCCATTGAATCAAATAGAATAAATTCAGAAGAATTCAAGTAAATTATTAAAATTCAAGTAAATGAATAAAATTCCAGAGAAATCCAATGAATTTAAAAGAATTCAGGGTGAATTAAAAAAAATTAAAACTCTTCAACTCTTTGAAACCCAACTAATTTCTAACCAAGAAAGTGATTAATGACTACAAAACAATTCAAATTAAATTTAAAACGATTCAAATGAATTAGAAAAAATGTTAAAAATTGAAAAAATTCCATTGATTGAGTGAATTTGGAAGAATTTAAGGGAAATTATAAGACTTCGATGATATTCATTAAAAAATCAAGCTGAATTTAAAAAGCAATGAAGTGAATTCAAAACAATTCAAAAATATGAAAAACTTCATTGAATTCAATAGAATTGAGTGAATTTAGAAGAATTCAAAAGAATTCAGGATAAATTAATAAGAATTCAAGGCGAATTCCAAATGAATCGCAAAAAATATTTGGAAATCTCTTGAAATATTTGAAAGCCTACGAAATCCCTCAGTTCTTGTGAATAAATTCTTTGATATCCATTAAAATATTAAAATCCCTTGAAATCCCTTTTGAGAATTATTAAAACTCCTGGAAATCCCTTGAAATTATTTAAATCTCTTAAAAATGCCTTGAAATCCCTTCAAACTATTAAAATAAAAAAATTCTGTGAATCTTAAAATGTCCTAAAATATTTTAAATCCTTCGACCAATTAAATAAAAACTTTAAAAATTTGTTAAAATCCACTCAATTGAGTAGAATTGAGTAAATTTAGCAGAATTCAAGTGAATTAAAAAAAATTTAAGAGAATTGATAATAATTTTAAAATATGAAAAAACGTCATTCAATTCAGTAAGTTTAAAAAAAAGCTTAGAAAAACTTTTTAAAAAATCTATTGAATTAAATAGAATTGAGTAAATTTAAAAGAATTTAAGTAAATTAATAAAATTCAGGAGAAATCCAAAGAATTTAAAAGAATTCAGGTGAATTAAAAAAATCCAAATATCTTAAAATCTTTGAAACCTTGCTAATTTCTAACCAAGGAAGTGACTAATGATTACAAAACAATTCAAGTTAAATTTAAAAGAATTTGAATGAATTGGAAAAAATCTTTGAAAGCGAAAAAATTCCATTGATTACAATAAAATCTGAGTGAATTTAGAAGAACTAAAGGGAAATTATAAGAATTCGATGATATTCATAAAAAATCCAGCTAAATTAAAAAGCAATAAACTGAATTCAAAATGATTAAAAAATATGAAAAATTCATTGAATTAAATAGAATTGACTGAATTTAAAAGAATTTAAAAGAATTCAGGATAAATTAATAAGAATTCAGGGCGCATTCAAAACAAATTCAAAAAAATTTTATGAAATGCCTAAGAATTGAAGGTGAGATTAAAAGAATTTAAGATCAATTAAATAAAAACTTTTTAAACAATCAAAAAATCCATTGAATCAAATAGGTAAATTTAGATTGCCAAGTAGATAGAAAAAGATTGGCGTGGATAGATGTGGTATAGGATGAGATAGAGAAGAGAAGCTTGAAGAAGATAGACGAGAATTTATAATAACAGAGATAGAAAAAGATTGACATGAATAGGTAAAGAATAGGATCAGGTAGAGAAGAGGAGATTGAAAAAATAGATGGAAATTTAGATTAATTGAGAAATAGAAAAATATTGACGTGTATAGATAAATGATGGGATGAGATAGGAAATAGGGAATTCAAAAAGATAGACGGGAATTTAGATAGGCAAACAGATAGAAAAATATTTTTGTTGATGAACGTAGGATAGGATGAGATAAAGAAGAGGAGATTGGAAAAATAGACGGGAATTTAGATTGGCCAAGAGATAGAAAAATATTGACCTGGATAGATAAAGGAGAGGATGTGATAAAGGAAAGGAGATTCAAAAAGATAGACGGTAATTTATATTATCCAGCAGATAGAGAAATATTAATGTGACTGAGTAAAGGATAGGATGAGATGAAAAAGAGGGGATTGAGGAAGATAGAAGGGAATTTAAATTGACAGAGAAATAAAAAAATATTGACGTGGATAGGTAAAGGATAGAATAAGATGAAGAAAAGGAGATTAAAAAAGATAGACGGGAATTCAGATTGACAAGGAGATAGAAGAAGATTGACATTTATAGATGTATGACGTGGATGGATAAAGGATAGCATGAGATCAAGAAAATGAGATTGAAAACGATAGACGGGGATTTAAATTGACCAAGAGATGGATAAATATTGATCCGGATAAATAAAGGATAGGATGAGATTAAGAAAAAGGGATTAAAAAAGATAGGAAGGAATTTTGATTGACCGGGAGATAGAAAAAGATTAACGTTGATAGCTAAAGGATAGAATGAGATAAAGAAGAGGGTATTAAAAAAGATAGACGTGAATTTAGATTGACAAAGAGATAGGAAAAGATGAGTGTGGATAGATGTAGTATAGATTTAGATGGAGAAGAAGAGATTGAAGAAGATAGACGGGAACTTAAAATAACAGAGGTAAAAAAAGATTGACATGGATAGATGAAGGATAGGATGAGATGAAGAAGAGGAGATTGCAAAAGATAGATGGAAATTTAGACTGACAAAGAGTTAGAGAGATATTGACGTGTATAGATGAAGGATAGGACAGGGTAGAAAAGATGAGATTGAAAAAAATAGACGGAAATTTGGATTGATAGAGAGATAGAAAAATATTGACGTGGATGGACAAAGGATAGGATGAGATAGAAAAGACGATATTGAGGAAGATATGCGTGAATTTAGATTGACAAAGAGATAGAAAATAATTGACATTTATAGATGTATGACGTGGATAGATAAAGGATAGGGTGAGATAAGGAAAAGAAGATTGAAAACGATAGAACAAAATATTGATTGACTGGGAGATAGAAACAGATTGACGTGGATAAAGGATAGGATAACATAGAAAAATAATGGATTAAAAAAGATAGATGGGAATTTAGCTTAATGGAGAAATAGGAAAACAGATTAATTTTCAATCAAAAATTTGAATTTAGAACAAAAAAGAATGACAAATTAAATTTCTACCAAAAATAATAAATTAAAGGAAAATACCTGAATTTGCAGTTAGATTGTGGATTTTTATTTCGAAAAGATCAATTTTCAATGAAAAATGCAATTTGAGAGCAACCGATCGAATAGCTTGATTTCTATTTTGAAAAATTAATTCTTAATAAAAAAAAAAAACAGTTTCCAACAAAAAACTTACAATCAATTTATGAGAACACAGATGAATTAGTTTTTCACAAGGCAATTTGAGTTTGAACAAAGTGGTTGAATTTTTAATTGAAAATATGATTTTTTTAATGATAAAAAAAATGTCTACCATAAAAGACAATTTTTTAACAAAACACATGGACATTCACCTAAATAGGTAAATTTTTTACTAAAAAAGATCAATTTTTCAGCCAAAGAGGCCGGTCTTCTACAAAAAAGTTGAGTCCGAAACTCGAAAATTTTAATGTTAAACAAAAAATTGTATTGATTAAATGGTTATATTTTCAACTAATCTATTGAATAGTGAAAAAATTCCTGGAGCCCCGATCCCAACTCCGAAGTATTTGAATAAGTTACTGGATCCCCATTTCCAACTCCAATGTGTTTCAATGAGTACCTGGATCTCTTTTTCCAGCTCCAAAGTATCTTACAAAACCCTGGATCCCCGTTTCCAACTCCAAATTAATTTAATAAGTTCCTGAATCACCGTTTCCAACTGCAAAGTATTTTGATAAGTTCCTGCATCCCCTGTTCGAACTCAAAGGTATTTCAATAAGTTCCTGGATCCCCGTCTCCAACTCTCATGTGTTTTAATAAGTACCTGGATCCCCGTTTCCAACTTCAAATTATTTTAATAAGTTCCTGAATCACCCTTCCCAAATGCAAAGTATTTTATTAAGTTCCTGTATCCCCTATTCAAACTCAAAGGTATTTTAATAAGTTCCTGGATCCCTGTCTCCAACTCCAATGTGTTTTAATAAGTACCTGGATATCCGTTTCCAACTTCAAAGTATTTTAATAAGTTCCTGGATCCCCAGTTCCAACTCCAAAGTATTTTAATAATTTCTTGGATCCCTGTTTCGAACTCCAAGAAAATCCAGCAAAAATTGCTGGATCCCCGTTCCCATCTCCTAGGTATTTGAATAAGTTACTGAATCCCCATTTCCAACTCCAATGTGTTTAAATGAGTACCTGGATCTCTTTTTCCAGCTCGATAGTATCTTACGAATTCCTGGATCCCTGTGTCCAACTCCAAATTATTTTAATAAGTTCTAGAGTCACCGTTCCCAACAGCAAAGTATTTTATTAAGTTCCTGCATCCCCTATTCGAACTCAAAGGTATTTTAATAAGTTCCTGGATCCCCGTCTCCAACTCCCATGTGTTTTAATAAGTACCTGAATCTCCGTTACCAACTTCAAAGTATTTAAATAAGTTCCTGGATCCTGAGTTCCAACTCCAAAGTATTTTAATAATTTCTTGGATCCCTGTTTCGAACTCCAATGTCATTTTCAAACAATATTTTCCATTCAGAAATATATTTTTTTCAACTATTGTTATTTTAAATTCAAACAATAATTCTTTAAAAACTAAAAAATTTAGAAAAAAACTTTCATTTATAAAAATATTTGATTATTTTATTTTTAATAGATAAATATTATTTAATAAAAAGACAATTTTTTTAATTGTTGAAATTCGGGAATTTTATAATTCGGGATTTTTATTATTATGAAATTTTCCAATTCGGGAATTTTATTACTCGGGAATTTTCAAATTCGGTAATAATATAAATTTTCGGGAATTTTATTATTCTTGAAGTTTCTAATTCAGGGATTTTATTATTCGGGAATTTTATAATTCAAGATTTTTATTATTAGGAAATTTTCCAATTCGGTAATTTTATTATTCGGGAATTTTATTATTTGTGAATTTTCACATTCGGTAATATTATAAACTTTACGGGAATTTTATTATTCGTTAAGTTTCCAATTCAGGAATTTTATTATTCGGGAATTTTATAATTCGGGAGTTTTATTATTAGAAATTTTTCCAATTGGGGAATTTTATTATTCGGGAATTTTTCAATTCGAAAATTTCATTATTCGGGAATGTTCAAATTCGGAAACATTATAAACTTTTCGGAAATTTTATTATTCATGAAGCTTCCAATTCAGGAATTTTATTATACGGGAATTTTATAATTCGGGATTTCTATTATTACGAAATTTTCCAATTCCGGAATTTTATTATTCGGTGATATTATCAACTTTACGGGAATTTTATTATTCGTGAAGTATCCAATTCAGGAATTTTATTATTCGGGAATTTTAGAATTCGCGAGTTTTATTATTAAAAAATTTTCCAATTCGGGAATTTTATTATTCGAGAACTTTGCAATTCGGGAATTTTATTATTCGAAAATGTTCAAATTCGGTAATATTATAAACTTCGGGATTTTTCCAATTCAGGAATTTTATAATTTGGAAATTTGATTATTCGGGAATTTTTCAAGTCGGGAATTTTATTATTCGGGAATGTTCAAATTCGGTAATATTATAAACTTTCCGGGAATTTTATTATTCGCGAAGCTTCCAATTCAGGAATTATGTTATTTGAGAATTTTATAATTTGGGATTTTTATTATTAGGAAATTTTCCAATTCGGGAATTTTATTATTAGGGAATTTTTCAATTTGGGAATTTTATTATTTGGAAATTTTCACATTCGGTAATATTATAAACTGTTCGGGAATTTTCCAATTCAGGAATTTTAATATTTGGAAATTTGAGTATTAGGGAATTTTATTATTCGGGAATGTTCAAATTCGGTAATATGATAAACTTTTCGGGAATTTTATTATTCGTGAAGCTTCCAATTCAGGAATTATGTTATTTGCGAACATCAACCAATTGCGACTCTCAGTTTCCTTTCCTTGCCCCCCTCCCCCCTACCCTGTAACAGAAGTTTTGATGGGACTGACGTTACAACAATGACTCTCCACCATACGACGAATCACTTCTTAACTCGGACATGATTTTCGGTTCGCAAATTATTGAAATGTATTAAACATTTCTCAGAATATTTAAAAATACACTAAAATATTTCAAACTCTTTAAAATCCTTTCAAATTAATTAAATTATGCAAAAACTCCTTAAAGTATTTGAAATTAAAAGCTTTTGAAATACCTTAGAAGTTTTGAAAATACCCTACAATCTTAAAGATCCCTTCAAATCATTGAAATGTATTAAAAATTTCTCAGAATATTTGAAACTCTTTAAAATACCTTTAAATTAATTAAATTATGCAAAAAATCCCTAAAGTATTTGAAATTAAAATCTCTTGAAATGCTTAGAAGTTTTAAAAATACACTATAATCTTATAAATTTCATCAAATGATTGAAATGTATTAAAAATGTCTCGGAATCTTTTAAAATACCCTAAAATATCTCAACCTCTTTAAAACCCCTTCAAATTAATTAAATTATTCAAAAAATTCCCTAAAATATTTCAAATTAAAAGCCCTTGAAATGCTTAGAAACTTTAAAAATACACTATAATCTTAAAAATCTCTTCAAATGATTGAAATATATTAAAAATTTCTCGGAATCTATTAAATACCCTAAAATGTTACAAACTCTTTAAAATTCCTTCAAATTAATTAAATTAATAAAAAATTCCCTGAAATATTTGAAATTGAAAGCTTTTGAAATGCCTTAGAAGTTTTAAAAATACCCTAAAATCTTAAAAATTCCTTCAAATTATTGAAATGTATTAAACATTTCTCAGAATATTTAAAAATACACTAAAATATTTCAAACTCTTTAAAATCCTTTAAAATTAATTAAATTATGCAAAAAATCCCTAAAGTATTTGAAATTAAAAGCTCTTGAAATGCCTTACAAGTTTTAAAAATACCCTACAATCTTAAAGATCCCTTCAAATTCTTGAAATGTATTAAAAATTTCTCGGAATCTTTTAAAATACGCTAAAATATTTCAAACTCTTTAAAATTCCTTCAAATTAATTAAATTGGTAAAAAATTCCCTAAAATATTTCAAATTAAAAGCCCTTGAAATGTTTACAAACTTTAAAAATACAGTATAATCTTAAAAATCTCTTCAAATGATTGAAATATATTAAAAATTTCTAGGAATCTTTTAAAATACCCTAAAATATTTCAAACTCTTTAAAATCCCTTCAGATTAATTAAATTAATAAAAAATTCCTTAAAATATTTCAAAATAAAAGCTCTTGAAATGCTCAGAAGTTTTACAAATACCCTAAATTCTTAAAAAGTCCTTCAAATTATTGAAATGTATTAAAAATGTCTCGGAATCTTTTAAAATACCCTAAAATATCTCAAACTCTTTAAAATTCCTTCAAATTAACTAAATTAATAAAAAATTCTCTAAAACATTTCAAATTAAAAGCTCTTGAAAAGCCTTAGAAGTTTTAAAAATACCCTAAAATCTAAAAAATCTCTTCAAATTATTGAAATCTATTAAAAATTTCTCGGAATCTTTTAAAATACCCTAAAATATTTCAAACTCTTTAAAATTCCTTCAAATTAATTAAATTGGTAAAAAATTTTGGTGACTAGTCTCAATACGTTTTCTGCGATTGCACTATGTTGCTTGCCTTCTTTCAAAAAGTGTGCTATTTTATAAATCAGACTCAGCTGTTTTAACAGCGACAAACAATTTATGAAACTGCGATCAGTTACAATGAGGTTATTTTCTTTTAACCATCTGCTCAGTTTGGCAGTATGGGATTAAAGAAAACTCGGGAAAAAAATTGGCGGCATTTTTTTTTCCATTTGCGAAATATGGACAAATTTTGTTTCGGCATTTTAAATCACTATTAATGGTTTGAATGAATATCAACTGAAGCCTGAATAAAAAGAGATCGATGTTGAAAAATTCTACTAGAAAAGTCAAGAAAAAAGGACTAGATTTGGATGATAGCTCTCCAGTGACTGATGATAAAATGACAAAACACGCTCAACTACGAATCGCTCTACGCGAAAATGTTTAGTACTGCTTTTTATGAACTCAAGTACTGGTCTTTCGCATTCTATCTTGACTACCCTCTTCGTAATACATAGAAGGAAAGTCAGTATAGCAATTGCGGCTGCAAAAATGGTCTGATGACGTATTTTGTAGCTATTCCTGTAGCCAATGAGACTTGCATGTTCATTCAAAAAAGCTCCAATTATTATTTCCGAAGAGAAACATTTTTCGTGCATAAAGGGCAACCTTCAGTGAGACCTGTGATGTTGGAAACGACAACTGGCTACATTCTAGATGTTTGAGGCCCATATTTGGCTAATTTAAAAGGAGTAATGACGCTAGTATTCTCTCTAGTTTTCTTCAAACGGATCAAAAATTTGGTCAGCCTTAGAGATTGCTTGTCGCTCTCATAAGAGCAGAATCTTGTTTCTAAGATGCCACATCTTTCAAAAGAAGGTAGGCAACATAGTTCGATCAAAGAAAAAAAATCGAGACTAATCACTGAAATACGGTGGGTTGTTGAAGCAGTAAATGAGCTAATGAAAACATGAAAAGTCCTCAGTGATGCCTTTTCAAACAGTCAAATACCATATATCGGTTACTTTGTTTGGATAGTTTGGGATCTGTGCAATGCTTTTCAATGCCCACGCGCAAGTGATAATTAAGGTGACGAAATAATTGTTATTCATATGCTTCAATTGTTATCGCAGCCAAATTTCCTCCAAGAGCGAGTTGAAAAGGAGGGCTGAGCAAGGAAGTGGGTAGTCTGGAAGGCTTCAACATTTGTTACCCTTACCGATTTCCCGAGACTCATGCTGGACGAACAGACCTCTTTAACATTAGGTATCTACTAGCTGAAGCAGGCTAAATCTTACACTGACAAACACTTGTCGAATGATGGTATATACTCACTCTTTGTGCACCACCAAGATGGATCTGTAATCAGAGTACAATTCCAATCCCGGCCTCCCTCTTCAGAAGTTTATAATCTGTGGATCCAGATCAATGCAGGACCAAAGTCGATAGGTGAATGGTATTGGTGATGCAAAACTGGTGCAAGGGTTGTGAAAAGTTGTGCTCACATTATAACTGGACTGTGGTATATCTTTTGAACCAAGAGGTTTAATAATTTCACAAGTATTACCAAATATTTAAAGTATTTCGCAAAGATGTTCAAAGATTTGACAAAGGCTTCACAAAGATTGTATATATTTCGCGAAGATTTCATACAGATTTCAAAGATTTAGCAAAGATTTCCAAATATCTCACAAAGATTTTCCAAAGATTTCACAAAGATTTCACAAAGGTTTAATAATTTCACAAGTATTACCAAATATTTCAAAAATATTTCAAATATTTCGCAAAGATTCCAATGATTTCCCAAAGATTTTTCAAAGATTTCACAAAGATTTCAAAAAGATTTCACAAAGGTTTAATAATTTCACAAGTATTACCAAATATTTAAAGTATTTCGCAAAGATGTTCAAAGATTTGACAAAGGCTTCAATAATTTCCCAAATATTAAAAAAATTTTACAACCTTTTCACAAATACTTCAATGATTTTCCAAAAATTGCACCAAAGATTTTAATAATTTCACAAATATCACCAAATATTTCAAAAAGATTTCGAAAAGATTTCCAAAGATTTCACAAAGATTTCAATAATTTCCCAATAATTACCAAACATTTAAAAAATATTCCCCAAAGATTTCAAAGATTCAGCAAAGATTTCTATAATTTCCCAAATGTTACCAAATGTAAAAAAAATATTTCGCAATGATTTTTAAAGATTTCACAAAGATTTCAACGATTTCCAAAAGATTTCATAAAGATTTCAATAATTTCACAAATATTACCAAATTTTTCAAATATTTCGCAAAGGTTTCCAAAGATTTCGCAAAGATTTCACACAGATTTCAATAATTTCAGAAAAAATTTCACAAAGACTTCTAAAATTTTGGATAGATTTAAAAGATTTCACAAATACATTACTTCACAAAGCTTTCAGATAAATTTGGAAGTTTAAACAAAGATTTCAATAATTTCATATATATTAACAAATATTTCGAAAATATTTCGCCAAGATTTCTAAAGATTTCACAAAGATTTTAATGGTTTCCCAAAGATTTCAATAATTTCCCAAATATTAAAAAAAATTACAAATACTTCAATGATTTTCCGGAAATTTCATAAAGATTTCAATAATTTCACAAATATTTCCAAATATTTCGCAAAGATTTCACAAATTTTTCACAAATATTTCACAGGAATTTCACAAAGATTTCAATAATTTCACAAATATTACCAAATATTTCAAATTTTTGGCAAAGATTTCTAAAGACTTCATAAACATTTCAATAATTTCACAAATATTACCAAATTTTTCAAATATTTTGCAAAGGTTTCCAAAGATTTGACAAACATCTCACAAAAATTGCACACAGATTTCAGAAAGGTTTTACAAATATTTCACAAAGATTTCACACATATTCCAATAATTTTCCAAATGTTACCATATATTACCAAATATTTCACAAATATTTCAAATATTTCGCAATGATTTCTAAAGATTTCACAAAGATTTCATAAACATTTCAATAATTTCACAAATATTACCAAATTTTTCAAATATTTTGCAAAGGTTTCCAAAGATTTGACAGGGGGGGGTAGATAAAATTGTAATGTCTTTTATTTCGTAAGTTTCTTAATAATATTAAAAAATTCAACAATCAAGCATTTCATTTATCAAAAATGCAGATTGCATTTGTTGTTCAGAAAATTGTGCATTTTACATCAAAAACTTGATTTTTTAATTAAAATTATGAATACCAAAAAAAACGAATTTTTAACCAAAAATATCACTTTCTAACATAGAAGATTAATTTTTTTACTAAATTAATTAATTTTGAACAGAAAATTTAATTTTGATATTTCAGTGAACAAAGATTTTTACTTTCAATCAAAAACAGTTTAATTTAAAGAAAAAAATCGAATTTTCAACAAAAAATATGTTTTTTCACACAAGAAGATTTATTTTCAACCAAAAAAATCTATTTTTCACTAAATTGATAAATCATCAACTAAAAAAATTAATTTTTAAGAAATTCATTCAACTTTCAATGAAATATTTGACTTTAAAAAAAAAAATTTGAACTTTTAACCAAGAAGATTAATCTTCAAACTAAACAAAAAAATTTTTTACTCAAATTTTTCAACAAAGAAAATCAGTCTTTTCACCAAAAAGACGAATTTTTAACAAAATACATTAATTTTTTACTGTCAGTTTAATTTTTAACTAGAAACAATAATTTTTGAACCAAAAATGGATTATCTAAATTTTTGGTAAGCCAAGTGGGTAAAGTTTTAATCACAAAAGATAAATTTTTGCCTAAAAATGTCATTGTTGATATTTCAGCCAGAAAATATTTTTATTTTCAATCAAAAACGAAAACGAATTTTCTCAATAAACAGTTGAATTTTTAACTAAATAGTTTATTTTTAACCAATTAGTTTAATTTTGATCAAATAGTTGAATTTTTAATAAAAATGATGAATTTTCAAGCAAGAAGTTCAATTTTCAACCAAAAAGATGATTTTTCAAACAAGAAGATTTATTTTAAACCAAAAAAATCTATTTTTCACTAAAATGATAGATTTTCAACTAAAAAAATTGATTTTTAACAAAGTCATTCAACTTTCAGTCAAATATTTCACTTAAAAAAAATTTTGAATTTTTAACCAAGAAGTTTAATCTTCAACAAAAAAAAAATAATTTTTTACTCAAATTTTTCAACCAAGAAAATCAGTCTGTTCCCCAAAAAGACGAATTTTCAACAAAATACATTAAATTGTTTACTGTATAGTTTAATTTTTAACTAGAAACAATAATTTTTTAACCAAAAATGGATTATCTAAATTTTTGGTAAACCAAGTAGGTAAAGTTTCAATCACAAAAGATAAATTCTTGACTAAAAATGTCATTGTTGATATTTCAGCCAGAAAATATTTTTATTTTCAATCAAAAACAAAAACGAATTTTCTCAATAAACAGTTGAATTTTGGACTAAATAGTTTATTTTTAACCAATTAGTTTAATTTTGATCAAATAGTTGAATTTTTAATCAAAATGATGAATTTTCAAGCAAGAAGTTCAATTTTCAACCAAAAAGATGATTTTTCAAACAAGAAGATTTATTTTAAGATATCTGGGAAGATACCGACCTGAAGGGAAGCATTATAAATATGCAATAGGATAGGAAAGATAATTGGAAGGGCAATTTTAATCATTTTGATTGATATTCCATCAGTCCCAATGGCATTTGATTTGATTTCAAGTGTTTTTTCTAATAGTATTCCAGGTGTGATGTCATCCAAAAAAAGGTCAGAGTCATTAGATGTTGAATTAGGAGAGGCAGTGGAAGATGATGATGTTGAGTCTGGAACTGGGAATGTAAAAAATGTCTTCAAAATGTCATCAGGCGAAAAATTACCATCTATAGATTCGTGCTTGGGCAGGATTAGGTGTGATCGTCTAAGGAGATGCCAAATGTCCTCTTTTTTATCTCTATGTGCAATCTTATTATAATTGTATTGATTAAACGCATCTCGAATCTTAGTTTGAACTATGGAGGGGAAATGTGGGGGTGGAAGGAGTACAAAAAGGTAGAAAACATGCAAGAGAGATTTCTGAGCTGGGTTATGGAAGTGAGCTGGAACTGCCCAGGTTATATGATGAGAGAAGGAACAGGGAAAGAGAAATTGGTGATAAAGCAGTAGGAAAGGGTTTGGAATTTCGATGAGAAACTTAAGAGTGGTTAGGCTAGCAAAGTTGCGCAAGTATGCCTGCAGGAAATACTAAATAGAGAGAGCAGAGGTAACACGGGACATTTAAGATGGGGGAAGGAGAGATGGCAAGTTAGAAGAGAATGGACAATGTGTGACGAGGGGAGGGAGTAGCAGGCAGTAAAGGGCAAAATGAGTGAGAAGCAGGAAGAAAAGAGGTGGGAACAGATTATATAGTTATAGTATAATAAATGGTATCGATTCGTCAAGTTGGAAAGGGTCCCAGAATATCTAGGGAAATTGAAAAAGGAGTGCAGGTGGTTCAGGATGATACATTTCAAAATGGGAGAAGGCATGAATGAGCGTAAATATTGGATGAGTGAAGAAAAAAGAGTGGAAGGAAAAGTGGATGAAGAGCTTAGAAGAAAAAAGGAAAGAGAGAATGCATTGGGGGAGGAGAAACCCTAAATTGAATTATTCATGAGAAAAATTAGTGTTGCATGACTTGGAAAAGCTTGAAGAGTAATGGTAAGAGAAAACAGAAGCCTTGAAAGGTCTCGCGCACTTGACATGGATGATTATTAGTAAGCTAATATTCAAGAACTTGTGAATGATAAGAAGGCGAAGCAATTATTGGTTAGGATAAATATAAGGCGATGATGTTCTTTTTCATGATGTAAAAAAGGATCTTATTGTTATCGAAAATTATCCACGTTTATCAGTCACGTTTCTAAAATCTATATTTGCTAAGTTCTTGCGAAGCTGAGAATTTGCGAAATCAAATCTGGATAACTAATTCAAACAAAAAATATTCAACATTAAATATATTTGCAGGGGATTGATGACAATTTTTGATTCGAATTAATTAGCCAACTTTGATTCCACAAATTCACAGTTTGTCAAGAAGTCGGTAAATATTTATTTCTCGAACGTGGTTGATTATGCTGATAAGAATTTGTATTTTTTAGATGACAGTTGCTCCCAGTGGGACCCTGCGGTGGTTGTTAACCTTTAGTTTTTAATTATACATATATAAGAGTTAAACTTCTTCAATAAATCAATTTAAAACAAAAAGAGCGTTCAAACCATCAGAGGTGCTAATTCAGTTCTAAACATTCTCACATGGCATAGTGGAGTTCACTAACCACTAGGTAACGCTAGTTGTTCTATGTCAATATTCCGCGAAAATTATGAATCTATAAATGAACCATTTATTTTTGTATGCAAATGAATGATCAAAGTGTATAGTTTATTCATGAAAAAGTGAAAATGTAAGCCATTCAGTTTGAAAAAAGAAAATTAAATAGTTTAATATTCATTTACCTGTATATGGTTGATCACCCAAGATAGGTGGAAGCTTCGCTCCCAAAACTTCTCCATCTCCTAATTCATATACCACACAATACCTTATGCCATCATACATAAGAGCACGGGTTACGTAGTTCATAAATACTTTATCATGGGGTCCCGGTACACCACGATGTTTACCTAAAACCTTACAGTCCGCCGGTGTAGGATGGCCGTTCTTTATTTGAAAAGACACCTCAATGTCCCTTCCCTTATAATGGATAATGAGTGGTGCGGTATAGAGATGTGTGCTATTGCAAGACGAACTTGGCCCTGATGAACCCTCTTCGTGAATTCCCGAAGAATTTGATTCTGTACAACAAATCAAGATGATTGTGAGTAAAAAAGGACTACAGTGAACATCATAATTTAATATGCTTGAAAATTCTTAACTAGAGCACTGAAGAAGTAAAAATTTTAATACCAATTTTTTTAATTGTCCACAATTTGAAAAGATTGCTTTTAAAAATCAGTAAAATTAGACTAGCAATAAAACTTGAATAATCTCAAGTGAGCAATTTCACGTCAAATCATCCGAAGAATTTTAGCTGTTGTTAATAAATTTGTTGGAAGTTCTAGCACCCGTTCTCTTAGGGCTTGAAAGAAAAATCCTAAAATAATTGTTGAAGAATCGAAAAAACTTTGAAGATATTCAAAATTGAAAATTTCTGTCTTTTCTTTAACTTCCACGATTTTAGTAGTTTTTATCCTAATAAGGTGTATTTTTTTATCATTCATAATAGGACGCAGTTTTAATTAAAAAAATTTCTTGAATTTCAAAAACTTTTTAGATTTTTCAAAAATAATTTTTCAAACTGGATTTCTGAAAAAAATCCACTTATTTCTTTTCTTATTTTTTCATAGTGTACATCGCTTCGGCGTAATTGTTCGATTTTTTAAAAATATTTCTTCAAACCTGTTTCTTATTAGGAATAATTAAAAAATATATACACTTTATTGTCACTAAAATCACCAAAGTTATGAAAGTTCAAAGAAAGGACGAACATTTTTTATTTTGAATGTCATCTAAGTTTTTAATATGTTTAAAAATTATTTTAGTGTTTCTCTTTTAACACCTAAGAGAACGGATACTAGAATTTTCATCAAAATCACTTACAATCGATGAAATTCTTCAGATGATTTGACATGGAAGGGTTATCTACTGTTGGAAAATGTAATGTCCGATAAGAAGTCCTTAAATATTTATAAATATTAAAGAAAGAACTCTTTTTATCAATAAATATTGTTCATTAAACTTCAAGCTTTGATTATAATGCATGAGCATGCCATAAAAATATTTCATCAAGTTAAAAAGTATGAATGAAGAGGAGGCGAAATTTTTGTTTTCCGTTTAAAAATTAATTTTTTGCTCTCACACGTTAATTAATTATAAAATTTCAATGAAACTTCGTCAGAACATACAGCAGCCTTCCTGAAATGTTATACTAACAAAAGTAAAGGACTTTTTTTTGTCAATTTTCTAGTTAATTAAGATTATCTACTGTAAATCATTATCTACTGTAGGGTGGTTTCCCCTACCTCTAATTTTATCAATGATCGCGACGTACAAACTACAGTTGCTGACGTCCATGAAGATGTCGATGAAATTACAGAATATTCCAAACGACAGCGATTATCGAATGGATGACACAGCATTCCTGAATGCAGTTAGGCGAATGAATAAATGCCAAAAAGATGATCTCTTTATCAAATGTTTGAAAAGGCTCGCCAACAAAGACTCAAGCAAACCTTTGCGGATATTCATAACTGGTGCAGCAGGAACATGAAAGAGTTTTACTCTTAAAACTATAGTTGAATTGACTCATCGCATGACTGACGTTCCAGTTACACAAATTGCTGAGGCTGTTGCAGCATCAGCAGGAGTAGCTCTAGCTGTCCGTTTAATAGGTGGAAAAACGTTGCATTCAACATTTTCATTGCCTATGGAACGAGGAAGAGCTGGAATATATCGCACTTTGAATGAATCACAGCTTCAAAATGAAAAACGGATAGGAAAAAGTATCGAATAGGAATTCATTCCGAACCAATCAGAAGTCATCCCAATCATTCCGGAATCTATATCCGAACCAATCCGAAAAAAAGTCTAATGTCTACACTTCGTTTGATCTAAATCGGTCAAAAATTAATCCAATTCAATCCGGTTCTATCCGATAATCGAGTCTGAATAAATCCGAAACAAATTTTCAATCAGAATGAATCCGAGCTCGGATTGACCTATAACGATTTTCAATCTGAATGAATCCAATTCAATCCGAACTCGGATTCATTCGGATTGAAAATTCAGTGTATATCAATCCGAATTCGGATGCATTTGGATAGAAAATTTGGTTTGGATTGGTTCGTTTTGGAGTTCAGATTGAACCGGATTGAGTCGGATTAATTTTTAAACGATTTGGGTCAAACGAAATGTAGACCTTTTTCGGATTGGTTCGAATTGACTCGGATACAGATTCCGGAATGATTCGGATTGGTTCGAAAGGAATTCCTATCCGATACTTTCGCCAGGAATATTTGTAAATATTAATGCAGGGTGCACAGTCTTCCCCTTTTTTTTCTTAGTTTTCCCTTTTTTCCTGAAATTCTCCTTTTTTTCCCTATTCTCAAAAAACTTCCCCTTTTTCCCCTTTTCTCTTTAACTATTTTGTTGAAAAGTCGTTCTTTTTTTGGTTGGAATTGCTCATCCCTGATATTGAAGTCAAGGCCGAGTGTTTCAGCAGCCTCCTCCGCTGCTTTATACAGAAACGCTCCTTCGCCCACTTCTTTGTGTTTCCTGACTATTTTAAGAAGAGGGTCTTGTCCATTTGCGACTATATATGCTGTACCCAGAATAATTCTGTTATGAAGACATTCATATATAATTCATATTTATTCATATATATTTACATTCATATATATTCACATATAAAGACATATATATATTGAACGTATGTCCAAAATAAGTTCTCAATCTTAATAAAGGAGGTATATCCATATCAAAAGGACGTTCAAAGGAATGTTAAAATTCAAGACTTATGTCTGGAATTTTTGAATTATAGAACGATTTCACCTTCTTTCATATCTTGACGATCTTCTGTACATTTTTTTCTATTTGATATTTTTGGTACATATTCTTGAAGCCATCCTTTCCAAAACCACTCAGCCAGATATCGTAAAATACGCCATTTTTTACGGTGAATCTTGCGTGAAGAGGTCAGGAGTTCCAGCTTCGACAGATTTGCCAAGAAATTTTGTAAAACCTTATCTTTAGGATGGGTCTCCTCTTGAGTAGCATTCAGCGTTCGTTTGAAAGTTTCAATCAATCCTTCCCAACAACCGCCCATATGAGGAGCTGCTGGAGGAATAAAATTACAGTCAATTCCAATTCTTGACAGATCGTTCTTCATTTGAACTTGATCTAGCTCATCTACTGCTTCAATTAATTCCCGGTTTGCTGCTCTCAAATCAGTTCCACTATCAGAATACATGGTTTTTGGGTCCATATCCTCTCACATGCGGCAAGTCTCTCTGCGGCAAGTCACATCTGCGAAATGTCACATCTGAGGCATGTCACATCTGCGGCATGTCACATCTGCGGCATCTCACATCTGCGGCATGTCTCATCTGCGGCATGTCACAACTGCGGCATCTCTGACTAGCGGCTTCTCTCCCGCGGCGAGTCTCCCAGCACATATTGTCTCCCCGGTGGCATCTCTCACCAGGAAAAATTCTCAAGTGCATATTAAACTGAGAAAACTGCAGCAAGCCTCCCAGGACTAATTGTCACATCTGCGGTATCTCTCTTCCGCGGCAAGTTTGCCCAGCGGCATCACTCATCCGATAAAAATTTTTAAGTCCACATCAAAGTGGCAAAACTGCAGCAAGACTCACAGGACTAATTGCTACATCTGCGGCAAGCCTACCATGATGGATTGTCACATATGCGGCATCTCTCACCAGCGGCAAGTCTCCCTAGCGGCATCTGTCGCCCATGAAAATTTTCTAAGTAGTCCTAGAGATGGCAAAACTGCGACAAGTCTCTTCAGCGGCATCTGTCGTCCAAGAAAATGTTGTTAAGTAGCTGAGTAAATAGGAAAACTGCGGCAAGTCTTCCCAGCGCCATCTATCGCCCACGAAAATTTTATGAGTAGTTTTAAGGAGGGCAAAACTGCGGCAAGTCTCTCCAGCGGCATCTCTCACCCAAGAAAATTTTCTAAGCAGTTGCAAAGATGGCAAAATTATTTTAATAAAAACATTCGAATAATTTTTACTTCATATTTTTCTGAAAATTTGAATTAATTTTTAAACTAATTCCGAAAAAAAGTAAAAAATATGTACATATAATATTGAAAGCAGAATTCAGATACTTATTTCAAAACATCAAAAAATATAAAAAAATTATATAATTGGAATAGACGTATTTTAAAAATAAATAACCTTTTATTATAAAAATTATAGTCAATATTCAGTTACATAGCCTTCAATTAAATAAGCAATTTATCTGTTCAAAACATAAAAATCATTAAACTATAATATTCAATAAGGCATTTAAATAATTTTTGCTTTACATTTTTTTTTAATTTTCACTTTAATTTCGGAAAATTTGATTCATACGTAACCTTTTATAGTAATTTGAATGAAAATTAAAACATATTTACATATCATTTTGAAAATGAAATTCAAATTATCATTCGACAACATCACAAACATTGACGGAAATTACGTAATTGCAATAGAGGTATTTTAAATGTTAATAATCAGTTATTATACAAACTATGGCCTATATTCAATTACATAACCATAAAGAAAATAATCCAATTATTTACTTAATTTTAACAAATTAAAATTCAATCTTTATGCAATTTAATATTCTGAACAAATTCATTAGCTAATAATTAATCACTTAGTTCAAAAAATAAGCATTAAACTATAACTTTCAATGAAACATTCAAAAAATGTTTACCTGTTATTTTTCTAAAAATTCGAATTAATAATAACCTCTTAAGCTAATTCCAACAAAAATTAAAACGTATGTACACATCACTTTGAAAATTTAATTCAGATACTCATTTCACAACATCAAAAACATTTTTTAAATTATTTAACTGGAATAGGGGTACTGTTGATACGAATAAACTTCCATTACACAAATTATAGCCAATATTCAATTACATAACCTCAAAATAAATAATAGATTTATATCACTTATCAGAGAAAAATTCAAATATATTCTTCATGTAAATTAATATTGTGGAAAAATTAATTAGCTAATAATTAATGAATCAGTTCACAAAATAAGAAGCATTTATCTATAATTTTCATTGAAACATTCAAATAATTTTTATTTAATATTTTTTTTTAAATTTGAATTTTTATTTCTAACAATTGGAATTAATAATAACCTTTTCAATTAATTCCAGGATGTTTAAGTTTTAATCTAATCAGTTTATAATTAATTGATCAGTTCACAACATAAAAAGCATTAAACAATTATTTTTATTGAAAAATTCAAATAATGTTTGCATTATATTTTTTGTTTGTTTGACATTGCATTTATATACATTTAATTTATTAATGACCTTCAAAACTAATACCATAAAAAACTAAAATAAATTTACATATGAAATAATCATTTCACAACATATAAAGCAATAAACAGTTATTTTCATTAAAACATTTGAATAATTTTTATTTTATATTTTTCTGAAAATTTGAATTATTAATAACCTTTTAAACTGATGCCATAGAACTGTAATATATATATATATATATATATATATTGACAACATAACAAGCATTAAACAATTATTTTCATTAAAACATACAAATAATTTTTACATTATATTCTTCTTTAAAACTGAAATCGCATTGCTACACACTTGATTTATTAATAACCTCTCAAAATAATTTAAAAAAAATTGAAATATCTGTACACATAATTTTCAAAATTCAATAAAGATACTTTTTTAACAACATCACAGACATTTAAAAGGATTATATAATTGTAATAGAGGTATTTCAAAGAAAAATTAAACTTTTATTATAAAAATAATAGTCCACGTTCAATTACACAACCTTAAAGCAAATAATCAGTGTATGTTATATAAATGAGAAAGAATTTAAATTCAATTTTTTTTAATTTCAAATTTTGAACAAAATGAATCGATTAATAATTAATTAAACTGTTTACAACACAATAACATCAAACTATTATTGTCTTAGAAACATTGAAATAATCACTTTATATGTTTTTATATTTTAACATTCTTTTAAATATTCAAATAATTTTTAATTTATATATATTTTTTAATTTAAAATTGCATTTCTGAAAACTCGTATTCGGATAATCATTTCACAAAATCACTAACATTGACAGAAATTAAGTAATTGGAATAGAGGTAGTTTAAATTTAAATAAACTTTTATTATACAAATTATAGTCAATATGCAATTACATAACCTTGAAGTAAATAATCAATGTATGTACTTAATTGAAACAAATTAAAATTCAATCTTTATGTGATTTAATATTATGAAAAAATGTAATCAGCTAAAAATTAAATAATTAGTTCAAATAAGCATTCAAATAATTTGTACCCCATATTTTTCTGAAAAGTTGAATTTTTAATAATCTCTTAAACTAATTCCAAAAAAATTAAAACGTATGTACACATAATTTTGAAAATTAAATTCAGATACTCATTTTACAACATCAAACAAATTTTTAAAAATATGTAACTGGAATACGGATATTTTAAATACGAATAAACTTCTATTATACAAATTATAGAATCAGGGTAGCATTAAGGTGTGGATGGATATTAGTTTGTAAGAACTAATTTTGAGACAAATTCTGTGAAATATGGATGTTTTAAGCAAGGCAATTTTTCAGGGCCAGTAGGCCGAAAAATAAACGTTTATCCATGAATTACATAACCTTGAAATAAATAATCAATTTATGTTACTTAATAGATACAAATTAAAATTCAATCTTCATGTAATTTATTATTGTTGACAAAATTATTCAGCTGTTAATTAATTAGTTCACAAATAAAGAAGCATTCAACTATAATTTTCATTAAAACATTTAAATAATTTTTCTTTGATTCAATTTTTTTTTTTTAATTTAAAATTTAATTTCTGAAAATTTACTTTATCAATAACCTTCTAAACTAATTCCAAAAAATTTAAGTTCTAATAGAATCAGTTAATAATTAATTAATCAATTCACAACATAAAAAGCTTTAAACAATTATTTTCATTGAAACATTCAAATAATTTTTACAATATATATATATATATATATATGTTTTTAGTTTGATTGTTGTTGATCACTTTGATCTTAGCTCCCATCCTAAGTTGTTATCCGCTAACAGCTTCAACGAGCCAAGTTCAGGACACTTCGTCAAAACAGATGACGAGGAACGCATCATTATTAAAACAGCAATCTTCATATCTGGGAACGACTTCTCCAGGTTAGCTTCTCCTAGGATGACTCCTAGCAACTTCTCACAATATAGTTCGTCGTGATTTTTTCATTTGATTCGACACCTTTACATAAGTTTTGTCAGTATTACATCTAGACGGTCCCGACTCATAGATTTCAAAGTATGTACTAAGGCTCATTCAGTAATTTACATGTTCACAGCGGAAGATGCTCTTCCTAGAGGGATTATTGCCGACTTCCTCTAAGTGTTTTGTTTTTGATTTTTTTCCCCCCAAACTTATTTTTTCCACGTGTAGCTAGGGAAATAGGAGGTCTGCCCTGCAGAGACCCGCATGCAGCGTTGAGACTGATTACTCGGGTCCGGTGTCCCCGAGAGACACTATAAGAAGCCACAAGCAGAAAAAAAGAAGAACGTTTCAGAAAATAGTCGAAGAGAATGTTTGGAAACAGTGGATCTTTCTAGTAAATACCAACATACATTATTATTTTTCAATTTTTAATTATGTGTTTATTACAAATTCCAACAGTTTACAAAGTATCATCTATACTAACAGAAAATGCAAGTAGGAAATTAAACAATTTTAGATTAGGTGAAGTTTAAACAAAATTACAATATTTCGAATACAATCAAAAGCAACAAACACTGTCTACCTCAAAGCTTTTTGCTGTTGAAGTATCAGTTATGTCCCGCAGCGTTAGTATGTTTAGCACCGGAAGACCCTACTTCACCAGGTTGAAACCTAGGGAGATGAAAACTGCAAAAAAGCTCGTTCCGAGTTCAGCCGGTTCTCGGCAATACTTCATTTTAAAATTATTCAAACGCGAAGAATACACGATCTAGGCATACATCACAAATGATAACCCATCCGAGTGCTAGCCGCACTAGGAACGGTTTAACATCTATAACTCGCCAGCGTCGCGATTCATCGGATTATTCATCTTTTCGAAGATTATTATTATCAAAGAATGGTCCTAACAACTATAAAGACGACAAGAGATGACACATGATCAAAACAGACTTTAAGGGATTTCACGAGATTATTTTGAAGTACATGGGAGAGTGTTCATCAAATCACAATGGTTAACCACTTGGGTGTTCGAGCAGATAAAATATTTCTTGTCTAGTGAGTGGCCTGGGATCGTGTGGAGCGTTCATATTGATAGTCGCAACTTGACCATTCAAAAATATTCTTTTAAGATGCCGCAATTCATCAAAAAATCCAAAGATCCAACCCTCCTGGTTTCTTTCTACCTCATATCGGACGTTAGGTGGAATCAATTCCAAATGCTCAATTTTTTTAACTGTAAACTTTGCTTCCTTATAAGAGTGTGTAAGGCAGTGAATATTGCAGCCAATAGGAAACTCAAAAAAGTCTCTTTGAAGCGGCTCCCGAAGAGTATCAGGAATATTGCTGACGTGACCGGCTTCCTACCTTACCGACACTTTTATTATTTGTAAACTTATTTTCACACGAATAGCCACATCGAGTTGGAGAGTTGGGATGATGAATGAGAAGTAATAAGAAACGTGGCTCTGGTCCTAAATTTTTATAATTATGAAAACAGTTTTTTTTTGTAAATAATCTTTTTTTTTTTGCTTTTTTCATAATTATAAAAATTTAGGTCCAGAGCCGCGTTTCTTAGTGCTTCTTATTTATTATCCCAAATTTTCAACTCGATGTGGCCATTCATGTGAAAATAAGCTTACAAATAAAAAAAGTGTCGGTAAGATAGGAAGCCGGTCACGTGACCCACTCGTCACATGGCCTTAATTTTATGATTTAAGCGTTTAATTTCCCCCACTTGAATTGATTAACAATAATGAAAGATTATTGAATATACATTAAAATGGTAAAATGTAATTAGATGTAAAGTGTCTTTAATCGACCAAAAATATCCGATTTAGAGACTGAAAAAAGATCTTACCACAATTCGTTGTCATCCGGTAAAACGGGTATATAATTCTTATATTATTATTCATAATCATTATATTGCAGTTTTAAAATAACTTAAAATATCTTCGAAGCTACTTGTTTTATTAATTATATCATAAATACAAAATAAATTAAATCTCCTTTTACTACATATATATGAAGGCACAGCAGATTTAATTATTATCATTTCGATATAAAAATATTTTTAATGATTTCTTTAATGAGTTCTTTATGTCGCTTATTGTTATTTTAACAATTATTTTGATTAATATAAGGAGAGAAAAAAAGGTTTTATGAAATATGTTGTTCTGAAATACTTTTTTTTTTAAAAAGCTTAAAATAGAATAATTCCAACTTTTTGATTTTCACCCATATACCTATATGAAACGAATTCATAAGCCTTCATAAAATCTTTTATTTCTGAAATCTTTGAAATCTTTTTAATTCTTTGTGAAATCTTTTTGAAATCTTAAGAAATATTTGTGAAATCTTTTTAAGTGTTTAACATTTTTGTGATATCATTTAAATTTTTGTGAAATCTGAAATCTTTGTGCAATCTTTTGAAATTTTTATGAAATCTTTGAAATTTTTAGAATTATTTGTGAAATCATTTGAAATGTTTAAAATTTTTGTGAAATCATTTAAATCTTGTTGAAATCTGAAATCTTTTGAAATCTTTGACATCTTAGTTTGCCGGATAAGGTAATCAATTATGCATTTCGTGTCACAGAGGCACTTTTTATGTATTTGGCATTCTGAATACATTTTTTTTAAGGTGGGAGGCAATCGATAGAAACTCTTTTTGGGGTTGAAAACTAATTTTTTTAACCTAAACTTTAAGTGTTTGATTGGGAATTAACTTTTATGTTGAAATTTCATATTTTTCGAGTTAAAAATTCAACTTTTTTGCAGAAGATTCTTTTTTTATTTTTTATTTTTTTATTGCTATCATTAAGCCGTTTCCCTTTCGGGGTAGGCGTGAATTGCTCGGTGGTAAAGTAGTGATGTGTGGATGGGTATATTATATATATATATATATTTTTTTTTTTTTTTTTTTTCGTAACGCTCTCTTAAATTATTTGGTAGATCCGAGGGTAGATCCAACCAAATAATGTTGTTGAAACCATAATATATTTTCGAAAATCAACGAAACGATTCAACCAGAAACTTTGATTGATTTAAGCAAACGATTTTTTTTTAGTAAACCAAAATGTTTCGTGAAATCAAATCAACCCAATGCGGTCAACGAAACAATTTGTTGAATGGAGGAACAATTTTTCTGAGTGAAAGAGTGTATATTCTCTGATAAATTCTTTAATAAGAATTAGGAAATAAATAGGACTGTTCCATCTAGATGTGCTTGAAGTTCTGAACGTTCAAATGATCGAAATTTTTTACTGATGACTTTGTTAACCAGAAAAAAGCTTAAATGTTTGTTTATTTATATTGGAAATAATTTATTATTGAAACAAAATTATAATGCATATTTTAAATTGCGATTGGAACAATATTTATGGGTGAAATATAAATGAGGGAAAATATTTCGTTAATTTGAACGTTCCGAACTTCAGGTACATTCCATCTAGCTAATATGCCGGTACTTCTTTCATAATCCAAATTAGATTAAACATTTTCGTCAAGTTTTATAGTTTATCAGTATTTGGTTTAAGGGTGAAATTGCGGAATAGGGGCGTCACCTCTGTTTTGGAAGGAAAATTTCGTTTGTCGGCAAACAAACTATTAAAATCTTTAATTCAACGATAAATAAAACGATTTGACGAGGCAAAGGTTTAAAATTATTGTTACTTTTGTTATTACCATGTCTCAAATTGGGGTCTGTCATGATATCGGAATGATCAAATGTAACTTACCGTTTAGGTACCTTTAAACATCCGTACGGCCAGAAACACTGTAAATAATTAATTAAAACCCCTTTGACTGGTCAAAAAAATAATGTTAATAATCTCGATCATAATATGATCATTCCGATATCGTGACAGATCCAGATTTGAGACATCGTAGTAACAAAAGTAACAATAATTTTAAAGTTTTGCTTTGTCGAATCGCTTTATTTATCGTTCAATTAAATATTCTAATAGTTTGATGCCGAAAAAAAAATTGCAGCCAAAATAGGGGCGACGCCCCTATTCTGCAATCTAACCGGTTTGAGGTTAAGTAAAGTAAGGTAGGCTTTGATTCGATCATCAAAATAACTACAAAAATTTAACGGAGATTTATTATTAATTGCATAACTAACCTCAGTTTCTTATCCTAAAACAGTTTTTGTTTTTATTGTCACTGGATACAAGTTAAATAATTCGAGTCACTCGTTAACACGTTGTGTAAATATAATCACTGTTACATCGCACATCCATCGATGGCCAAAGATATTATATATGTTACAGGAAAAGTCCGATGTTCCGTCACACCGTAGTCTGCCTGGTCCCTCAGCGAATTGACTGAGCGGTGTCAGGCAAAGTCCGAAATAGCACTTTCACTTCGGACTCTGCCTGGTCAAATCGCGAAGTGCCCGACAGGCTCAGGCAAAGTCCGGAGTAAAAATATAAAGTAGTTCGACTTTCAACTAAAAATTTTAACCTAAAAAGAGGAATCGTAAACAAAAATATAATAATTAATATTAAAAAAATAAAATATTTGAATTAAAAATAACAAATAAACTGCATTTAACCTACAGAAATGAATTTTCCACAAAATGCTTGAATTCTCTGCTAAAACAGACTAATTTTCAATTGCAATTTTTATTTGCATTTTCAAAAATAAAAACTAATTCTTGCAAAAAAAATAATTCCTTTTTGCGATAAAAAAACTAGTAATTTTGTTGAGGCACATTTTGAAACACATAATCCTGGTCATAGTTAAGGATGAAAAAAAAAACAGGTATCGTATACTAGATAACTCATGTTAAAAAGTGATAAAGACTATATAGTTACTATTGTTATTGTTATGCAGAAATTGTCTTTACATTTTTAATATATATTAGGTACATAAATGTTAATTTTTTTTTAATGCAGAAAAAAGTCTCTAAAAGTAATATTTGCATTTGTTTACGTTATTGGAAAGAAAATTCGTCTTTGTGGATTGAAAAATTAACTATTTCGTTGGAAATTCAACAGATTTTGTTCGAGGTTCAATCATATTTGTTCCAATATTCGATCATTTGCTTAAAAAAAATTTTGTTTTGAAAATTAACTTTTTCTGTTACTGTTTTTCTGTAGGAAAGTCTTTCTTTTTGGTGAACACTCATCTTTCTCGTTTTTAAATTTAATTTTTTGTAAAAAATTCAACTGCCCTTTAAAGAATTCATCTTTTTGCGTTGAAAATTAATTTCTCTTGGTAGAAAAGTCTTTCTTCTTGATGAAAATCCATGTTTCTTGTTTGAAAACTAACTTTTTTGTAGAGAATTCAACTGTCTTCTGAAAAATTCGTCTTTTCGGTAACTATTTGTATAAACATGCAACTGTTTGAGGTTATAGTTTAATAATTATTGTTTGAAAATTCTAATAGTTAGTTTCAAGTTCATCTTTTTACGTTGAGAATACAACTATTGGGTTAGAAATTTGCGCATTTTCTTAAAAATTCGTCTTTTTTGTTTGAAAGTTTAACTTATTATCTTTTTTGGTTAAAAATGTAACTATTTTGGTAAAAAGTTTGTTTTTCTCGTAAGAAAATTAATCATATGGTTGAAAATTAATTTTTTTTTGTTGCAAATGGAACCTAACTCGTGTTTTTTGTATGATGGAAAGCGAAATTTTATATATGAATGCAATCACTGATTTTTTAAATATGAATCTATTATTTGCACATATTATATTACTTTTTAGTAATTTTTTCTGAGGGAATATTAGTTATCTTTTATATTATACCTGTTTCTCCTTTCTTCCTTGACTTTGACGAGGATTCTGTGCTTCAGAATGTTCCTCAACAAAAAGACTAGTTTTTTGTCACAAAAATAAATTCTTATTTCTCCCAAAACGCGTTCTCTGTGTCTAAAGGAATGTTAATTGTGAAAATAAATAGGTGTAAATATTACATAACTGATACTTTTAGAGACATATATCTCCTCAAAATATTTAATAACCTAATATAAGGATTTTCGTATGTTTCGTGGCCATTTTACTGGTAGGTATTGGGCATATTCATTATCAAGTTTTCATTCACACAAAATTTATATGAAGTCTTGTTTTATGTTATTTAAACTTAAAACACATGTATTATATTGGATTTCAGAAACAAAATAAATAATTAAATCAATCATACTTTAAATAAACAATTATTCTTCAATTTATAAAAGCTTTTAGCCTAACTTTTTCAAAGTTAAAATTGTTCATTTCAGTCAAAGTCGGGTCGACTACTGTAGTACGTTTACGTTCTCTTTTTCGGGACAGCAGTCTTCCCAAACATAAGAGAGCAGAGTTGCACGACATTTTAAGGCCGCCGCTTCACGCAAAATGGCGCTGCTGTTGCGTTAAAATCGTGGTTGTGTTGCCCTGCTACATCAAACGCAACAGCTGTCCTAAATTTCTTTCCGTGTAGTTAAGCAAATATAAATGTCCAATTGAAACTTTATAAACTATTTCCAACTTTTAAATACTCTCAAATTAATAAATTCATAATTAAAAGTTTCTTTTCTATTTCAAATCCTATGTTCAAATATTGTGTCAGTCTAAAAGACTCCAGTCTTAAACCATTACAAATTGAAATTTTTCAATTAAAAAAATGGTTGTTTGTTAAATATTTAGCAATATTCAAATTTATGTTCAAAATAATAAATTATAAAACAAATATTCAAAACTAAACAATTGTGAACTGAATCATTACAAATAGAAAGCCTTGAATCGTTCAAATTTTAGAGTCCAAAATTTAAACTTTGAAGGTTAGAGTTTCAAATATTTTATTTAGTTGAAGTTTTGATTTTGCAAGTTGAAATTTTTACATTTGAATGCATTTTATTACAAGCATTCGAAAAATTGTTGATTTAAAACAATTATAAATAAAAATAACTCAACTTATAACTTAAAAGGTATTTAGTTTTAAATGATCAATATAAAAATGTTCAATTTTTAATGTTTCGAACTTAAAATTGCTTCAAAATTATATAATTTTCAACATTTGAAAACGTTTTTCAATTCAGATCATTGAAAATGATAACGTGGGTTTATATTTGTTAACAAGAAAGCTTTTAACTCTTAGATTTATAAAAGTTTAAAATTTTAAATTTCGTAGTTTCACACGATTCAATTTGAAATTGTTTAATTGAATAATGTTGAATGATTCCATTGTAAACGTATAAATTATTGAGCCTTTGAATTAAGCAATTCTAAGATTTAATTTTAAGAGTTTAAAATTTAAATGATTACAATTCAAAACTGAGAACCATAATATGACCGGAAATTTACTAGAAAAAAAATGTTTTCCCGAATGTTTTTATAAATCACAAACTTATCGCAGAACAAAAATTTCTACCAAATTGATGACTAGAGGTTTTCCGGATCTGCTCACGTATTTTTCAAGGTGCACAAAATTTACCTATATCCCCGAGTTTTCAGCTGAAATTTTCCGTGCATTTTCTTGTCGAGTAGCTCTTGATGGAATTTTTCAAATTCTGCTTTCTTTACCTCGGCTTTTTTTACAGTAAAAATAAAGGGTTACGTATTTTATGGCCTTAATCTATCGGAAAATGACAGACTTTGATGTAAAATACTGCATTTTTCTACAGATCACACGTATTTGGAAATCGATTTTTGTAAATGATAAAGGATTCCTTGATATATGGAATAATCTGAAGAAAATATAACAATTTTTGAAAATAACACAATGGCGGCTATTTTTCTAAATACATTGACAATTTGAAACTACATTTTCTCAAAAAGCCCACATTTTACTATTTTTATATTTTACGGAAATATTGCTGACACCGTGCACTACATTTTTTATACATACTTTGAAGGTAAATCATTTTTTCAGCAAATACAATATTTTGTTCAAATAAAATTTTTTGCATGAACTGCTAAGAAGAAGGGTAAATGTAAAGAGTAATAATGTATTTAGAATTAAAACTTGTACCAAAAAGTCTTTTACACTTTTTAAAAACTTTCATTCCATCGACTTAAATATTAAATTTTTTAATTATAGCTGCCTCTGCAATTGATGCCTTCGCTCATTATCTCCATTTTCTTCATTTTTGAAAAAGAATCGTTACAAATATTTTGTACGTGCAAAGTGCAAACTGCGCCACATCTAAAAAGATCACTTATTTTTCAGTTAATTATATTTCTTTCAATTTTTTGTAATTTCCATGGAAGACATTGATTTTATTTTTATCGACATGCCATACACAATATATTTTTAATTGTATATTTTAATTGTATATTTTATATTTAAATAAAAATCGATGCCATTTTCTTCACTTTGAAGCCGTTCACAAAATTCTCCGAAATTTTGCATGAGAGAACTTTAATATGCTAAATAAATATAAAGAGAATTTTAATATACCTCATCTAAGTCTGAAAATAAAAGATAAATATATCAATCAGGTCAAAAGTTGTAGAGATTTAAAGAAAAAATTTATAATTATTTTTGTAGGGACAAGCTTTGAATTTTCAGGACTTATAACATCGTAGAAATTTTTTTTCTCAAACCATGATATGTGTGACCTAATTTCCCATCGAAAAGAACATATTTCATCGCCGTGAGATTTTATGAGTTGAAAAGTATTTGTCTGTCTAAATTGAAATAGAACTGCTTATGAAAAAATGACCTGCTCGGATAAGTATACAAAATCTGTCCCTATTTTTAGAAATTGAAAAAAAAGTCTTGGTTTAAAGAAATGTAATAAAGTTCTGAAGTTCAACATATTTCTTCACAAATTAATCTGAATAGTGCGTCTGTTATAAAAAAAATATTTTTTATTATCTGTAGTTTTTATTTAAAAAAGAAATTACTTTATTCTTCTGAGCAATAAAAAATTGAAAATAGCCCCTACAAGCGGACACCGTTTCATCTCTTACATTATTGATTCTTATAAGTATACACTAAACAATAGAATGTAAAGAATTATCGTTTTAAATTTCAGGTTCATACTTGATGCTGTTGTCAATCTTACTGTCATACGATGTCAGGATTAAACCAATGAACCGCTAATCAAGTTCATAAGATTTTCACTATTTACTTGGTTTTCTACGGTAATTTACCTGGTATTTTACGTCATCAGTTTTCTACATGATGTAAATTACATCTTATTCTTTATATGAGGGCGCCATCTCTGAGGCGGGAAATTTAAAACTTGAGTCAAGCAGCCAATCAGAGGTTTTCTACATGTATTTTACATATTGGAGGTATTTCACGTAAAATACCTCCTTTAAGTATTGCACGTAAAAAACTTCCAGTTACGCGTAACTGCACATCCCTGATGGAATGTATGGAAGCCCGAAGTGTTTTTTGTTATGTTTTTCGCTTAAGTTGACATTATTATTTTTTAATTAACAATATAGGCATTAAAAAAAACTCTTACTAATATCGATATCAGAATTTCAAAAAAGTGAGGTTATGCACATTTCTGCACGTGCGCCATCTTGTCACGTAATTTACTAGGTATTTTACTTGTTTTCGTCGTAAAATACTTCACGTAGGTATTTTACGTCAAAAACCTCCAGTTACGCGTAACTACACATCTGTGGTCACAGCAGTGGGACACCGATACCGTGTCGATAGCCAAACATCGAACGGACCACTTTTTCTAACGTGTCGAGATAGAAAGAGAGGTTCGTTCGATCTTCAACTTTGAAACAGCATCGGAGTTCCACTGCAGGTGTAACCAGCCATATGCATCGCCCGTGTATGTGTATGCGGTAGTTGGACTTGTGACGAAACGCGATTTTCGTTTTCAGATATTTCTGTAGTTTATGGCGAAGGGTCGACAACAATTGCGTAGAAATGATAGGAACCTACATTATCATGAATGCCAAAATTGAGCGGAAAATTTGAATATTGGACAGCTTTCAAATTTAAAGTGGGAATAAAACGTTAAACCATCTAGAACTTTAAGAAGTCACTGATTAGGAATTTTAGGGCGAAAAACAAGACAATAAATTAAGATATTTAAGGAAGCGTGGGAAGCGTAAGGGAGAGTAGCTGAGTCAGACTCGTACAAGTAGTTTATCAAAATTTTTGCAGGTGTTTGATGTCATTTCGCATAGCTCTAGAATATTTTCGAGAAGTTAGAAGATAAAAATAACGAGCTTAGAGGCATAGTAATGGAATGTGGGGACTAACTTACTTACCGATCAGGGTGGCTTTTGAGTAGGTGCCGTAGCGAATTGGGCTGACTCATGCGTGGGCGCGAAATAAGAGACATTTTTGAGGGGAGAATTTTCCAGACGAATTCCTGTGTGTTTACGATGTTAAAAGGGGAGAATATTCTATACGAATTCCTGTAGTAGGAATGTATCACTAAGAGGCCACAGTCCCACTTTAATCAATAAAATCCTGTGGGAGTAAGAATTTAAAAAAGGGGGGGGGCAAAAGGGAGGCCGCTCTTAGATCCATTCTGAACTCAAGCCTGAGTTTATCGTCAGATCGCTTACTGTTTTCGAAATTAATATATAATATTGAACAATTTTTTTTGAATTGTGAGAGTGCGTGACCTTAATTATTCAAAACCTAATAATTGAATAAATGAAATTTGATTATTTTATTGAAAATAAGTGTTTGATGTTGATTTGACGAACTTCATTAATCTATTTTTATAATATTCAATACATTCAGGATGGCCTGGAAACATGGAGAAGATAAATAATTTTTTTATCAAGGTTGTGTATAAATACCGGCACTGACAAAAAAAAATGCGCGATATCATTTAAAAAATAACAAAAATTTGTTTATATTTTAAAAATGAATTTTGCAAAAAAGAAAATATAGATAGCAATCGTAATTTTGGAAATTGTGGATATTTTGCAAATTTTTCGAAACAAGGTGAATTTTTGAAATATTTTGGATACTGTATATTTTTGTACATTTCCGAAAAATAAACGAAACTTAAGGTTTTCAATTTTTCAACATTTCAAAAGTTTCAAAAAAATCCCAAAAATTTTTTAATATTTCCAAAAATCCACAAAATTGAAAAAAAATTCCATACTGTTTTGAAAATGGTTTTTATAACTTTGTAATAACAATTAATTTTATAAGTAATAACTATAGAAAAATTAAATGTTATTAGAAAGAATTCTGCCCTCATAATGACTGCAGACTCTGCGTCACATTCTCACGGTATTGCGTGATGCAGAGTGTGTTGGCCAAATGCGACTCATAGCCCTCGCAGCTGTGTGCTCGATAGTCCATGCTGGCGAGATGAGTGCGTTATTGCACGCAGAACCTGACAATCACAATCTGGGGGTGATCTTCCTCGCACAATTGTTATCTGGGTGTGATTGAAGTGTATGTAATTGAAGTGATCCTGCAATGGACGAGGTAGGTACTGTAGAATTTATTGCACAAACGAATTGTAGTAAACGAATCAACAATAAGTATATAACTTACCAGTTTTAAATCTTGTACGCTTACACATCATAGAACTGACATCAAATTTCCACTTGAATATAACAGTTTTTATATGGCTCTACAAATTGTTTAAACGATTTAGGAATATTGTATTTTTGTTTGAGCCTTGAGGTTATATTTACACGATTTACACGGACCATGACGGCGGCCATCGATACGTGGCCACATTAGCGCCGCGATCGAGGAGATCTATCATTTCGATGCGTTGTGTACATTATACTACAGAAAAATGCTCGTTTTTGCTTAAGTCAATGCAGAGGACTTTGGTCTGCTTATGTCTATTCTCCATGGGTATACAGACGACAGCGACGATGACGTTGACGACCCGTGCGGAAAAATGTCCTGGCAGTTTGGTTACAGGTCTAGCCTTATCTAGACCGTCTAGTCTGTAAGCTTTGGTTTGTCCCAGGATTGGCGTTGATCAGCGAGCCAAGAAAAAAAAGTTGTAAGTTTTATGAGCAATGTTTTGTTGTTGACATATTTCGAAAAAGTTACAGAGTTACAAGACTTTTTTTCCTATTATCTTAAAAGTCTGGTCTGGTGCTGGTTTGGCGCTGATCAGCGAGCCAAGAACAAAAAAAAGTTCTAAGTTCGATCAGAAAAATTTTTTTAAACATACACTCGAACTCCAAAGATACGAGAATCTCGGGAATCGGGAACTCCAAAGATACGAACGTGAAAGGGGCTCCCACGACGTTGCCATGAATGGGATTTACCGCGGTCCTACTGGGAGCCGATGTCTTTTTTTTTTTTTTTTTTTTCAGATGACGTTTGCTCTCAGTTGCTGCCAGTGGGACTCCAATCTACCCGCTCTTTATCCTCACCAGCCTGTATGATTTATGCACTCTATTTTTTCTTTACTGTACATGCTCTTCGCCAATTGAATAGAAAGCCATTCGTACTTTCTTGAGTTTGTTTCATTTCCATTTTCCAATAACCCAGACAGTCTGATGCATCTTTCACTAGATATTAAAATATTCATCCAATATATAGATTTTAATTCTATTTATAAATTTTAATAATCTGATTGCACATTTTTACTGGGAATATTTTACGTTTAAAAATAACGTAACGGTTTTTACCATACATAAAAATATAGTCGCTGTTAATCTTTTCAATTCAAACTCATCAACATTTCCAAGCGTTCATTTACGCATGTCATACGTAACGTAAATTATGAAGACTCATAAATGTCCGTAACTATTATTATACGCCTTACAAACGTATACGTATGTCGTAAATATTTCGTGTAAGCAACGGTTACGGATTCGGTCAGAGCCAGTAGCCTAATCCCGTTAAAAATTGAACGGAAATGAATCGTTCAAATTCTAGTACGCGCCTTCCGTTATTGTTACATTCTCATCTCAATGAGAAGGTATTGGTTTTATCCGAAAAATGACTTTCGCGGATTCAATCAAATGTCGACGTTTTGAGGTCCTCTAGAAAAACGGTTTTTACGAAGGTTTTTGTCTGTCTGTCCGTCTGTCTGTAGTCTGTAGTATCGTGTAGGCACGATAACTTTCGAAAGATTGATCAGATTAAAGTGTGCTTTGGCACGCCTTTTGAAGGCCTAAAAAGAAAGAACGAGTTCGTTAACCAGCTATTTTGGATCAAAATTCAAGAAGTGAGCACATTTTTAAAATTTTCGAGACAACTTTTTTTCAAAATTTGAAAATTATATGTACGGTTATCAGTAGTAATTTAAAAGACAAACAATTCGTCCTGTCGAAATTTTTCGATAAAATGAAAATTATCAGAGTTATAGCATTTTCAAAATCCCAAGAAAGAAACGAAAATTAATATTTTAAGCCGAACAACGCATGATATGAAAAAAAGTCTATAAATGAAAAAGGTTTCTTTTTAAGAGCCCTACAAGAATATCATAACAACTTTTTGAATTTTTTCGAAAAATCGAAAATATAAATTTTGATCGCACAAAAAATAATTAAAAATTCAAATTTTCATTTTGCGGCCAAACTATGCAAGATACACAAAAAATTAAGATACAAAAATCGTGCACCCAAAAAGGATCTGCAAATTTTGTATAAATCACTTTTTGATAGGACCTGTAGTTTTTGTTTTATTCTTGGAAAATAACATTAAAAATAAAAACATTTAATGTTTCGGAAAACGACACAAGGAAAGAAAAAAAAATAATAGGCAAACTTGTTCACTCAAAGAGGATGTACAAATTTGTTATTTATAACTTTTAGAAAGGGCGTGTATATTTTTCCGCCGGGATATATGGTGAGAGAAGAAGCGCAAAGGGATAAATTAAGTACAAGAGCGGGAAAGAGGGCATGGAGTTTTAAGACGAAGCTGAGGGAGGGAAAGAGAGGGAAGCTAGCGAGAAAGTGTTTGATGGAGGTAGAAGGTAGGAGAGAGCGGGCGATGAAATCAACAAGATGTGGAAAAAAAGGGGGAAGTTCTTAAGGCTAGAGATATAGAAGACTGGACTGGAGTAAAATATAAAGTAATGGAAAAAAGCGAAAGGGAAAGAAAATTAATAAAAAGATTGGGGATGATTGAGGAATCAAAATATAATGAATGGTATTAGATGATAAAAAAGGAAGGAATACCAAAGTATTAAGAAAAGGGATGGGGAGAGAAAAGATGGACCAGAATAGCCAGATTTAGATTGGGAAACAAAGTAAGGGAAGGTATGTATTGGGAAATGAAAGAGAACAGATAGTGCAGAATTTGTGAATAGGAAAAGGAAACATTGGAGCATGTATGGGAAGAATGTAGGAGAGGTATGGAAGATGAAGGAAGCTGGCAAGACAATATGATGAAGATTCTAGGAGAGGAGGCTTCGGAGGAAGAGTGGATGAAGGAATTAGAGGAGGCTAGGAGAGCGAATGAGAAAGATTGAAAGAATGGATGCAAAAAAGGGGCAAAATGGAGGTACAATAGAAGTGAAAGAAAAAGGAAACGGAAGTCGCTCAAACTAGAAGCGTAAAGATTTGTGAGTAATGGATATGTAATAGCATAAGTAGATTAGGATGCGTTTGCGTTATCGCTCTCTCTCTCTCACACACTCTCGCTTTCGATCACTTGCTCACTCGTTCGCTAACACGTCCCAAATTGCGCTATCGTCAAAAATATAAATAAGATTCTAGGTATAATTTTGTCTGTAAATAGTTGTAAATAAATGTAAATAGTAAGGACAATCGGCATTGTTTGTCCACCCATTGTCGGGTGCTCTGCACGTTCGATCGTTTTGAACCGCATCTACAACTTTTTGGTGTTTTGGTGTTGCCATTGTTGTTCCCGCGAGCAGCTAGAGAAAGGGTTGGTCCATCCTTGTAGAGCCCCGCGTGAAAGGATAAGGCTGCACACTCTGAGAGGTCGCCCGGTATCCCAGATTCACCGTTTAAGACACCTCACCTAGGTGCCATTCAGCTTTCTTCACGGTTGCTACGCCTCCGCTTAGGGGTTATTCCTTCGGGACCATCCCTGAAGTGTTATTAGACATCCCAACAATGGTGAGACCTATACATACCAGGACGTGCCTTAAGGCCGCATTCAGGACGTAACATCAGTAAAGGAGTCTCTCCGAAGCCAATACAACCATCTTCTTCGACATATTTGGTCATCCAATCTGTCAGCGTTGAACGAGGTATCTGCGACTAACATGCTTGCCGTCCCGGTTCTACTCTACTCGTTTGGTGTGGTTCAGCTGACGAAGAACGAACTGAAGGCCCTTGATGTCACCACACGTAAGATCATGCATATGCATAAAAGCTTGCGTATCAATTCGTCAGTTCCGCGATTAAATTTTTTTTCCCCCTAGAGGACAAGTCCCCCCCCCCCCCCTCACCCAAAGTTCAGAGTTTGATCGAAACGCGCCAACCTTTTTGGGATTGAAAAGGAGTACCTATAAAATGAAACAATACTAATAAATTTTATTTTTAACCCACGCTTATCCCCCCCCCCCAGAGATGTCCAGTTTGTTCTCAAATTGGTATCCTATATGCTACTTTTTGTCGATTAATTATATAAGTTTGATACATTTCTTGTAATTTTTAGTAAATTTCTGTTTGTTCAAACAATTTTGATTTGCTTAGGCAGTTTTTTTCGATAAGTTAAAAAAAATTAAATTAAATTGAATGCACATAATTATTTTCCTGACTTTATAATGTGAAGAAAGAATATATTAACCTTTTTTAATTGTTTGAACAAATATAATTTGTTTAAACAATTACTTTTACAAAAATACTTTTAAAATCGTATTTTCTGAATTAAACATAATACTGAATGATTTCCAGGAGTAGTGATGCCGTCAAGCGATATTTCCCGATCTCGACACGATCCCGACTCGAGCCTAGCTTCCAGTATCGAGTGTAGATCGAGTCGATTTTAGCTCGACTCGACTTTGGCTCGGGAAGTCGACATATCGACTGGGGATCGTGTCGGGTTTTCGATACTCCTTCGACAGATGTGCACTTCTCAGTGGAACCGAGCGGAGAGGGAAATTTGACAATGGCTTGACGTCACTCGGTCCCCCCTAACTCCTCCTCTGTCTGGTTAAACCGGTTATGGTTGGAGTGAAAATTCTGAAATTTATTTTCCCGATAGTGAAAGATTTGTACTTTGGCCTTAGTAGTAAATAATTTGAAACATCTAAATGCAACTATAAAACCTATTTTCAACCATCATTCAATTTTAAATTGTTTTTTAATGAAAAAGAATCTTTTTTAATGTTTGGCAATATTGGACTATTTATTATAAAAAAGCAAATATAAAGCAGATATTTAAATGTGAACAATTACCAGCTGAATTGTTATAAATAGAATGCATTCGATTGAATCGTGGAAATTTTAGACTGCTGCATCCTACATTTAAACTTACAACTTTACAATTGTATTTTTTCCTTATAAATTGTTAATTTGTGAATAAGTGTGTTGTGCTTTAATGTATACATAATAATGATAGAATTATTATTTTAAAACGGTTTAAAATATAAATTATTTGCCGTCTAATGAATCAAGTGTCTGGTGTCAAAATATTTTAATTGTTAATTTGTAATGTTTTTCACTTAAGATTTCTTCGAATAATATTATTAACAAATTTAATGATTCATTCTTCAACTTCGAAGATCCCAAATGACGGCGTGGATACCTATTTCTTAAGGAGAAATTTTTGACATGTTCCATTTATACAAGTTTTTTGTAACATAATAGTTAAATCTTCTTCCAATGATATGAATTTTTAACAATTCAGTTAAACTTTTATTCTAACAGTTTAATTTTCAAACCAAATATGTACGATAACTTTTCAATAAAAACTTAAATAGTTGAATTTTCAATAAAAAAGCGAAGCGCGCAATAGCGAGTACACGAAGTGCGAAAGCCTAGAGGAACCGAGCTTAAAGCGTCAGGCAAATGTGTCCTCAAAGTGGCGAGCGAAGCGCTGCTTGTGCAAATAAAAATTTGTTAAACATTAAAAGAAATGTATCATAATTATGTGATTATTCAACAAAAAGTAGCAGAGAATACCAATTTAACAAAAAAGTGAACATCTCTTGCTTACAAATTGTTTAAAAAGTCATGGGTGATATTTGCATTGTCCATTAGTATTTATTTATATTAAAAAAGATGGCAGACATTGCTGAAAATTAACAATAATACGTAAAAAAGTAGTTTTTTATTCTTGGGTCATATTGGGGGGGGGGTGTACAAATAAACGTTATTAGTATGGTTTTATTTCGTAGACACTCCTCTTCAATCCCTGCAAAACTTCGCACGTTTCAATCAAACCCTGAAGTATATGTTCAATTTTTCGAAAATCCAAAATTTCCCCATGTCAATTGAATGGACTTTTGAAGTGCCCAGGGGCACATGTTAATATTTGAATTTCGAAAATAAAAATTACGGATTTCCTTTCTCCGGAAATGGAAACTTGGGGGGGGGCGTCTTGCGCTGTAGCTCGAAAAGCGCTTTTTGGACCAACCTGTTATTGCTACCTTATACTTTTTCTATTTTAATTTTGACCGAACATTAATTTAAAGTTTAAATTCATAAATTGCATAATATTATTGGCATAATATTATTATTACTAATTATTTAACTTACACACATGCTACACGAGTTTTATTCCTTTTGCTCTTCTTAATTATTATGAAGTATGAAAACTCATGTAAGACCTTCATAATCATTTTTATTTTATAATTTATATCAATTTTGTGATTATAATATCCATTAGTCATCTTTACAATTTTACATCACATTTTTTTTATCTGCATAAAAATGATTTTGTATAAATATGTACCCTTTAAAGGTTCTAATTAGTGTTTCAGAATTCTAATGTATATAGATGTTTAGGATATTACATTTATCATATTCTTCACTTGTAAATACTTCAATGTTTTACTGCACCTTTCGACAGAAAAAAAATTCTGAACCACGTATTTACAAAATCTGCATTCCACCAATTCTAAATCCCGTCGGCTTTCCTTTTTTTTTGTGCTCTTTGATTTTTTCTATTAATGAAATTACTTTTTATCCAATTTTACTACATTTCCAGTTTTAGTCCATTCAATCATTAACAATAAACTAAGTTTTATATGACTTTTATTATTATTTTCAAGTTCTCTCCATACTACATTTGAATCTCCCAATCTCCCGCATATTCCGAACTGTATCGAGTGGTCCCGAACAAAACATCTATAAAAATGGCGGCTCCGGCGCTTTCAAGTAGGCACAAATCGTTCCATTGAATCCTGTATCCAGTGTTTTACATATATATATATATATATAAAGGTAAAGGCAAACTTCAAACCGACCTGTCGTTGTGATTTCGTCGTGTCCTGTGACCACCCATCTCACGGTTGTGAGACGTGGCCATGAATGGGATTTCCTTAAGGTCGATAGAACCTTAAGTAAATTAGTTCTTCTTTTTATGTAAAATTGACATAATTAAAACAAAAGCAGGCCATAACGATGAAGCTTACCAAGAGAGTATTAGCCCACGAAGCGCGCAATAGCGAGTACACGAAGTGCGAAAACCTAGAGGAACCGAGCTTAAAGCGTCAGGCAAATGTGTTTGAGCGCGTGGCGCGAGGCGAATACATTATCGAGAGCGAAGCGCGAGATGAATACCTAATCGAGTGCGAAGCGCGAAATAATATATAGCAATAAAATAATATATAGCAATAAAAAGCTCATGATTGGTGTGAAAAACTAAACATCGATTTTTTCCGCATTAGGTCCCTTTCTTCGCGGACGGTCACATATATTTCCTAGTTTCCCGTAAAAGTCACGGACAGACCCGGATACAACCCGGGTACAAAAACTGCAGTTCATTCCTGAGAGGATCGGATAGAGTCCCGACTCTATCCGGGGTTCTTACTTTTAAGTTTAGAATATTTTCTCCAAAAAGTCGTATGCATTCCCATGACGTTATGCCAAAATACTCAATTCAAACCAACGAGGGCTTCTGGTCATCGGGCCTCTTTTTAATTCGCCAGCCATTGATGCGGGCGAGACCGTACAGGGACCGTGGTGGGAGGTGACGGATCTGCGCCACTTGGAATATCCCAGCCATACTAACCTTCCTGACATTTCCAACTATTCTATCATGATTGTGACGTCATGCTACAATACTCAATATTCCGCGAAATATTTGAGTCATTTTTTGATTCTATTATATTGATTTTTAGTAGGCAAGGATAAAGTTCCGAAAAGGTGAACCCTACGATTTCGTTGAAACCACGTATACTTGTATTTTCATGCGCTGATTACGAAAATCATAGTGAAATGTGGCGACAAGGACGTCTTCATGGTAAAAACCATAGAAAAACCCGATACATTCTTTGCCTAAAACCATTGCAGTCAAATCTGGATTTAGGGCTGGTTTTGGGGCTGACCTTGACGTTAAATCCAGAGACTCGGAACTATTTTGTCTCTCTCCTGTTTTATCTTTCTGTTTTGTCACGCCTGAGTGCACACCGCAAATCCCCCCGCAAACGCCTCTCACGTGTCCCCATGGCGCGGCGTCAATTCTCGGAAGGACACAATCCAGGGGGGCTAAATCCGGGTTTCACTGTATTTTTCGAGAAAAAGAGGATTGAGCTGGAAAAACAATAAAAACCATTTCGACTGGCTACGAAAGAACGTTTAGTCACTCTCGTCCCTTTTCCCCCTTTTTTTCTCGTCCCTTTTTCGTAACTAGTCAGAAATGCGTAGCCCCCCCCCACTCGATTTTGGAAAAGGAGAAGAGCATAACTGAATGCATATAGCCCCCCCCCACACTTAAACCTAGAAATAGAGGCGACCGTAACTGAACACATTTTCGTAACCAGTCAGTAAATGTGTATCACCCCCCCCCCACACACTTATCCCTGGAAAAGGGGACTAGCATATCTGAACACATTCCCGTAACCAGTCAGTAAATATGGTCGACTGGGATCTTCACTGCTGTCGAGATCCTTCTGTCCTTTACCAAATTTAGTCTCCAGGCCGCCTTGGCAGCCATGGCCTTGATGGTGAGATGGAGGGGCTCCAACCCTATTAGTGCCCCCAGTGCTATTGTGGGTGACTACTTCGAGGCACCAGTGATGCCTCTTAAAATCAATCCCCTGATCCTTTCCAGTCGAGACTTCACAGTGGACAGCTCGACCCTGCTCCACCAGACCACCGTCGCATATGTTAGCCTTGGTCACAAGATCGCTGTGTAGATCCACATGAGTGCCTCTGGTTTCAAGCCCCAGCTTTTCCCTATAGCGCTCGAACAGAGCCATAGAGTAGCGAATAGCTTCTTGCACTTGTTTTACAGGTGCTCGATTCATAACAGCTTTTTATCCAGAATTACTCCTAGGTTTTTAGCTCGTTTTTTGATTTCGGGTTGTTGTCCTTCAAGTTTCAGTTTCACCTTCTGGTGAAAACAACTGGGTCTGTCTTACATAAATTGACCTATAGTTCAGTTTTCTTACACCATGAATCCACTATCATCAGTGCTTGCTGCCCTGACTCGAGAGTAGATGAAGCAGTTCATCCACTACTAGGCACCACAGCAAGGGCGCTAAAACTCCTCCCTGCGGACATCCCGAGTCAACGGTTCCACATAAAGTGGTATCACCCTTAGTCATAGTTAGATTCCTGTTTGCTAACTTGTGGTACGTCCATTCCACAACTACAGTAGGCACACCATGTGTGATCATGGCCGCGCTGATCACCTCTCCAGAGGTGTTGTTAAAGGCTCCTTTGATGTCCATAAAGGTTCCAATCACGAGTCCTTTCTCCTTCAGTTGTGCTTCAATTAGGTTTACTGCACCGTTGAGGGCTGTCTCCGTCGAGTGACCAGCACTATAGGCGTGTTGCTCTTTGTGAAGTGGCCTCTTGACAAGACCTTATTGCGGATATATCTATCCACGAGTCTTTCCACTCTTTTTAGTAGGAAAGATGTTAGGCTAATGGGACGGAAATCCTTGTGTAAGGTATGACTGATCCTGCCTGCTTTCGGAATAAGGACTACTCTCGTACACCTCCATGCCGCCGGGACATGTCCCAGTGTTAGACAAGCCCTAGTAATTCTAACTAGCAGCCCTATGACGGCCACTCTAGCCCTCTATAGGAGGACTGGGTATATGCCATCTGGCCAGGAGATTTGTGAGGGCTGAAGGACTTCAGGGCCCATCTGACCCTGGCAGGGGTGACAATCTCGTTGCCAAGCCGCTGTTTTGGGCCCAGTCGGACCACAGGCGACTTTGGTTGCCTCTGAGGTGCCGTCCCCACTTCTCCAAACCTTGAAAAGCTCGGGAAATATGCCTTGATCAGGTGAGCCAAGGTGTCTCCGTCCGACTCTGAGTAACTGTCGCCGGACAATTTCAGAGTGCCGATAATAGCGTCCGGATTCCGAGAGAGCAGCCTGTCCAGTCTAGCCGCCTCAGCTCCCTTCTCGATGTCTGTGCAAAAGTTGGTCCAGCTCTCTTGCTTTGCGCTGGAAGCGGCCACATTACGCCTGCTTCACGTGCATGCAATGGCGCGTTTTCAAGGGGGGTCGGACAAAAATAAATATTTACATAAGAAAGATCAGCTAGATCAGAATAAGGAGTACACGTTTCTGTATTCATTTCTTGTTCAACTACTGCCGGGTACTTTTTACATAAATCTTTTATATGTGAAGAATCATTCTCGTCCTATTTCTTAGATTCGTCCACGTGTAAAAATTGCATTTAATTTCAACAACACGTCCTTCACTAACGTGCTGCGTACCATTCCATTGAACAACGCCATTATATTATCTAACCTCAACCTGGCGTGAGTGCGCAAGCGAATACGTGTTTGTGAAAATTTCAAACGTTTCAGAAACTTTGGTCCCATGAAACGTTTCATTGTTTCATGAAAATTTCAATGTTTCAATTAAACGTTTCATGGACTTACAACCCTAGGGACGAGCACTCCATGTAATATATCCTCTAAGGTTCTTGGAACTTATTATAGATTTGTTAGTGAGGTGCCGCATCTGAGCTATATCTTTGGATCATGGGACATGGGTCTCATTATTATTCCTTGGTGGTTTACATTCTATGCTTTGACAACTGTGCTGTTTATGGCTTTATAAGTTTGGTAACTTTGTAAGTTTCTTTTAGTTCTTACCCTGAAATCTCCAGTTGACAAATGTCGATCTCGAAGACTGCTGACTTTAAATGTTCCACATTTTATTGCGTTTGGGCCTTCAATATTTTTGATGAGATTTAATTCACCATTTGAAATTTCGAAAACTTGCATGATACCGGTACCACGGGGTTTCGATCCCATAACTACAAATTTAGTACTACAAGGTATCCACTTTGCATCGAACAAGGAATAGTCTACCGATTTCTCGATGTGACAAATTACCTGGGATTTCTCTAGCTGTTCCATTCTTTTCTTAATGTTAAGTTTTAATGTAAAATGCGTTTAAACTACACTATAAAATATTAATTTGCAGTTTATATGCAACTGCATATAATCTGTGATAAACCAACTTAATAAACAAACTTTAGCTACCCTTGTTTTGTAATCATAATCGGTATGACAGCATGGAGAATAGTCTTAAAACCCCTATCTACTACTTACTACAGTGGGCAGTGACAGACTGACAGATCCAATAAATACATGGTCTAGCGACGCGCAAGTAAAAAAAACTGAGCGAATCAGAACCCACCGCTTAATTTCTCCATCTTAGTTAAATAAAGCGGCAAATGTAAGTTATTTTAAAATGTAAAATGTTAGAATTAAAATTTCTTGTAATTTTGAAATATCCAAATACTTCAGTTTAAATCAAATGTATTGTAATGTTGAAAATGGGTACAGGAAAACACGGATTAACTATAATTTTAGATTTTATGTGTGACAATTTTTTAAAGAACGGGTTCTTTTTTAGATAATTCTCAACATTTCAAATACACACCGAGTTTGAAGGATTTGCTCGAAATCGTATTTTTGATGGTAGCAGTACGTCAAAGTTGCTTTTTCATATCCATTAAAAATAAAGAGAACACACTAGCTGCATTTTGATTATGCATTTCTAAACAAAGACCTCATTTGAATTTCGCGCCTAATTTATTTGGTATCATAGGGAGTGTTGCACAGCGCCATCATCACCTGACTTACCGGCCAGACTAAATACATCTAGATGGGAAACAACTACTTCGAAACTGAACGAAAGTCTAGTAGGACAAATGAAACTTCTGTGACATGGAAATTATGGCGCCTCCCAGTTCGGATACCTAGACATTAGGAGAAATTAAAATTAGGGAACATGAAATTGATGACAAATGATAATTCGGATAAATGTAAAATATGACAAATAGAAATTCGTTCAAATGAATATTAGGTTATGTGGAAACTAGGAAAATTGACATTTATGTCGAATGCAAACTCGGAAAAACAAAAATTTGATTAAATTAAAATTAGGATGAATAAATATTCTGGTGAATAAAAATTCGAAAATACGAAAATTATGCCAAATGAGAATTCGGTATAATAGAAATTATGATAATTGATCCTCAGGACAAATAGAGGTTATGTGAGTTGACACCTCGACAAAATAAAAATTATAATAAATGATTGTTCGGTAACTTGATTTTCGGTCAAATGAAAGTTAGATAATATGGAATTTGGGGTATATTCATACGCCTCCCGTTAAGCTTTGTCTGACTGAAAGCAATTATTTTTTTTTTCATTTAAAGTGCATACATTTATTTACCACAAATAAATATTTCTTTGAAAATAATTAGGACTTTCACTTACTTCAGCCAAGTAAAATTCACTTGGTACAAGTAATTCTTTTTTTTTTCAGTAAATAAAACAAAAACTGCGCGTCCTATCAAAAAGTGATTTCTTACAAATTTTTAGATCTTTTTCCAAGACACAATATTTGTTGGTTCCTCTTTCTTCGTATCTTGTATAGTTTGACCGCAAAATGGAATTTTTTATGTTTCATTATTTTTTTTACCGTAAAAATTGGAATTTTCGATTCTTAAAAAAAATCAAAAAGTTGTTGCGATAAGCTTGTAGGGTGTTCAGAATGCAACGTTTTTCTTTATTTGACATTTTTTCGTATCGCGCGTTGTTTGGCTTAAAATGTTCATTTTCATTTCTTTTTGAAATGTTGTGAATGCTATAACTCCAGTAATATTTCTTTATCAAAAAAAGTCCAAGGATAAATTGTTCGCCTTTTTGAGTTCTAATAATAACCATATATAGAATTTTCAAATCTTTAAAAAAAGTGGTCCCAGAAATTTTGAAAATGTGCTCACTTTTTGAATTTTTATTCAAAATAGCTGGCTAACGAACTTGACCTTCATTTTAGGACACTTGAAGAGTATACCAAAGCCCATTCGAATATGTCAATTTTTTCGAAAGTTATCGTACTAAATGTCTAAAAATCTACAGACACAGGCAGACAATCGCATTCGTAATCTAATATATATAAAGTTAAAAGTTTGTCATAAGGTCAACCGCAGGATTTCACCGGGAGCAGGTGCTAATCTTAAAAATTGCACCCGCTCCCAGCGAAATCGCGGTAAAATTTATATTTATTTTGTAACTTTTATGCATTTTTCCTATGGTATTGCATGATTTTGTAGAACAAAGTTACTACTAGCGCCGTGCTCGGCCGTTTTCAACTCTCATGACACATTTTTTACAGTGGAAGCACCCCCCTGAATCAAAGTAATGGAAAAAATGGCAGATACCATAATTCCATACAAATGTTGCGATTTGAATGAAACTTGCTTTCACAAGGATTTTGAGGTTACAGAATTCGGATTTAACCTCAAAATAAAAAAATCCAAACACGCAATATGGATTTGCATGCAATCCATGAAACTTAGAGTTTCGTAAGATTTTGGAGGTAATAAAATTCAAATCTAACCCCAAAATGCAAGAAAAACCAAAGAAGCCATGTTATTTTTGATGACTTCATGTAATTTAGGACATTTTTTTACTAAATAAAACTTTTCTTACAATTTTAAATATTTAGGACCAAAGCCGCCTTCCTTCAAGCCTTCTAATTAGCGTGCGAAAATTTCAAAACGATGCCTCATTTCGTGTGAACGTAAGTTTACAAAAGAAAGTATCGATGTAGCTTCCAGTTTTATTTTATTCAGAAATTTTTTTTCTTCAAGATTTCCACCGAAAAAGAGCAGAGGCGTGAATTTTATTGCCTCCCCTTTCATTTTCCAAACTTTCAGGCCGATGTAATATCTCGTTTGAATATAAGTTGGGAAAAATACGTGTAATTTTGATGAAAAAGAATGCCGTCACGCGTAAATGATAATCATGCAATCTGCTTTACCCACAGACCTGTGGAAGTACGAAGTTGTCTGCTTGCTGCGATAGTGCTGATCTGGGACAGCGGATACGTATGCTAGACGAACTTCTTTGTAATTAGTAATTAAAATTTTTTTTCACAATTATAAATATTTTGGACCAAAGCCGCCTTCCTTAGAGACTTCTAATTAGCGTGCTAAAATTTCAAAACTATATCTCATTCCGCGTGGACGTAAGTTTACAATTAAAAGCATCGATATTGCTTCCAGTTTTATTTTATTCGGAATTTTTTTTTAATTTCCACCGAAAAAGAGCAGAGCCGAGAACATTAGTATCTCCTCTTTCATTTCCCAAACTTTAAGCGCGATATCTTATTTCTTTTGAACATAAGTTTACAATGAAAAATTAAGGACTAGCTTGGTCACGTGACCTACTCGTCACATGGCCTTAATGAACATTATTTTTTATATACCGCAAAAATACATTCATCTACATATTGGCCTTAAAATTCAAAAATCAAATATGGACAACGAAGGATTTTACAAACGACTAAAAGAAGAACATGGAGATTATGCAGTCGGGATTATAAAAAAGTGGAAACACCTCACTTTTTATATGGAAGAAAGAAAAACCCAACGTAGATTTTTGTACAGATGTAAGCACGAAGATATTTTACCAAACCATATTATTTGTAACATTAAACCTAAAATCCGTTGTTTTTCCGAAAAAGTCTGCTTAAAAATTGAGAAATCTATTAACTTTCTTGGTAAAATAATATTAAATAATGAAATCACTGATATTGACTTTACACTATTTGGTCTTCAAGAAAAAGGGTATATTTCCTTTTAATATACCTGTTTTCTAAATATTTATCTTTTTCTAATGTTATAGTTTTCCTTTTAACTATCGTTTCCTTTTGACTGAATCTCAGACTCTAGAGACAAATTAAGTTAACTCCAGATTTTAATCATAATTAGCATCTCCCGTTTCCTTTTATAGTGAAGAATAAAGATTCACCTAAGAAATTTTTGGGGAACGCAATTCGTCATTTATTGTGAGAATTTTCGTTTCCATTGTTTCAAGGTGCTCCATTCTTCACTTGAACAAAAGAAAGGGTCTTCAAACAAGATAAATATCTGTTAAGTTTTGAATTTTCTGGACCAGAATATATGTATGTATGTATATATATATATATATAATCTTTCTTTAAAATTCTCTAACTAAGATATATCTTATCTCCTAATTTCTGACGACTAATCACTGTCTTGAAAATTTATATTATCAATAATATTATTTCATTACTGATTTCAATCAGAATCCTATGTTCATTCGAATCTTCAATAAAATAAAATAATTTTCCTTCGAGCCATTCGTCTCTTTACTGATATCCTATTCTCCTCTTAATCTTTAATGAGTTATTTTGCATACACTTCAAAATAATACTCATTAATCGTTTTACTTATTAATTTTTTTGTTTATTCCGGAATAAACCTTTTTCTCAGAACGAACCATATCAATGTTCAACAAAGTCAGACCTAATATAATTAAGGCACATGTCTCACGAGATCGAACTGGACTTCTTCAGAATCTACAAGAATTTTCAAGATAACCATTACTTTCCATGTAATGACAGGAGAAAGGATAATTTCTCTAGAATAATAACTATTTAAAGTTCACGATCGGAAAAATGTTATTCAAATATTTTATCCTACAGAGTCAAGAAAATATGGCCAAGATCACCTCCCGCTTCGAAAATTTGTCATTCTGAATATAGTTTTAATTTATAAAATTGACAATGATTGTGGTCCAATCGTTGCCCTATTGTCAGAGCGATCAGTTCTGATTCAAGAGCCCATTGTGTCAAATCTCATTATCAATGAAGGAAAAGAATAGGAAGGATAATATTCTGGGTTTCCGGTCTGTCAGCGGTACTACTGAATATGACCGTTTGTCTCGACCTCCGCTGAGAAATAAAGACCACGTTAATCCTGTCCAGGGGAATCACAGCAGAGTTTCCGACTCGCGGTTTTGTTAAATGGTCGAGCCTCCGCCACAAGTAAAGCCCACATTTTCCTTGACCAGTACAAAACGCCAGAACTTGTGACTCGACAAATCCAAACTTGTCCTTCCAGACATACCTACTCAACACCTGAGTAGTAGTAAACACAAACTTGGCCTTTCGGACATACCTACTCAACACCTGAACAGTAGTAATCACAAACTTGACTTTTCGGTTGAGAAGATGCCTTGGAAAAATCTCCTGATTTACTTCCAATACATTGATTCTTTGTCAAAGTACAAATTAATCTAATATACTTTAAAGTATTTATCAAAATTATAGTCCTGGGTCGGAGCAGTGTTGCGGAATGAACGTGTTATTTAAATGAGTAACACGAGAATTCTAGATCAATCTAAAATACCTATACCTTAAACCTATATACCTATATACCCTTCACCTATATACCCATCCACACATCACCACTTAGTCAATAGAACGGTTTTTGAAGGTTATTATTTATTTCGTTGATAGGCGATACATGGCTATTCATATTTTCAACTGCGCATGTACCGAAAAGCGCAAGTGAATATTATATCATTTTAAATAGTACCGCGCTTTTTTTATTCATGCGCAGTTGAAAACGTCGGATTTTTAACATAACCTTAAAAAACTATTATATTGCATGTGCACTATCTTCCTTTCAAGAATGACTGATGTCTATAATTTTAGTTTCTTAATTACACTTTTCCCCGTGCAACATTATTTAATCTGATGTGCATCAATAACTTTTAAAATCCTCGAAGTGAGTCAAGGCAGAAGTGACAAAAAAAAGGCTCTATTGGAACCGTTTCAATCCAGACTTTGGGTTCATTTAGAAACCATTTATCATTTTGGGTTCCTTTTCGGTAAGAGAGTTTCCTTTTCGTTGCACCTCCTTTGGAAAAATCAGGTTCTAAAGTCACGTTTTGTCTTGTAATATGCAAATTTTAAAGTTCAAAAAATTAAATTAAAAAAAATATGGACTTGAAGAGAATATTGAAATGGAACTTTTTTTATTTAAAGTTTTTCTTTCCCATGTATATTTTTAATAATAAAATTGAAAAAGTGAGAAAATTTTTTTTCCCAAATTCAATTATTTTTTAAAACATAAATCGTCTTTACTTAGACAAATATGATTGAAACTGTTTGAAATTTGGTATACACATTTATTATACCCTAGCGATGCCTACAAGACGAAGAAAAAAGTCAAAACTGCCAATTGTTTAATAATTAATTGGAAATTGAGACCTGAACGTAAGGACGTGTTTTTAGGTTCGGCAAAGAAAAGTATCGAGTGAACTTTAAAATTGAAACAACTTCGAGTAAGACATTTTTTCCTCACTATTGAAGGAAGATTTCTAGAAATTTTGAGATCAATTCATTAAAAATTGGCGGAAATATGCATTTTGTAAGAAAGTACGCGACGCCGCGCCGTCTACGACTCTCGTTAGTAGATTCAAATGATTCTCAACGTTAGTAGTCTCACCTGTACTCTCCTATAAACATAAGGGACTCGTATTTTCAATAATGAAACATTAAAAAAACCTGCCCCTTCCCCAATGAACAGGAAACCGAACAACTTGCGAAGCACAAATTTGTCTATTTTTAGTTATTTGCTAATTCTCTGAAATCAACGATATGTCAAAAAATATAAAGCAATCGGTTTTCTATTAATTAGGGAAGGGGCAGGTTTTTTAATGTTTCGTTTTTGATAAGACGAGTCCTTTATGTTTATAGGAGTGTACAGGCGAGACTACTAACGTTGAGGAGCATTTGAATCTGCTAACGAGAGTCGTAGACGGCGCGGCGTCGCGTACTTTCTTACAAAATGGATATTTCCGCCAATAATTATTGCAGTTGTTTTTATCTCCCTTCCTTTTGTATATGGGTACAATAATCGCGTTTCTCCAATCGTCTGGGACTTGTCTCGATACATAAATTTATCAATTCGCACAACCTATGAGGTATGTACTCGCCACCGTATTTAAGGATTTCAGCGCTTATGCCGGTGATAAATGTGCGATCACTTTACCCCTAAAGTATTTTCTCATTTTTCATTAAGTGTTCGGTCTGGTGGTCATAGAGTTTTTGTAATTATAGACTCTTTCAAGAAATAAAATGTTCGGCTGTGTAAAATTCACCCATGCCTGTTCTGGACATAAGGATATCGAAATTATAAACACGTGTGCAGTGTTGAGTAACAATAAGTTTGATCCTGAGAATTATGATTCGAAAAAAACTTATTATATTAAAGGCGGAAAAGCATAAACGGAATGTGTGCTGCACTAATTCTCTTCATAACAAGGAAGTACAATTATACAATTAAATTCGTGTGTAATTTATAAATAAAATATACAAAAGCCGGCTGCTGGCACCGAGAGTCACATGTTTATATTGCGAATTTCGATTTATATAGATAAATACCGCAGTTTTATTTTTATGATAGATAAACTTATAAATTATTATTGATGGTTTTTCTTAAATAACCTAACCTCACAACTCTATTCATTTTATTCGTAAAATGTTCGATTCAAATATTTTTTCGCTTTGTGCAGCAGTTTTACTTTCAAAATAGAAAAGCAGAGAAAAATATCCAACTAAAATAGTTTTTGTATAAAAACTTTCAGAAAAACATAAGAATATGCATTTTTTCTGAAGATTTTCATACAAAAAATATTTCTATTCGATATTTTTTTCCCCTGTATATTATAAAAATAAAACGCTGTACGAACCGAAAGAATATTTGAATCTAACATCGTTGCACGTACGTATTTTTATAAAAAGTTATATTAAAAAAAAAATCGATGGTCAAGTTGTAATAAAGGTCTCAAATTTTACAATCATATTAGTTTTGAAATGTTAAATATTTTTAACAATAAATTGTAAAATTGCTCAATTGTGTATACTTAAAAGGTTTAATTATACTATATATTGAAGACTTCTAATTTTGTAGTGAGGAAGCTTTAACACTTAATATAAATAATTATTCAATATTCCATAACCCTTAGAGTTTGTAAATATGTATGTTCAATTTAAAATATTGAATAATTTGTTTAATGCTTAGAACGAAATTTTTTAAGCTACCAAGCTTTCAAATAAAAATTTTTCACATTAACGACTGCCTGAAAAGATATATTTCAACTTATTTCCCACGCGAAAAAATTCTACGAAATGTATTCTACGGAAATTCCACGTGGAAATTCCTCATATGAATTGAACCAATGCCCCATGTGTAAAAACCACATCTTCTCCGGGAAAGTCTGGTTTTTCCAGTACTTTAGGTTGCTTGGAGTTGATTCCTCGAGGACCAGACTTCCCCGGAGAAGATGTGTGTTTTACACCTGGGGCATTGGATCAATCTCGTGTCCTCGAGGAACCTACTCCAAGATCATTTAAATATTTTTTTCAAATGGCACGCGCATATCGACTGAGCTGAATACAAAAAAACGAAATAGGTGGCGCAACCATGCCGTATCATATTCTTTCTTGACGGGTGAGTCAATGTTTTGTTTGGGTACGGCTTGATAGGTTAAGTTATCATTCGGTATTACGGTGTTCAATCGCACTCAAGAGCTAGTTATTAGTGAATTTAAAATATCTCACATGATGGCGATGTACCAAAAGTTTTTCGAAGCATATCGCAGTTTTAATCAAGATAAGCTTTCGGAACTAGAAATACAATGCAATGTGAATCACATGTGGCAAAGCTTCACAAAAGAAAAAGAATCATACCCTGCTAACGTTGAGGCAAAAATAATAGAACTCCAGCAAAAAAAAAACACAAAAAAGGACACCGTCCTTATGAGCTTTTTTATTCGTCAGGTAGGGTCATTCATCATGCATATTTAAAGAAAATACGTTGACATTGTTTTTAAACATATAGAAAATATGTGACACTGAAATAATAATTGGCAGTTCTAATTTGTTTTTATTATGACAGTTCTTATTTTATTAGGTATAAAATTCCTTTCTCCTTTCGAATACAATAGTTGTTTTCATTTTATTTGTAGAGTTCGGAGAAGACGAACGTTATCACATCAATAGAACCGACAACTAGTCGCAATGAGGCAAGAATTGATGTCGTGAATTTGCCAAACAATCAATGAAAAGTGTGCATGTACGGTTTTACGGAGGAAAAAGACATCCTAAAAATTTTACTAAATGTTCTACGAAATGTTTTTTAATTGGAATAAAAAAGTTGAAACTGTCTTCCCTGTAATTAACGATTTATGCGAGTAGCTGTTTGGGCCATTTCCTCTTTTCCATATTTTAAAATAATAAATTGTTTGAACCACATATTTTGTTTTCAATTCACTAAAACAAGTTTTTTTAATTTCTAAAAGTGACGAAGTTTTAGAGGGGTAGAGGGGTGTTCAAAAATTGCCACAAATTAAACTACGTGATTTATAAAAAGCCTCTGATTAAGATATGATTATTCATTTCGAGATATTTTAATCAAAATTTATTATTGGTTACTTTTAATCTACTTTTGTTTCTAACAATTCTAAACGAAAATAAAGGAAAAATGTGATAATTATAGAAAATAACACGTACCCGAATAAAAAAGTTTGTGAACTGAGCTTTTCTCACTGTGCCTTCTTCTCTAAACTTTTTTATTATCAAATCAGTTTGTGTTTGGAGTTCCTTTGAATCTTTCCAGGCTTCCTTCAACTTATTCCACACAGAATTTGTCTTTTCTTGCTGTGCTGCATTTGACAAAGATTCCTATCGAAATTGTACCGCAGCACTCAGTTTTTGATATAAATTATTACTTGACATTTTGATTTTCAATGTATACACTATTGTAAATTTAAGAAACAGTACATCTTCTAATATTAAATAGTTACACTTATATATAAAAACTAAAGGTTAACAACCACCGCAGGGTCCCACTGGGAGCAACTGTCATCTAAAAAATGACATCGGCAATAGAAAACAAATATATATTTTTAATCATTAGCCCCGCTTATTTTTCAAAATTCACTTCTACTCATATCGACTTTGCATAATATGAGTAAGAAAAGCTGAATTCTTAGGTAACTTACGGAATTAATTATATACATTAAACTTCTAATTTTTCTTTCTATATCTTCTTGTTTAAGCAACCAGAATTATATTCTAATCTTATAACACTTATTATTAACTGAGATTTATGAAGAGCATTAGGGAGAGTGTTATAAATATTAATTTATATATAAAAAGATTAATATTAACAATGTTCGTCATATATCCTAAAAGCATCGTAAGTATGTCGCGAGGATGTGGCTAAGACATGTGTCTTAACACATGCGAGCACATATCTAATCACGTTTATAATTCGCAGGGTGTCCAGCGATTCTTAAAAACAAAATTCAAGGTCTTTTCCAGGTTTTCCAGGTCTACTTTCTTTACAGCAAATAATGAAATCACCATTTTTTATGCGTGCTAAAAATGAGCCATTTCATTTCTTATTGGCCAACAGTTTCCAAATAACGGTTTTGTAATCTTTGTGATTTCGTTGGAATCGTTTGAAGTATTTAAAATCTTTGTAAAATCTTTAAAAATCTTTCGGAATGTTTAAAAAAAAATGTTAAAGCTTTGAAATCCTGGAAATCTTTTGAAATCATTATGAAATCTTTGAAATATTCGTGACAGTATTCTGTGTTTGTGAAATATTTTGTCTTCGTTTGAAATCATTGAAATCTTTTGAAATCGTTTTAAATTTGTCGAAACCTTTTGAAATCGTTTAAATTCTTCAAAATGTTTTGAAATCTGGTGTACTGTATCATTGTTGAAATTCTTGAAATCTTTTTAAATCTTTGGAAATCCATATTAACCCTAAATATTTATGAAATCTTTCTGAAATCTTTTGCGTTCGTTTGAAACCATTGTAATATTTAAAATCTTTTTGAAATCTTCTAAAAATTTGGAAATTGTTTAAAACCTTGAAATCTGGTGTCTCTTGTTAAAATCTGTGAAATTCTTCAAATCTTTTGAATTCCTGATGAATTCTTTAGAATATTTGTGAAATCTTCTAAAAAATTTTTAACTCGTTTAAAATCCTTGAAATGTTTTCAAATCTGGTGTACTTGTACCCTTGTTTAAATCTTTGAAATTCTTGAAATCTTTTGAAATCCTTACGAATTCTATGAAATATTTGTGAAACTTTTTAAAATATTCTAAAAAAATTTTAAGTCATTTAAAATCTTTGAAATTTGTGTGAAATCTTTTGTATTCGTTTGAAACCATTGAAATATTTAGAATCTTTTGAAATCTTCTAAAAGATTTGGAAATCGTTTGAAATCTTTGAAATGTTTTGAAATCTTTTAAACCTGCTTGAAATTCTTGAAATCATTAGAAACCCTTATAAATTCTTTGAAATATTCATCAAATGTTTCTGAAATGTTTCGTATTCGTTTGAAATCATTGAAATATATTTTAAAATCTTTTGAAATCTTCTAAAAAATGTTGAAATCGATTAAAATCTTTTGCAATCGGTATGGCCCAACAGTTTCATAAATTTCGGGATCCTGTAATTTATCCGCTTCTCTTAAAAGTCTCCGACACTGATTGCCTTCAAAGACATCGCCTTGGTAGCTTTTATGAACTATACTCAGCTTTTTTGGCTACAGCAAAGCTTTTTCGCGGCCTACTATTTTGACGATTACATTCCAAAAGAAGAGGAAACAGAAGGAACACATTTCTCTATTACGTACATATCATATTCATCATTATTTTCTTCAACGAATAAAGGAAAGTTAATTGTACTATGACATTCTTTAGCTTTTTTTCTTGTCACTGCCTAAGAGTTTAAATTGTAAATAATCTTCTTTCAAGTGTTTGTACGTTTTTAAATGAATATTTTTACTATTTATTTCTAGATTACTTTCTTCAGTAATTGGATTGAAACTCTCTAACTCACTCAACGTCATAAAACAATAAGGGCAAGAGTAAGTGGCAGTTGCCGTCTGCTGACCATTAAAAATCAAAAGAAGCTTAAAATCCGATGCAAATGTAAAAGGTATTTCGTTTAATTTGATTAAATCAACTAAAATGTTGAGGTTGTCATAAGTCTCCTTAATTTCTGGAACGATGCATAAAATAATCAATCTATAGACACTGTTTAGTTTGCGTTCATTTCCAATATTTCCGCCAGATGAATAAAAGGAAATGTTCTTGTTTCGATACTCATCTGAATCATTTCTTTCTTCTTCTTGAGATAAAATAGAGATCGAAATTTTGAAAAAGTTTTGGCCACCGTCTGCCATCAGTTTTATTTTAGCTTCCTAGATTTTCTTTATATTCCGCTGTTCAAAAATGAAGTCAAGAAGTTCACTTGCGTTAGCATAAACGACTGGTCTTTCTTTGATTCCTTCGTTTGTCTCAAATTGATAAAGATCTTCTTTGGAAATACTTTCCATCATCTTTTTTTTTCCCTTGCATATGTTGGTTGTAATTCGATGGAACTGATTTTCTTCCCGCCGTAGTGCGAATAAAATTTACCATCTTTTTCATATAATTCATTGATGATGTGGTTGTTGCTTGAAAGTTGATTAAACTTTCAGCGGAGAAGATTACTTCAGTTTTTTTTTATTAACAGATATTCGAGTCTTCTTACCTGCTGTATTATTCATAACAAGCTCACCATCATCAATATCATCATTGATACTAGTCGTAATTTTTCTTCTTATAAGTCTAGTTATGATTTGATTTTGCTGTTTATCAGGCAATTTTTCCACTAAATTGAATACATTGTCACGTGCACTTGAGAAACAAGGACCTTCACAAGAATGTGGAATACCTTTACCTATTTTTTGAAAACAACGGCTGCAAATGCCTAGGGAGTTTCTCTCTTTATTTTCATTTGTTTTTGAAGACTCATTTTGCACAGTATTTTCAAGGCTCTTATTTACATCAATTTTCGTGGAAAATTGTCGAACAAGACGTGTACCTTTTTTTTATTTTTGAATGGCTAGTTCGTCGAGCTGTTATACAAATGTAACATTCGCAACTCGTCATCTGTCTGGTTTAGAATTCCTTGAATTGAGAGAATTCCTTGAATTCGGCGAGTCCTTGAATTCAGAGAATTCCTGTAATTCGGAGAATTCCTTGAATTCAGGGAATTCCCTGAATCAAGATTATTCTTTGAATTCACAGAATTCCTTGAATTCACAGAATTCCTTGAATTCGGAGAATTCCTTGAATTCAGAGAATCTCTTGAATTCAGAGAATTCCTTGAATACAGAGAATTCCTTGAATTCAGAGAATTCCTTGAATTAAGAGAATTCCTTGAATTCGGAGAATTCCATGAATCTGGAGAATTCTTCGAATTCAGAGAATTCCTCGAATTCAGAGAGTTCCTCGAATTCAGTGAATTCCTTGAATTCAGAGAATTCCTGTAATTTGGAGAATTTAGGAAAATCAGAGAATTCATTAAATTCAGAGAATCCGCCGAATAGTGAGGATTCCTTGAATTCAGAGAATTCCTTGAATTCAGAAAATTCCTTGAATTCAGAGAATTCCTTGAGTTCAGAGAATTCCTTGAATTCAGAGTATTCCTTGAATTCAGAGAATTCACTGATTTGAGAGTGTTCATTGAATTCAGAGAATTCCTTGCATCCGCAGAATTCCTTGAATTGAGAGTATTCTTTGAATTCAGAGAATTCCATGAATTCAGAAAATTCCATGAATTCAGAGTCTTCTTTGAATTAAGATAATTCCATAAATTCAGATTATTCCTGAATTAGGAGAATTCAGAGAATTCAGAGAATCCCTTGAATTCAGAGAATTCTTGCGATTCGAAGAATTTATCGCATTTAGAGAATGCATTGAATTCAGAGAATTCCTTGAATTTAGAGAATTCCTCGAATTTAGAGAATTCCTTGAATTCCGAGAATTCCATGCATTCAGAGTCTTCTTTGAATTTGGAGAATTCCCTAAATTCTGATCATTCCTAAATTTAGAGAATTCAGACAATTCAGAGAATTCCTTGAATTCAGAGAATTCCTTGAATTCAGAGAAGTTCTTGAATTCATAGAATACCTTGAATTCAGAGAATTCCTTGAATTAAGAGAATTCCTTGAATTCGGAGAATTTCTCGAATTCAGAGAATCCCTTGAATCCAGAGAATTCTTGCGATTCGGAGAATTTATCGCATTTAGAGAATGCATTGAATTCAGAGAATTCCTTGAATTTAGAGAATTCCTTGAATGTAGAGAATTCCTTGAATTCCGAGAATTCCTTGAATTCAGAGAATTCCTTGAATGCAGAGTCTTCTTTGAATTGAGATAATTCCCTATATTCTGATTATTCCTGAATTTAGATAATTCAGAGAATTCAGAGAAATCCTTAAATTCAGAGAATTATCAGAATTCAGAGAATCCCTAGAATTCAGAGAATTCCTCGAATTCAGAGAATTCCTTGAATTCAGAGTTCCTTGAATTTAGAGAATTCCTTGAATCTAGAGAATTCCTTGAATTCAGAGAATTCCATGAATTCAGAGTCTTCTTTGAATTTGGAGAATTCCCTAAATTCTGATCATTCCTAAATTTAGAGAATTCAGACAATTCAGCGTACGTCTTGGAGGTTAGCAGATTTGACAACTCCTACGAAGAGGAAATTGTACTCCCAATTGAAAACGAAAAGAGAAGAAAGTACAAATATTAAGAATAAATTGAAAAGGTATTATTCTATTGAAAGTTTTCTAAGTGAGTCCAATATGCTCAGCTTCGAAACAAAGTATACGAAGTAAATGAAATAATAGCATAATTATAAAAGTAGGTATCGAGTAATTATACATTTTGTAATTGAAGTAATTTTTTAATTCGTGTGAAATTGTAAAATTATATAGTTTGTAATAGTAGTCTTTTATACTACGTAAATTTCTTAAAAAATCTTTATCATGTGAGCTCTCATCAGATAGAGCATGCATTTACATTTCTCTATTATACATAGCAGGGTTTTTTGGCCTGATATCATTCAGTGGCTTGAAATTTTGTTTTATATACTTTTTATTCAATCAATTGAATTTAGGTAAATTGAAACGTTTATTACGTAAGTTTGTATGGGACAGAAATTGTATTAACTTCTTTATTGCACATAGCAGGGTTTTTAGACCTGATGTTGAGTGACTTTGAATCTTGTTTTATTCACTTTTTATTCAATCAATTGAATTTACTTAAATTGAAACGTTTATTACGTAAGTTTATATGGGACAGAAATTGAATTAATTTCTTTATTGTACATAGCAGGGTTTTCAGACCTGAAATTGAGTGATTTTGAATCTTGTTTTCTGCACTTTTTATTCAATCAATTGAATTTAGTTAAATTAAAACGTTTATTACGTAAGTTTATATGGGACAGAAATTGTATTAATTTCTTTATTGTACATAGCTGGGTTTTTACACCTGATATTGAGTGACTTTGAATCTTGTTTTATTCACTTTTCATTCAATCAATTGAATTTAGTTGAATAAAAACTTTTATTACGCAAGTTTGTATGGGACAGAAATTGTAATAATTTCTTTATTGTACATAGCAGGGTTTTTAGATCTGAAATTGAGTGACTTTGAATCTTGTTTTATTCACTTTTTATTCAATCGATTGGATTTAGTTAAATTAAAACGTTTATTACGTAAGTTTAGATGAGACAGAAATTGTATGTATTATTTTTTAAATTGTATTATGTATCTATTGGCACTATGAATTCCGTTTTCTTCTTAGGCTTCGTGAAAAGGATGTAAGCGAACGTCGAAATAAAAAGATATTTGCTAACATTTATAAGAAATTGTCTTTTGTACAAAAACAATTCATAGATATGTTACTTCGTAATTTTGAAAAAGATTTGCAAGGCAGAAGATACACACTTTTGAAGAAAATCCATATGGATGCTGGCGTCAATGACGACACAAGAAGGAGATTGAAAGAGGCTGCGAAAGGTTTAAGTGAGAAGGACAAAGTCATGATTTTGATGTGGGACGAGCTGCTTCTGGGAACTGGTCTACAATACGATAAGGAACTCGATAAGATTATTGGATTCGAGGACTGGGGAAACGTTCGCACCGATAAATTTGCTGACCATGCCCTGGTATTCATGCTGCGTTCCGTCAACACCTGACATAATCAGCACACTGGTCTCTCTCTTTTCCTATTTTCCATACTACCCTCGCCTTTTTGCTCGGGACGTGACATAAAGCCTTTTCTATATTAAATGTGTGTAAGTATAAGAATGACATAACGCTCGGGTGACCCCCCCCCCCTCCTAATGGCGTTATGTATTTTTTGAACGGCCCCTTATTATAAAAATTGTATTATTATATATTAATTTAATATTATTGAATTATTTAAAACGGAATTACCTGTTTAATTATATTATTAATCATTATTAATTATATTATTTGAGTATATTATTACATATTATTGTACTATTATTATATTATTTAAACAGATAATTATGAGTAGAAATTGATACGTATTTTATATATTTTAAAACAATTGGTACTGAAATGAAAAAAACAACAAAAATAATAATTAGCGCCAAAAAATTGCAAAACTCCTTGACCCGAACGTATTTTTGGTGTATCGATTCAGTTAGGAAGCCGAGGGTGGCTGGAACGGAAGGCTGGGGGAAATGTAATGTAGGGAAAACCTTCAGCACGCAGACGGAAAACCTTAGTGTGTTGTTAATTTTCTTACAACGAGGAAATATAGTTTGAAGCAGTGCGCGCCAGACCCAGCAATAGCATCCGCGTGGCACCGAGAAATGTACGTGTTTTTTATGTTGTAAATTCATGTTTTAAAATTACAGTTAACCAAAAATAAAAGTGTAATGTGTGAGTATACGCACATGTTTGCGAACAACACAGGTCGTTGTTGTTTACCTCATGTTCCCCGTTACCTGAGTAACGTAAGTATTTATTATATTGAATAAAATTTATGTTTTTCTGAGGTATATGTATGATTCGATAATAAACAACAGCTTTTGTTTTAAAAATAACGTTTTTAATGAACTTATCCCAAAATCTGTAACTTCAAAATTCAGTAACTTCAAACCTTGCAGTTTCCCAATGAACATTTTTTTTAACCCAGGTTGTTTTCAAATAGTTTGCAACAGACATGTCCAGCTCGGAGAAATTCCCTCTGAGAACAGATGTTCCGCGTCCACCACTATTTCTCCTGGAGAGCGGGAGTGGTGGTAGAGGCATGCCAGAATCTCTCCTCTGTGACGTTACACTGCACCGTAGACACAAAATATCTGTCGGAGTGCTTGGGGGTGACTGGCATTTCAAGATAACCTTTTAATAGTAAGTAGAGTCTTAATTATTTCATTTCAGTATGTTTACATTAATTTTCAAGGAATTTAATTGAAAAGAGAAGTTTACAACGTGTGTCTTGGTTGTACATTATTCAATATTTTAATATCACCGTTTTGGTTGGCTGATACTTTTGAAAGTCTAACAATATATTACGGGTATGGCTTCAAGGTTACGAACCAGTGATAGTTTCGCACATCCGGGAGCACCGACCGCAAGGACAATTACTTTGACGGAATATTTTGGGTACAGTCGTTTCAGCTCCCTTGTAAGGTCTTGATACCTTTCCTCCTTTTCTTTCTCCTTGGCAGTGATGTTGTATTCGGAAGGAGCCGAGAATTCTATATACCCATCCACACATCACTACTTTCCAACCGAGCAATTCACGCCTACCCCGAAAGGGAAACAGCTTAATTATATAATAATAGTAATAACTGGGAAAAATATTTGCAAACCATAAAATAATGGGAAATGTTTTTCCTTGATTTCAGTGTTAAGACTAGTGTCGAGATGCATTTCACTTGAAACACGTAATTAAATTAATTCCCATATAGAAAAATGTCACCAGAATACATTGATTACTGTGATGTAGCCAGTATATCGGAAGTTACTGCATACCTTGAATATTATTCGTTCACACATATCTACTTGAGCGATGACTTGATAGGCCTCTCAAGATGTACAAATATCTACAATTCTACACGATCAAGATCTTACTAACGACCTTGTCTTTTGCGGTTCATAAATCGATGACGTCATTAAAAGGATGCCCGTTAGTGGGATTTCGATAGTCAACATGAAAAACATCCATTCATTTAAATATTTTTCTCTATCTAAGACAAATAAATCATTATTATATATTAGAAATTAAAAAAAGAATCAATAGCTCAAAAATATTATATTTGCAAATTAATAACGAATATAAAAAAAGAGTATAAATTCTTGCGTCAATTACAACTTTTTTCGTCTGTCAATAATCGTGCAAGGCCATATCTCGAATCGAAATGTGTAATTATTTTTAATCATAAAAACTAAATCTTAATGAATCAGTGCATGTTAAGTCATTAAATCAGACAGCTTTGATCCGTTGAATAAAAGTATGTAAGATAGTGAGAAAGTTGATTAAAACAGAGCATTTTTTGCTGTTTCTATATTCATAAATCATCAGCGTAAACTAAACTGCTATGTTTAGAAAAATTGTTCTCAATTCGTGTGAAGTTTCCACTTCACTAGATGTAACAACTATTCAACTGATATGTTATACAGGCATTTAAATTTATACAAGTATACAAGCTAATAACTTCTCAGTAGTAGGAGTTGATTAATTGGTACATTAACATTATAATTATAGCCATAAGTCATTGCTTAACTCGCTATCCCATTAAAAAAAAGCTTTCTATGCATGTGTATTTAACGAGAAGTAGTCTGATGAGTTGCAAAGTGAAGTTGTAAAAAAACTAACATTATATAAATTAAAAATAATGAAATAAAAGCAGCAATGAATAATTCTGATGTGTGCAATACTAAAAAAAAGCATCACAAAATATTTACGATTATCGAAGCAACGAAGATAAGAAAATTAATAGGAATTGCTAATGGTTACTAGGTCAAGAAAGATAGAGATTGGATTATAAATCTCTTTCGTAAAAAGTCTATACATTTCATTGTGAGAACTTATTTTTGAATAATTTTTGTCTAAAGTCGTCTTAACCTAAATTCTTGAAATATATATATTTTTAATTTCAATTAATAATACATAGACAGTAAAATACCAACATTTTTAATTCACAAATTTTAAATGTCATTACACTCGAACTCCAAAGATACGAGAATCTCGGGAACTCCAAAGATACGAGCGTGAAAGGGGCTCCCACTCCTGCGACAATGTCAAATGCACTATCGACTTCAATAACAACAATAACATTGAAAATTTCGATAGTAAATTTTCTGAGGCAAAATTCTCTGAAAAAAATTTTTTTTCTTTACAATGTCAAATACACTATCGACACCAATAACAACAATGACATTGAAAATTTCGATAGTAAATTTTCTGAAGTAAAATTTTCCGAAAAAAAATTGATTTCTTAACAATGTCAAATGCACTATCGACATAAATAACAACAATAACATTGAAAATTTTGATAGTGAATTTTCTAAGGAAAAATTTTCTAAAACAAAATATTTTCCCAAAAAATGACAAAAGCGCTATCGGCTTCAATAACAACAATGACATTGAAAATTTCGATAGTATATTTTCTGAAGGCAAAATTTTCTGTAAAAAATTTTTTTTCTTCACAATGTCAAATGCACTATCGGCTTCAATAACAACAATAACATTGAAAATTTCAATTGTAAATTTTCTGAGGAAAAATTTTCTAAAAAATAATTCTTTTTTCCCAACAATGTCAAATGCACTATCGACTTTAATAACAACAATAACATTGAAAATTTCGATAGTAAATTTTCTGAAGAAAAATTTTCTGAAGAAAAATTTTTACCCAAGAAATGACAAAAGCGCTATCGGCTTCAATAACAGCAATAACGTTGAAAATTTCTATCGTAAATTTTCTGAAGTAAAATTTTCCAAAAAATTTTTTTTTCTTCACAATGTCAAATGCACTATAGACTTCAATAACAACAATAACATTGAAAATTTCGATGGTAAATTTTCTAAGGAAAAATTTTTTGAAGAACAATTTTTCCCCAAAAATGACAAAAGCGCTATCGGCTTCAGTAACAGCAATAACATTGGAAATATCGATAGTAAATTTTCTGAAGTAAAATTATCCGAAAAAAATTCTTTTTCTTAACAATGTCACATGCAAATTCATTACGATTGTAAATTTTCTGAGGAAAAATTGTCTGAAAAAAAATTTTTTAATAAATAATTTTTATATAAATAGAAAATAAGAACAACAATTTTAATTCAAAATTTAAATTTAATTAAATTTTTTTAAATAAATTTTTACAACATTGAAAGTTTCGATACAAAATTTTCTGAAAAAAATAAATTGAAATTTTCGATAGTAAATTTTCTGAGAAATTTTCTGAAGAAAAAATTTATCCCAGAAAATGACAAAAGCCCTATCGGCTTCAATAACCACAATAACATTGAAAATTTCGATAGTGAATTTCTGAGGAAAAATTTTCTGAAAAAAATTTTTTTCCCAACAATGTGAAATGCAATATCGACTTCAATAACAAAAATAACATCGAAAATTTCGATAGTAAATTTTCTGAGGAAAAATTTTCTGAAAAAAAAATTTGTCCCCAAGAATTTTAAATGCACTATCGACTTCGATAACAACAATAACATTGAAAATTTCGATAGTAAATTTTCTGAAGGGAAATTTTTTCCCAACAATGTCAAATGCACTATCGACTTCAATAACAACAATAACATTGAAAATTTCGATAGTAAATTTGAGCTTGTGGATATAAGTGTTATTAGACATCTTAACACTGGAGAGACCTATATATACCTGGGCGTGCCTCAAAGCCACATTCTGGACGTAACATCAGTAAAGGAGTCTCTCTCTCAGTTAGACTTCAGAAAGCATTTTGGGGTGGAAAACGACGATTTTGAAGAAAAAAAAATTTCCTACAAAAGTTACTCATTTTTTACCGTAGAATCGAAATATATAAAGAAAAATATTTCATTCCATTAAAAAAAAAAAATTACTTCCGGTCCGAATAGGCCACTGCCGGTGGGAGTCGGAAGTTGAAAATAGCTACAATCGATCGGGCACAGTCCATTTACTATTAGGAGGTGCTAAAATTTTAATTTTATTAGGTATTTTAGATTTTAAAAAGGGTGGATGGGTGTTCTGAGACACACTGAATATGGGTGGTCCGAAAAAAATATTTTTCTGATTTTTTAAACTCTCGCCCTCTCATTTTGTGCCTTTTGGTAAAAAAAATTTGCTAATTTTTTGAGATTTTTAAAAAAATGTTCAGAGGTAGGGGACGACCTTTAAAGTAACCTAAAGTGTTAGAAATTCAGTAAGTCCTTGAATTTTAAAAAGAATCGTAAAAACTTTACAACAATGACGTAAAACTACCATGAGAGAACGAACCCTGACAAAAAAAATTTTAATTGAATTTACCCCCAACTCTGTCGAAACTCACCCCTTAAGACAGTAAAAAGTAATTTTTAAGTATCTTTTCTGAATTTTCTGAGACTAAAATCAAGATTTAAGTGGCAAATTATATAAAAAAATTTATTATACAAATATGAAAAATATTGCCCTTAATATAAACATTTTTCCCCTCTCCACCCTTAATCATCCATAAAAAATTTTCTTTTCTTTCTTTAAAACTGATTATTAAAAATATTTAATAGAGATTTCTTTATACTAAAAGAAAAAGTTGAAAAAAAAGAAAATGCTATTTTTTATCATACTGCTCACATGCTAGTTTTACATCATCGTTGTAAATTTGTTATGTTTCTTTTTAAAATTCAAGGACTTACGGAATTTTTAACGCTTTGGTGTGTCACGTACGAACTGAATGAGATTTATCTTTGAATCGAAAAAGACCCGTAAACAAAAGCTGCCTAGTATCGGTATGCTGGGGGGAGGCTTCACAAACTGAAGGAAGGGCGAGAGACTGGACTTTCCTGTATTTATTTTTATGTGGATTGCTACCCTTACTCTCTGACTGAGAGTTGTTACACCGCAATCTAAGTAAAGGAGTTCGCGGGATGCGTCGATTTATCAATAAAATTTTCACTTCCTAAGTGCACTTGCCAACTAACTTTTTTATTGCGTAGCTACATGCAAATAATGCAACGGCGATGTTTAGAACGTCTAAGATATAGAGATGGAACAAGTGCCTTGTGTGTGTGCGTGTGTGACCGCATAGCGAGTGCAACTATACCCTCGCTCTTTTCAGATTCTCTTACATGTTTTTAATTTAGGTCCTTGAGGCTGATGCCTTAGAATTAATTTTCCTTTCCCTTAATTCGTGATTGTGACTTCGTAAGTCCAGAAATACGAGGAGTGAAAATGAAACGGTTAGGTGACCTAACCTCTTTATCATAAATTTCGTTAGTTTCCATCAAAGCTAGATCCTCACATTGATAATTTAGAGAACCTCTGAGTCACGTAACACCCACGTGACACCAACTTGAATAAGTGTTTTCCCGCCTTCAATTTTAAAAAATTTTTTTCTGTTGAATGATTCAAGAGAAAAAAATTTTAGAACGCACATTGAGTTAAGGTTAAAATTAGGTATTAAAAATGATTTTATCTAAAATTGCGAAACAACCCTATTGTTTGACTTTGTAATACTTTTAGTTCAGTTCTTCCCAAAATTACAATTTTCATAGGCTTGCTTCTTAATACTGTGTAATTTAATCACTATTTAAATGTATGTATTTACAATTGAAAATTTCTCAGTTTAGAAATAATCTAATTTAAAATTGTAATTTAAATTTAAAATCTTACTTTGCCGGGCTTTGAATCAGTATCAGCGCAGAAGAATCCGATTCTTTCGAACTGGAACTTTTCTAAAGGCTTCGATTGTTTTTCTAGAGATGAATCAATGTAAGCGACGACTTCCTTTTTGCTTGCAGGATTTATATCGCTTAAATATCCATTGGGTACTTCGTTCGTATCTTCCGGATTTTTGTGTTTAAATCTGCAAATTAAAAAAAATCAGTTTGCACGTGAATTAAAAATCGAACAGCAAAATCTAAACTATTAAAAAAAATTTGTCAAAACTTACAAGCGTTCATAAAGGCGAACAGAAGCGAGAGTTGGATTGGAAACCCAATGAATAAAAGCCTTAGGCTTATTTTTGTCAGAGACTGGTTCTTGTTTTGCTATTAAATTCGTGATTTTTCCAGTTGCGTCTTTTTCTACACACTGGAGCGTGAGAACAACTCCTGCGTGTTTGAGACCTACAGATTGGTTCGGAGTCAGTCTTCTAAATCCTTTTTCATCGATCTGGAATAAAAATTCAAGAATTAAACTTCCAATGTTTTTTAAAATATTAATGAATGAACATAATTTTTCAAAGAGTTTATTTACTTCTTTGAAGTCGGAAGCTTCGATATACACAACTTCGCTGAAAGTGATGATGTGATTTTTCTTTTCTGGTTCATTCGGAAAATCTGGTACTTCAATGTTAATTGGAGCATCTCCGGGGAAATTTGTAATGGTAATTTTCACTGGATCTAAAACAACCATGTGTCGTGGTGCAGTGAGATTTAAAACGTCCCTGACGGCCGCTTCCAAAGCTCCAGGATCCACAACAGCCTGGGCCCCGGTTACTCCCATTTGGGCGCAGAAATTGTTGATCGCTTCTGGAGGAAATCCACGTCTACGCAGGGCTGTTAACGTAAAAAGCCTAGGAAAAAAATGTTACGATTTTTGAAATGCAGGGTTTGCACTCACTTCAGAGATCAATAATAGTATCAATAGTGGCATATACGAGGGCTGTTTGATAAGTCAGTGACTTTTTGAATTTTTTTGCGCAGTAACTTTAAATGCACCACTGATCCCGTTATTATATTCGGAAGTGCAGTGTTTATGAAGCGATCCATATCAAACTTTTCTAACCTTAAAAAATCTTTCTACTGATTTACCGTCATATTTTACGACGAACGAGAAATACAGCGCTCGACTTCGTAGTACGGTGAAGGCAGCACCTCGATATGGCAGAAAATGTGATGTCCTATATATATATATATATATAGTTCTCTCACTCTGATACCCCGTACCGCATCTAGGTTTATAATATCTTTGCTCTGACACCCAAGTAGAGGTTCGAATTCGAAAACTTTCACGGCATGGGAATCCCACTGCAGCTACCTCTGGCGGCGCCTTTCTGACAACTTATAGGATATTGACAATACCGGCGAATGCCAATGTAGTGGCGTATTCGTGCTTGAGAGTCGTGCAAGTTATTGTACAAGCCCCAGTACTAAATTTGTCATAAAAAAATAAGATCGTACTCGATCGAAATTTCTGTACAATTATCGTGCTTTGTTGTACGGTAATCGTAAGTCGTACATTACTCAAAATTACCGTACATGTACGATAATTACCGTACATCTGGCAACACTGGTGCAGAGAAATGGCGAATTTTTAGGACATAGACGCGGGGACTGAGAGGCATCGAGGGGTGTGATATTAGTTCTCTGGCCCATCGCAGATGGCGCAAATTTTCAGCGCCAAGGGGTGACGGCGCGTGCGCGGCAAATTGTTTGTTGTGGCTGTGCTGCCAAAATACACGTGAATCGAAAAATAAATAAAATAATTATTCATGGACCGTAAAACTTGTGCAGTGAGTGGATGTGGTGGCAAAAAGATGGACGATAAGGAAAAGCATAAGTTTCCAATGCGACGGCAGATAAGTCTGCAGGATATTATTTCAGTCTCCTGAAAAATTCCGATTTTGTTGGTTATGTAGTTCTGTACTGCGATCCTACAAATAAAGGCGAAATGAAGTAAATGAGAAACGTAAAATGGGAAATAGAATAATTATCTTTAATTTTCGATTCTTATTTTTGCTTCATTTTGTCCTTATTCTTCTTTTTTTGTTGAATTATTTTAGTATTCGACACATGTAAGGAAGCGGCATATACATATATAAAGACCAACACATGCACGCGTCTGTAGTTCTCTGGCTGATCGCAGATGGCGCTGAATTTTGTCATTTATTTCCCACAGAGTTGACCGAGCCTGATATATATGTAACCAGAGATGAAGTGGGAGATCCCTACCAGAAATCTAGACGATTTCTAGATGAGCTTGTCTAGGAGCACATCATCTAGAATTGACCCCTTTCTGGATGATACTATAGGAATGCTAGAGTTAAAAGGGTCGCAGGTAAAACTTATCAGACGCCGCTAGATGAACTCTAGACAAACCCTTGACAAGGCGACTGTCAGAAAACTGCCCTAGACCTTCGCTAGACGAGCTGAGTCTAGAAAGTATCAAGAAATAATCTATATTTCCAGTAGGGATTGCCGATCTAATGGAATAAGAGAATATCAGAAAATGTGAAAAACATGCGCTGATAACTGCGCCCTCTTGGCGGAGCCTTGCACAATATCGAAACAGTCACTCAGTTTCCCATTTACCCTTACACTCGCTTTACTGCCTGCATATATTGTTAGAATATCTCAGAATTTTGTTCAACAAATACCTGTTCTATTTCAATAAACGTAAACGAATTTTAGTTATAAAATTACAAAATACGCAAATCTGGCTACTAAATTTGAATCACACTCACGGTACTCATATTCACACTTATAAACGGACATAATAATACGAGTGATAAAAATAAATACATATAAATAAATATTACCAAAGATAAAACGCAGACGAATTGTACCGTACCATTTTTGTCGATGATCCTCCTAATCGAAAAGAATCTTATTGTCGAAGTGAAATCGATGGTTAAAAGAGCGATGTTGGCCAAGGAGAAATTGACGATCTATAAAAATCCATCAATCCCAATAACGTTGAATTGTGGCACCTTTTTTCAGGCCATTATTAAGCCTTGATCGATGTAAAGTTAGTACAAAAGTATGGTAGTAAAATACGCCGTTGTAAAAGTTTATGGAAATGAATATAAACCTTTTCAATAAATTGAATTCCAAAAACGTATGCACTTGAACACTTTTAGGTTCGTACCTGGCGTCGTACACTTTCACGGATTTTTCATTAAGTTAAACTATCACCATACAGCGTACAAACAATAATCAATAGTATAAATTAGTATGTGCTTACAATTTGTCATTCAAAAACTCACTCAAATATATATAATCAAATTCGATTTAAATTTTCACTTACAGTTGAAAATTAATCTGCTTTGGTTGAGGCTTCTATATGCTGCTTCTTTGCTTTATATGAATTAAGTCTTGTTTTCAGGTAATCAATATTTGTAATTTGACAACCTTTTATAAATTTCGACTTTTTTTACCTGTTTCAATTCTCATTTAATAATTGGCTTTATTTAACGCTTATTTTACGTTTTATAATGTGATCTGAATATATAATGCTTTATCAATAGGTATATAAATGTTTAAGACAATTAACTGCAAATCAAATTGATCAATAACAAGTATTAAAAAAACTGATTTTTATAGAGAGAACAGTAACAATTCTATTTTTGTTTGGCAATTTATCTTTATCAATTGTAGATTCAACTGTCCTATCTTTGAAAGTTGGTACAGGGCGTTACCGTGACATTTAAGCGTTAGGATTAGTTGATCCTCCTTACACCGTACGCTATTTGCAGGCGTAAACTGCTTAAGTGGGGGCAGAATGGAGATAAGCGTAACTGAGACGTAACATTGGCGCATGAGAGGGAAAGAGACTGGACGCTTGCTTTCTACTCTACTACGCCTGTAACTAGCGTACGGTATAAGTATGCTCCATAAGGCGATCTCAGCGACGATGGGCGATCTGTGTTTATTTCAACTCGAGATGTTTGTTTTCATAAGAAGCTTAGGGGAAGTACATATGTGCATTTATACTTCGGTATATATATATAATTAAAAACTAAACGTTAACAACCACCGCAGGGTCCCACTGGGAGTAACTGTCATCTAAAAAATGACATCGGCTCCCAGTATTTGACTTTTGGAACTAACCATTTTCATTTGCAACTAACCGACTTAGTTACAACTAACCGTTAGAATATACCCTGGGAATACGTACTTTTGCCTATATAACGCATAATGATGACACAATTTCATAACCAGGCATACGAAGAAGTTATTTAACAGAAAATCACTTACTTTTATAAATATTAGATTAACTGCCCACGAAAAAGACAGTTTTCACCATTCAAACATCAACACTTGACAGTTTGACATTAATAAACACCACAGTCATGTCCATACATGTCCATACCATGTCAGATACACAGAGACGATCCGATTGTGTTCCAATGACGGGTCTTCGTTTGGAAACTAGCATACTCTCCCTATCTCTGTTTATCCAATACTTCTCATTCTGTGTTTTCTTTGTTGAATCGTAGAGCCTATTGGTAGCTATAGCAGCGCCACCAATTCAAAAGAAATTTTAATTTCAATTAAATATCAACGAGAAATCTTATAGTAAATAATTAATTTTAAACCGTAGTATAACATTTGTGACTTAAATGAATTGATATTCACTGCTATTTTTCATGAACATTGCTCCAATCACTTCGCGAAATATATTCGCGTGTCAGATGGCGCTGTTGTCAATGTCAAAGACAGTCATTCGATCGCAGGAAATAATCTGCAGTGGGACTCTGGGGCTATTACGAAGTCGAAACTCGAACGTACCTCTTTTTCTGATGTGTGGAGATAAAAAAGAGGTCCGTTCGATTTTCGTCTGCGTAACGGCCCCGGAATCCCACTGCTGATCAGGCCCATCGGCTTCAGTTGGCTTTAGACATCAAAGCCCCACTATTGGTCGAAGTGAGCTCGGCATCGTGCTTAATCGCGTCTATCTCTAGAAGGTTAAACCAAGAGGTTCAAATCGATCATCACAGAGGGCGGAATTGATCATTATAAAGGGTCGCATCGCTCATAATAGAGGTTCGATTTGGTCATATCAGAGAGTCGACTTGAGCTCCTCGGACAGTGGACCTGGCCATCTAAGGGGATCGATTTGATTATCGGACGTTTTCTATAATAGTTGTCCTTTTCTTACTTATTCCAGTCTCTCTCTTATAAGAGACTGGAAATTAAAAAATTAAGTGGAACCTATGAAACCTGAAAATTTATATCAAATACATGAATTCTGAAAGCATTTTTTATTATTTGTGGAGATTGAGGTGTATGAGACATAATTTGATATGCAAAAACAGTGCATATTGACAATATATTTTTCGGAGCACGAGAGGCTAAGGATATGACACAGTGTCACACTGAATTGTAAGATTTAAAACATTAAAGTGAATTCAGAAACCAATATCACACATCTCGTTACTTTCTGCATCATCACTGAATGCTGAAATTTTTTGCTTGTTTTTGGTTTGAAACGACACGGTGACAACAAAGGTATATCTGAACGTCCAGTTACGCCTTTATCCTAAATCCCTTGGAAGCATCAAATTTGACGTTGAAAAATCAAGAGAATAAGCTTAATTCACTTTTCATCATGTTCTTATGCACTTCACCCCGAAGACTTTACTCCTGAAGCACGTAATTTTATTCATTGCTACATGCGAAATAAAAACCGCAATAAATTCACGCGAACGTATACAATTGACGATGAACTTTTTGCGTTTACTTTGTATAAGAGAAGTGTTACTGCTTAAAAATACCTGAGCAACATATTTATTTTGCTGAGTGCGGAAACCATGAGAAAATTGTCTTTGGAAATTCCATTAAACCCAGGTATTTGCGAATCCGTCTTCAGTAGTCTTGAGGAGCAAGGAAAAAAAATGAATAAATAAAAGAGGAATAAATTCTTCGAAAGGGAAGAAACCGTGGTCGCAAGCTATTGTTTTTTTTTCATTTTGTAAATCATCGATAAATGTAACCGATTTCAAAAAAATGTATGTCGATATTGTTCGCCGTCTTCGAGATATCGGTTTTACTGTCGTCGCCTCTGTATGCTATTAAGGGGCAATAAATGAAAAAGAAGTTAGGGAACTCATTAAAGACACGAAAGAAGAAATTTTAAGGGAGGGTAAAGAATATATTAATGCTACAATTATCATAGATGGGCATGAAATTGTCCATCTTTTTGATCCTCCGAATTTATTAAAATTTTTGCGGAATAATTTACTCAAAAAAGATTTAAATTACACTTGGGAAGGTAAGAGTAGAAAAACCTCTTGGTCGCATATAGAGACGGCATTTCAAATAGACAAATTTGATGGCATATTCAGACTGCTAAAAAAATTATCCGAGACACATATTTATCCAAATGATAAACAAAAAATGAGAGTCCATTTATGTAAAAGCGTCTTCAGTCACACTACAGCTTCGGTGTTGATGAACATGTGCAAGAACAAAAGAAAGAGTCCTGACGGAAAACTGGAATTAAATGAAGAAGCCGAGGATAATGCACTTTTGTTTTATATACTTGATAAGATTTTTGACAGTATTAACTGCGACAAAAAACCGCAAAAAAATAATGAGGAAGGAGAAGATGAAGAATATAATTATGAACAATATGTAGCAACTTCTGGTGATTGTCCTCACGAAGTTTTATGGAATAATGCAATACGATTGTTTGATAGTATGAGGTATGTAAAAATAAATCCTAAAGATAAAGACAAGCCAAATGTTTTGAAAAATTTTGTGCACACACTGAGAGGCTTTAAAATTCTTAGAAAGAAGATGAAACAACTTGGTTTCACTCATTTCTCGGGTCGAATGTTTAACCAGGATCCCGTAGAAAATTTTTTCGGACAGATAAGACAACACAGAAAAAGCAATATTAGGCCTACAACGATCGCCTTCACAGACTATTATAAAAGTATTTTGGTAAATAATATTGTTAAAAATAGCTATAAGGGTACGAATTGCGAAAACGATTCTTCTTCGGGTTTCTTAGTCACCGTAAAGGCACTTTTAATTCATACAAGAAATAAGGGTCTGTCTGAAAAATCGTGGACTTCATCAGCACTTCCACCTAATTTTAATTACTCAAAAGATTTTTCAGATTCGTCTAGTAAAATTTTCCAACATGTTTTTACTAACGATATATTCATGGCATTTTTAGGACTTTTTAACAGGTTCCAGGGATTAATTTAATGGTTTTCACTGAATTTTATAATAATGTTCGAATATTATTCGGATCAATTATTAGGGATTTGAATTTGAAAATGTCATTCTTTATGAATTCGAGAGGATTCTCGATTGATTTTGATGGTTTGTAGGAAGTATCAAAGCCTTTTTTTCCTCTTATAAAAATCATGGCATTTTTAGGACTTTTTGACAGGTTACAGGTATTAATTAATTGGTTTTCACTGAACTTTATAATAATTTTCGAATATTCTTGTAATCAATTTATAGTGATTTGAATTTGAAAATGTTATTCTTTTTGAATTCAGGGTAATTATCTATTGATTTCAATGGTTTGAAGAAAGTTTCAAAGCTTTTTCCCCCTCTTATAAAAATCATGGAATTTTTAGGACTTTTTGTCAGGTTCCAGGGATTAGTTCAATGGTTTTCACTGAACTTTATAATAATTTTCGAATATTCTTGTAATCAATTTATAGTGATTTGAATTTGAATAGGTTATTCTTTTTGAATTCAGGGTATTTATCTATTGATTTCAATGGTTTGAAGAAAGTTTCAAAGCTTTTTCCTCCTCTTATAAAAATCATGGAATTTGTAGGACTTTTTGACAGGTTCCAGGGATTAGTTCAATGGTTTTCACTGAACTTTATAATAATGTTCGAATATTCTTCTAATCAATTTATAGTGATTTGAATTTGAAAATGTTATTATTTTTGATTTCTAGGGGATTCTCGATTGATTTTGATGGTTTGAAGGAAGTTCCAAAGCTTTTTCCTCCTCTTTTAAAAATCATGGAATTTTCAGGACTTTTTGACAGGATCCAGGGATTAGTTCAATGGTTTTCACTGAACTTTATAATAATGTTCGAATATTTTTCTAATCGATTTTCGGTGATTTAAATTTGAAATGGTTATTCTTTTTGAATTCAAGGGAATTCTCGATGGATTTTAATGGTTTGAGGAAAGTTTTAAAACTTTTTTCCCCTCTTATAAAAATCATGGCATTTTTAGGACTTTTTGACAGGTTCCAGGGACTAATTAATTGGTTTTCACTGAACTTTATAATAATGTTCGAATACTCTTCTAATCAGTTTATAGTGATTTGAATTTGAAAATTTTATTCTTTTTGAATTCAAGGGCATTCTTGATTGATTTTGATGGTTTGAAGTGTGTTCCAAAGCTTTTTTCTCCTCTTATAAAAATCTTGGCATTTTTGAAAATTTTTGACAGGTTCCAGGGTTTAATTTAATGGTTTTTACTGGATTTTATACTAATGTGCGAATATTTTTCTAATCGATTTATAGTTGTTTGAATTAGAAATTGTTATTCTTTTTGAATCCGAGGGAATTCTCGATAGATTTTAATGTTTTGAAGGAAGTTTCAAAGCTTTTTTCCCCTCTTATAAAAATCATGGCATTTTCAGGACTTTTTGACAGGTTCCAGGGATTAATTTAATGGTTTTCACTCAATTTTATAATAATGTCCGAATATTATTCTGATCAATTATTAACCCAAGAAAATATTCTAAGCAGTTGCAAAGATGGCAAAACTGCGGCAAGTCTCTCCAGCGGCATCTTTTACGCAGGAGATTTTTCTAATCAATTGCAAAGATGGAAGAACTGCAGCAAGTTTCTTCAGCAACATCTCTCACGCAACGATGTTTTCTGAGTAGTTTTGATGAAGGCAAAATTGCAGAAAATCTCTCTAGCGACATCTCTTACCCAACAAAGCTTCTTCTAAGCAGTTGCAAAGATGGAAAAACTGCGGCAAGTCTCTCCAGCAGCATCAATCACCCAAGAAAATATTCTAAGCAGTTGCAAAGATGGCAAAACTGCAACAAGTCTCTACAGCGTCATCTCTTGCCCAAGAGAATATTTTAAGCAGTTGCAAAGATGGCAAAACTGCTGTAAGTCTCTTCAGTGGCATCTTTCTCACGAAAAAAAATTCTAAGCAGCCGCAAAGATGGAAAAACTGCAGCAAGTCTCTCTAGCGGCATTATTCACCCAAGAAAATATTCTAAGCAGTTGCAAAGATGGCAAAACTGCGGCAAGTCTCTCCAGCGGCATCTTTTACGCAGGCGATTTTTCTAATCAATTGGAAAGATGGAAGAACTGCAGCAAGTTCCTGCAGCGACATCTCTCATCCAACAAAGTTTTCTAAGTAGTTTTAATGAAGGCAAAATTGCAGAAACTCTCTAGCGGCATTTCTCACGCAAGAAAATATTCTAAGCAGTTGCAAAGATGGCAAAACTGTGGCAAGTCTCTCTAGCGGCATATTTCACCCAACAAAGCTTTTTCCAAGCAGTTGCAAAGATGAAAAAACTGCGGCAAGTCTCTCCAGCGGCGTCAATCACCCAAGAAAATATTCTAAGCAGTGGCAAAGATGGCAAAACTGCGGCAAGTCTCTCCAATGGCATTTTTCACCTAGGAGAGTTTTCTAATCAATTGCAAAGATGGAAGAACTGCGGCAAGTTTCTTCAGCAACTTCTCTCACCCAACGATGTTTTCTGAGTAGTTTTGATGAAGGCAAAATTGCAGAAAATCTATCTAGCGACATCTCTTACCCAACAAAGCTTCTTCTAAGCAGTTGCAAAGACGGAAAAACTGCGGCGAGTCTCTCCAGCAGCATCTCTCACCCAAGAAAGTTTTCTGAACAGTTGCAAAGATGGCAAAACAGCAGCAAGTCTCTACAGCGTCATCTCTTGCCCAAGAGAATATTTTAAGCAGTTGCAAAGATGGCAAAACTGCTGCAAGTCTCTCCAGTGGCATCTTTCTCACGAAAAAATTTTCTAAGCAGTTGCAAAGATAGCAAAACTGCGGCAAGTCTCTCCAGCAGCATCTCTCACCCAAGAAAGTTTTCTGAACAGTTGCAAAGATGGTAAACCTGCGACAAGTCTCTCCAGCGACATCTCTCACCCAACAAAGCTTTTTCTAAGCAGTTGCAAAGATGGAAAAACTGCGGCAAGTCTCTCCCGCGGCATTTCTCACCCAAGAAAATATTCTAAGCAGTTGCAAAGATGGCAAAACTGCGGCAAGTCTCTCCAGCGGCATACATGACACATGACATGACACATGACATGACACATGACATGACACATGACATGACACATGACATGACACATGACATGCGACATGACTTGACACATGACATGACACATGACATGAAACATGACTGGACACCTGACGTGACACATGATATAACACATAATATGCCACATGACATAACACATGACATTACACATGACATGCCACATGACATGACACATGACATGGCACATAAAATGAAACATGACATGACACTTGACATGAGACGTGACATCACACATGACATGACACATGACATGACACATGACATGACACATGACATGACACATGACTTGACACCTGACATGACACATGACATGGCACATAAAATGAAACATGACATGACACATGACATGACACATGACATGCCACATGACATGAAACTTGACGTGACACATGACATTAGACATGACATGACACATGACATGAAACATGACATGAGACTTGACTAGAAACATGACATGAAACATGAAGGGACACATGATATGACACATGACATGACACGTGACATGACACATGACATGATTCATGACCTGACACATGACATGAAACTTGACATGACACATTGCATGACACATGACATGACACATGACATGACACATGACATGACACGTGACATGACACATGACATGATTCATGACATGACACATGACATGAAACTTGACATGACACATTACATGACACATAACATGACACATGACATGACACATAACATGACACATGACTGGACACCTGACGTGACACATGACTGGACACCTGACGTGACACATGAAACGACACATGATATGCTACATGACATGACACATGACATGACGCATGACATGACATTGACATGACACATGACATGACACATGACAGGACACATGACATGACACATGACATAAAAAATGACTTGACACGTGAGATGACACATGACATGACACCTGACGTGACACATGACTGGACACCTGACGTGACGTATGACATGATACATGATATGCCACATGACATGACACATGACATGATACATGACATGACACATGCCATTGAACATGACATGACACATGACATGACACATGACTGGACACCTGACGTGGCACATGGCTGGACACCTGACGTGACATATGACATGACACATGATATGCCACATGACATGACACATGACATGACGCATGACATGACATTGACATGTCACATGATATGCCACATGACATGACACATGACATGACGCATGACATGACATTGACATGACACATGACATAAAAATTGACTAGACACGTGGCATGACACATGACATGACACATGACATGAAACTTGACATAACGCATGAGACTAAACATGAAATGACACATGACATGACACGTGACATGCCACATGACATGAAACTTGACATGACACATGAGATTGAACATGACATGACACATGACATGACACATGACTGGACACCTGACGTGACACATGATATGACACATGACATGACACATGACATGACACATGACATGACACATGACATGACACATGACATGACAGTTGAATTTTAAACCTAAAAATATGAATTTTCAACAAAAAAATTCACTTTGAACCACACAATTGCATTTTTAACAAACAAAGATGGAATTTCTAACCAAAAAGATTAGTTTTCAATCATAAAAGACGAATTTCTATGTAAAGTAGATACATTTTAAACAAGAAATGCATAAGTTACATTTTCAGTGAAAAAAATTAATTTTAAACCAAACAGAAAAACAAAAAAAATAGTTCAATTTTCAACCAGAAAATATGAATTTTTAACAAAAAAGATCATTTTAAACAAAAATTTTGCATTTTTAACGAAAAAAATATGAAATTTTAAACCAAAAACATTAGTTTTCTACCAAAAAATATGAATTTCCAACTAATAAAGATCAATTTTGAACAAAAAAAAAGCATAGATTACATTTTCAGTTGAAAAAATTAATTTTAAACCAAAAAGACGAAGTTAAAAAAAATATTTAATTTTCAAACAAGAAAGATTTCAGTTAAATTTTCATCAATTTTCAACTAAACATGCAAAAGCTGAATGTTCACCCAAAAGAAGCTATTTTCAAAAAAAATTTTTTTTTTAACAAAGTAGTCAAATTTTTGATAGAATAGATAAATTTTCAACTAAAATGATAAATTTTCTGGTTAAAAAACGAATTTCCAACCAATAAAGATTTTTCAGTAAAAAAAAAGTTCATCCAAATTGTCGAAATGTTAAGCCACAACACTAATTTTCTGCAAAACAGTTGAATTTGCAACCTGAAAATATGAATTTTCAACAAAAAAATTTACTGTCAACCACACAGTTACATTTTTAACAAACAAAGATGAAATTTCAAACCAAAAATACCAATTTTTAACAATAAAAGATAAATTTTCATCCAAAGTAGATACATTATAAAGAAAAAATGCATTTAAGTTCCATTTTCACTTGGAAAAATTAATTTTAAACCAAACGGACGAACAAAAAAAAATTGTTCAATTTTCAACCAGAAGATATGAATTTTTAACAAAAAAGATTATTTTAAAACAAAAACTTGCATCTTTAACGAAAAAAATAGGCAATTTTAAACCAAGGGCACTAGTTTTCTACCGAAAAAGACGAATTTCCAACCTTAAAAAGATCAATTTTGAACAAAAAAAGCATGGAATACATTTTCAGTTTGAAAAATTAATTTTAAAACAAAAAGACAAAGTTGAAAAAAATAGTTGAACTTTCAAACAAGAAAGATTTCAGTTAAATTTTCATCAATTTTCAACCAAAAATGGAAAAGTTTGAATGTTCACTCAAAAAAAGCTATTTGCAAAAAAAATTTTTTTTAACAAAGTAGTCAAATTTTCAATAGAAGACATAAATTTTCAACTAAAATGATAAATTTTCTGGTTAAAAAACGAATTTTCAACAAATAAAGATATTTCAGTAAAAAAAAAAGTTCACCCAAATTGTCGAAATTTTAAGCCACAACATTAATTTTCTGCTAATCAGTTGAATTTCCAACCTGAAAATATGAATTTTCAACAACAAAAATTCATTGTCAATAACACAGTTGTTCCCAATACTAGTTCAGGATTTATCTTTTTGAATTGAAAAATAAACTATTTTATTTAAAATTCATGTATTCATTTTATAATTCGTTTTTTTTTTTATAAAATATTTCTTCTTGCTTGAAAATTCATCTTTTTTTTGGAAATGTAAGTATTTTGTTGAAAAATCGTTTTCTTTTTTTTTTGATAAAAGGTAAAAAATTGTAGTACATTTTTGATAATTTTAGGTAGAAAATTTATCTTTTTGCTTACAACTTAAAATATTTTGTTAAATATTCCCTTTTTTATTGAAAATTGAATTTTTTAACCATTCCATTTTTAGTTCAAAACGTATATTTTTTAGTTGAAAATTCAACTATTTGGTTGAAAATTCACGTATTTTGTTAAAAATTCATTTATTTGGTTGAAAATTTAAGTGATTTGTTAAAAAATCGTTTTCTTTTTGGCTAAAAATGATTTTTTCCAAAGAAAAGTCTTTTGAGGAGAAAATTCATTTGTTTTATTGAAAATTTATTTTTTTTTATGTAGAAAATTAAACTTTCTGACAAAATGCATCTCTGGTTGAAAATTAATTCTTGAACTAAAAATCAGTTATTTTGATTTCACTTAAGAATGTCGCTTACTTAAAAATTAAACTTTTCACTCAAAAATTAATGTTTTTTTGTTAAAAATTCATCTGTTTTGTAGAAAATTATTCTTCTTGTTTGAAAGTTTATGTTTTTGGTTCAAAATGCCATCTCTGATTAAAAATTAATTTTTTTGGTCGAAAATTGAACTGTTTTGTTAAAAATTTGCCTTTTTGGGTTGAAAATTCAAAAATTTGATATGAAATCGAAATTATTGTTAAAATTTTTTTTTTGGTTAAGAAATCATCTGTTTTGTACAAAATTCGTATTTTTGGCTTCGAAATTCATATTTAAAAATTAAAAAGTCAAATTTCTTCACTGAAAAATCTTTCTTGCTAGAAAACTTAACTTGACCGCATTATGTTTAAAAAATTTATCTCTTTTGGTACAAATTTTTTTCTTTGTCCAAGTCAGTAATTTTTAATAAAAATTAATAACTATTTTGGTTGAAACTCCAACTATTACATTTTTCCTGGAAAATTAATCTTCTTGGTTGAAAATTCAACTACTTGCTTCAAAGTTTAACAACTTTGTTTAAATTATTTTTTTTGATAGAAAATTTAATTTTTTTGTGGAAATTATCATTTTTTCAATTGAAAATTGAACTATTACATTTTTGGATGAAAATTTTCTTTATTGGATAAAAATTCAACTATTTGGTCAAAGATTCATATAATGTTTTTCACAAAAAAGATGAAGTTTAAGCTAATATAGATGAATTTTTTCATCAAAAATTACATTTATAGTTAAAAAATTAATAATTTTCAATCGAAAGAAAACCAAGGCAGAGTAATTTTTAACAAGGCAGTTAAGTTTTTATTAAAAAAGGAAGCAATTTTCTTCAAAAGAGATGAATTTTCTAACAAAAAGATAAATTTTCAACATTGTTGACTTTCTACCGGATTGTTGATTTTTCAAGCCATATTTTCGGCTCTAAAATTCAACGATTTTATATAAAATTCAACTATTTGGTACAAAATTAAACTGTTTTATATAAAATTAATTTTTTTATTAAAAATTAATAATCGTCAATACAAATTTAACTACACCATTTTTGGTTAAGAGTAGATCTTTTTTAGTTTAAAAATTCAAATATTGGATAAAAATTAATAAAATAAAATTTAAACCAACATCGCATACATTGTTGAAAATATTTAGTTGAAAATTTTTGTAATTTGTTGAAAATTCGTGTTTTCTGGTAGAAAATCCAACTATTTGGTTAAAATTTTACGAATTTTGTTGAAAATTCATCTTTTGTAGTAGAAAATAATTTTTCTGTTGTTAAAAATGCAACTGTATTGTTAAAAATTAATCTGGTGCAGTTGAGGATTCAAGTATTTTGTTAAAAATACATTTTTTCAACTAAAAAAGTAACTATTTTGTTGAAAATTCAATTGTTTTGTAGAAAATTAGTATTTTTGGTTCGAAAAATAAACAATGTAGTGGAAAATGCAACTATTTTTTCAAAAATTGATGCTTTAGTTGAGAGTCTAAATATTTTTTTGAAAAATCGTTAAATCCAACTGTTTTTTATTTAAAATAAAAAATGTTTAGGGTGAAAATATCAACTATTACATTTTTCGTTGTAAATTTATATTTTTTGTTTGAAAATTCAACTATTTGGTTGCAGATGAACTTTTTTCTTGAAATTTTTATCTGACATCTGAAATTTTCAAAAATATTTGAGAATTGTCCAGTTCTAATT
>JAABKJ010075445.1:169702518-169780430 GCA_011634705.1 Andricus grossulariae | reverse complement strand
TTTTGCTTATACATTTTTTCCGCATCGTTAAAAGAGTGCATTTGATTGCTTAAAAAACTGGAAAGTTCATATCCTTAGTTGAAAATTCTTTTTTTTTTTGTTAAAAAATGTTTTTCAGTGAAAATTAAACTATTCTATATTTTTCGAAAATATTTTTTGATAGACATTTAATTATAATTTAAATCTTCATTATAATGTTCGTCTGCTCGGTTTTAAAAAAATATTTTCGTTACAATTTAGTTATTAAATGAAATTTATTTTCAATTAAACAAATCAATTAATTAATCAACAATATTTTTTCTTGGTTGAAAATGCATCTTTTTGGTTGAAAATTTAACTATTTTGTTAAAAATTCATCTATTTTGTTAAAAATTTATATTTAAATTTAAACAATTAATTTTTAACCACAACAAAAAAGTTGTTAAAAAAACGTTTTCAACGGAAAATTGAACTATTATTAAATTTTACGTTAAAAATTCATCTTTTTAGGTCACAAATTCAACTAATTATTTGAAAGTTGAACTACTTTCTTAAAAGTTAATTTTGTGGTTGAAGGCTCATAATTTTAGTTGAAAATTTGTGTTTTTTGGTGAAAAATTAATGTTTTTAACTGAAAATTTATCTATTTTGTTGAAAATTCATATTTTCGGTTTGAAACTTCGACTGTTTTTTAGAAAATTCAACAATTTGATGGAAAATTGAACTATTTGGTTGAAGATTCATAATTTTAGTTGTAAATTTAACTATTGTGGAGGAATGAGGGCAAGTAAGAGAAATGAGAAGAGGAGAAGTAGAAAAAGTAAGGAAAGAAGGTGTAGAGGATGAATCAGTGGAAATAAAGTAACGGGAAGTAAGGGAAATAAGAAGAAAAGAAGTGGGCGAATTGAGGGAAATGAGAAAAGAAGAAGTAGGGGAAGTAAGGGAAGGGGTTATTGGATAAGCCAGTGGAAATGAAGGGAGAAAACGTAGCGGAAAAGTGGTGGGAAATGAGGGGAAATGATGAGAGCTCAATTGGGTTAGTCAAGGAAAATGAGGAGATGGAAACTAGAGGAAATTAGGGTAGGGGAAGTAAGGGAAATGACGAAAGGAAAAGTAGGCGAAGTAAGGGAAGATGGTGTAGGATAAGGCAAGGGAAATGAAATGAAGGGAGGGAAAGTAGAGGACATAAGGGGAAATAAAAGTGGTGAAGTAGGAGACGTTGTGTGAAATAAGGGGAAATGAGTAGAGTTTAATTAGGTGAGTTGAAAAAGTTGAGGGGATGGGAAGTAGAGGTAGTGAGAGTAGGGAAAGTGAGGGAAATGAGAATGGGCGAAGTAGGGGAAGTAAGGAAAGAGCGTGCACGATAAGTCAGTGAAAATAAAGGGAGGGAAAGTAGAAGACCTGAGGGAAATAAAGGTGGTGGGAGTAGGAGAAGTGGCTACAATGAGGAAGATGATGTAAAGGAAATGAGGGTAAATGAAGCAAGGTAATGTAGGAGAAATTAAGAGAAATTGCGGGTTAGGAAATAAGGGAGGTAGGCGGAATAAGGAAAGAGGTAGTCAGTGCAAATAAGAGGTGTGAAAGTAGGGGAAGTGAAGGGAAATGAGAAAAGTAGATCGGGGAAATGGGAGTGTAAATTAGGGAAATTTTGGAGAGGGTAAGGAGGGAATGTGCAAGAATTGAGGGAGGTAAACTAGGCAACATGAGGGAAAAGTAAAAAGTCTAATTAGGTAACTATGGAAAATGAAGGGATGGGAAGTATAGGAAATAGAGACAAGGAAAGTAAGGGGAATGAGAAGAGAATAAGTAGTGGAAATGAAGGGAGGGAAAAAAGAGGACGTGAGGGTGAATGAGGACAGGGAAAATAAAAGAAGTGATAATCAATGGGGGGAAATGAGGAAAGCCTAATTGGGTTAGTGAAGAAAAATTAGGGGTTGAGAAGTAGTGAAAATGAGAGTAGGGGAAGTAAGAAAAAGGAGTGTAAGATAAGTCAGGGAAAATAATGGGAGGGTTAGTAGAGGACGTGCGGGAAAATAAGGGCACGAGAAATAGGAGAAGTGATAAGAAATGAGGGGAAATGAGAAAAAATGAGGTGAGCTTAATTCAGTTAGTGAGGAATATTATGGGGATTGAAAGTAGAGGAAGTGAAGGCAAGTAAGGGAAATCAGAACAGAAAAAGTAGGGTAAGTGAGAAAAGAGGGTGTGGAGGATAATTCAGTGGAATAAAATAGATGGAAAGGAAAGGAAGTGAGGGGAAATGAGGGTGGGAGAAGTAGGAGATTTTGTGGGAAATAACGGTAAACGATGAAAGGATAAGTTTGGAAATATTGAATATTTTACAAAATTTCAATATTTTCCAAATTTTTAACATTTTCTGAATTTTAGAAAATTTTACAAATATAAGGAAATGTCACAAATTTTAGAAAATGTGGGAAATTTGAGAAAATTAAACATTTTGTAAAATTCAGAAATTTTTATAATTTCAGAAATTTGGAACTTTTTACAAATTTTAACTATGATTAATGATGATTCAAAATTTCTCATATGTTCAAAATTGGTAAAAAGTTCAAAATTTGTGAAATTATAAAAATTTCTGAATTTTACAAAATGTTAAATTTTCTCAGATTTCCCACATTTTCTCAAATTTGTAACATTTCCTAATGATTGTAAAATTTGGAAAATATTCAACATTTTCAGATTTATCAAAATTTCTAATATTTTTGAATTTTATGAAATGTTAAATATTGTAAAAATCATTCAAATTTCTATTATTAATGTTCAAATTTTTTAATTTTCTAACGTTATTTAAATTTCCATTTCAAATTTCTATTTCTATTTCAAAAAATGCAGAAATATTAGAAATTTTTATAAGTTTGAAAATTTTGAATATTTTACAAATTTTTAATATTTTTCAAATTTTACAAATATTAGGGAATGTCACAAATTTAAGAAAATTTGAGAAATCTGAGAAAATGTAAGATTATGTCAAATTCAGAAATTTTCATACTTTCAAAAATTTTGAACATTTTAGAAATTTTTAACATCTTAGAAATTTAAAAAATGTTGAAAATATAGGGAAATTTAGATAATCCAAAAATTTTCAAAATTTTCGGAAAGTTTCGGTACCACAGTTTTCTCGGTGAAACATCATATTATATTTAAGGGCATGGCTGACTGAAGAAGGTCAATACCGCTTGAGAAGACGCTGCTCGTGAGTATATGGTGCTAATGACCTTTTTATTCGATATTTCATAATGTTTTTAATAAATTTCAATAAATTTATTTACAAGAATTGAAGGATTCCAATGGATTGGAAAAATTTCTAAAATCCAAATTTTGTAAATTATGAAAATTTCTAAAATTTCTAAAATGTTCTAAATTTACAACATTGTCAACATTTCTAAAATTATAAAATCGTCTCAAGTTTTCAAAATTTCGATTTTACCAAAATTTCTGAAATTTTGGTAAATTTCGAAAATTTTGAAACTTTGAGACGATTTTATAATTTTAGAAATGTTGGCAATATTTTAAAATTGGAACGTTTTCCAAATTTTAGAAATTTTGATAATTAACAAAATTTTAATTTGGAACATTTTAGAAATGTTGATAATTTTCGGAATTTAAGTTGCGTTAGAAATTTTAAAATTTTGAAAATTAATTTTAGAATCTTCAATGATTTTAGACATTTTTAACACTTCATAAAATTCAGAAATATTAGAAATTTTGATAAGTGTGAAAATTTTGAATATTTTACAAATTTTTAATATTTTACAAATTTTGAATATTTTCCAATTTTTCAATATTATCCAAATTTTACAAATATTAGCAAATGTCACAAATTTTATAAAAGGTGAAGAATCAACTTTTTTGTAGAAAATTCTTATTTTTGACTTTAAAATTCAACAATTTTGTTGGAAATTAACTTTTTTGTTAAAAAATCATATTTTCGGGGTGAAAAAACTCAATTGTTTTGTAGTGAACTCGTCTTTGTGGCTGTAAAATTCAACATTTTGGATACATTTTTCTCCTTTATTGACTAAGAAATCTTTCTTGTTTGGGAATTCCCTTTTTGAATCCATTTTGGGTTGAAAATATTTCCTTTTTATTCGAAAAATGCACGTATTTTCTTCAAAATTGTTCTTTTTTGATTGAAAATTAATCTCATTAGTTGAAAATTAATCTTTTTAGTTGAATATTCATTTCCTTGATGGAAAATTGAACTATTTGGTTCAAATTTTTTTTTAGAATTAATTTTTTCACTGAAAGCGTAATTATTCCATTTTTGGATGCAATTTAGCTTTTTTAGCTAAAAAAAAATTAACTTGGTTGAAAATTAATTTTCTTTTGTTGAAAATTTAATTATCTCGGTACAAAATCCACATTGTTGTGATAAAAATTCAACTTTTTGGTAGAAAATTCTTCTTTTTGACTTGAAAATTCAATAAATTTTGATGATTATTTTTCTTTATTAATTAAAAAATCTTTCTTGGTTGAGAATTCCTCTCCTTTGTTTAAAATTTATCTCTTTGGTCAAAAATAAAACTATTTGGTTAAAAATTAGTTTTTATATTGGTTGAAAATTACATTTTTTAGCTGAAAATGTAACTATTCCATTTTGGGTTGAAAAAGTATAGTTTTTATTTGAAAATGCATGTATTTTGTAGAAAATTTGTCTTCTTTATAGAAAATTAATCTCATTAGTTAAAATTACATCTTTTCGGTTGAATATTCATATCTTTGGTTGAAAAGTGAGATAAATGGTTTATATATTCGTTTTTTTGTTTGTTTATAATTAATTTTTATCACCGACAGTGTGACTAATCCAATTTTGGTTGAAAATTGATCTATTTTAGTCAAAAATGAATTTATTTCGTTAAAATTCAATTATCTTGGTACAAAATTCATATTCTTGTGTTGAAAATGAAACTTTTTTGTAGAAAATTCGTCTTTCTGGCTTCACAATTTAACTATTTGATTGAAAATTAGTTTTTATGTTTGCTGAAAATTAATTTTTTTTTAGCTGAAAATCTAACTGTTGCATTCTAGGTTGAAAATGTATCTTTTTTAGTCGAACATTCATGTATTTTCTTAAAAATTCTTCTTTTTTGATTGAAAATTAATCTCATTAGTTGAAAATTCATCTTTTTAGTTAAATATTAATTTCCTTGCTTTAAAATTGAACTATTTGGTTTAAATTCCTTTTTTTAGAATTAAATTTTTTCACTGAAAGCGAAATTATTCATTTTTTCGATGAAATTTGATCTTTTTTTAGCTAGAAATGTCATCATTTGATTGAAAATTCATTTATTTTATTAAAAATTCAATTATATCGGTACAAAATTCATATTCTTGTGATAAGAATCAACTTTTTTGTAGAAAATTCTTATTTTTGACTAGCCAAAAAAAGAAAACAAATTTTCAACCGAGTAGTTGAATTTTTAGTCTAAAAAAGAGAACTTTTTGAACAAAATGAAATAGGTTAATTTCGATTGAATAACAGTAATTTTTAATTCAGACAAAACTAATTTTTTACAAAAAAGTCATATTTTCAACAAAAAAATCTAAATTTTCGACCAAATTGTTGACATTTCGAGTCACAAAGACAAATTTTTAATCAAATAGTTGAATTTTTAGTCTAAAAAAGAGGAATTTTTGAAAAAAAATGAAATAGATTAATTTTCGTTAAAAAACAGTAACTTTTGATTTAGACAAAGCTAATTTTTTACAAAAGTCAAATTTTCTAAAAAGAAAAATTTAATTTTCGACCAAATTGTTGAGCTTTTGAGCCAAAAAGACAAATTTTCAGCCAAATAGTTGAATTTTGAGTCTGAAAAAGAGCAATTTCCGAACAAAAATGGAATAGATTAATTTTCCTTAAAAAAAATAATTTTCAATTCAGACAAAGCTAATTTTTTCACATGAAAAGTCAAATTTTCAACCCGAAAATAAGAATTTCTAACAAAAGAATTTGAATTTCCGACCAAATTGTTGAATGTTCAAGCCAAAAAAAACAAACAAATTTTCAAACAAGTAATTGAATTTTCAGTCTAAAAAAGAGCAATTTTTGAACAAATATGGAATAGATTAATTTTCATTGGAAACCAATAATTTTTAATTTAGAGGAAGCTAATTTTTTACAAAACTGTCGAATTTTCAAGAAAAAAATTTTAATTTTCGACCAAATTTTTGAATTTTCGAGACTAAGAGACAAATTTTCTATCACACTTGAATTTTCTACCGAATTCTTCAATTTTTGATACAAAATTACAAATTTTCTATGGAAAGCTGTAAAATATTGAACCCCAAAACATTAAATTTTAACAATAAAATTCGCTTCCAATTAAATAGTTAAATTTTCCGTTAAAAACAATTAATTTTTCAACGAAGAAAGGTCAGTTTCCACAAACAAGTTCAATCTTGAACCAAGAAGTGGACTTTTCAACCGAAAAAAAAATCAATTTTTAATAAAATGAATTATTGGTTGATATTTCAACAACAAGAAATTTTATTTAAAAAAAAGGAACAATTAAATGAAACCGGAAGAGACGAATTTTCCACAAAATACGTACATTTTTAACCAAAAATATTAATGTTCCACTGAAAAAGGAAGCATTTTTTAACCAAATAGTTGAATTTTGAGTCTAAAGAAGAGCAATTTTTGAAAAAAAATGGAATAGATTAATTTTCATTAAAAAACAATCATTTGAAGTTACGACCAAGTTGTTGAATTTTCAAGCCAAAAAGACAAATTTTCTGAAAATCAGTGGATTCTTTAACCCGATAATATGAATTTTCAACTAAAAAGTTCACTGTCAACCAAACAGTTGAATTCCCAACAAAAATTATGATTCTTCAACAACAAAAGATTAATTATTAATAAAGTTTTCTGGATCGGCCCCCGTATATATATATATATATATATATATATATATATATACAGCTGAATTTTCAACTAATAACATTAAATTTCAACTAAGAAGATTAAATTTCTATAAAAAAATATAAATTTTCGACAAAAAATGGAATAGTATAATTTTCAGTAAAAAAAAAAATTAATTTTCGATAAAAAAAAATTCTTTTCAACCAAAGTTTCAACTAATAGATGAATTATTCACCAAGAATATTAATATTAATATAATTAATATTAATATAAAAAAAAGAATTAAAAAAAGAGTTTTCTGCTAAGAGGATGAATTTTTAACTAAGGAAATTAACTTTTAACAAATTATTTCCAGTCTCAACTAAGTAGTTGAATGTTCAATAAAAAAAGATGAATTTTCAACAAAAAATGTAATAATTGATATTTCCACAAAATAAAATCAATTTTCAATGAAATAGTTAATTTTGTAACAAAACAGATGAATTTTCAACCAAGAAGATTAAGTTTGTATCAAAAAAGATAAATTTTCAACGACAAAAATGGAATAGTTAAATTTTTAGTTTTAATTTTTGATTTAAAACAACATATTTTCAACCAAAGAAATAACTTTTCAAGCAAAAAGATACATTTCAACTAAGATTCTTTTTTGGCAATTTTGGAAATGTTTGGAAACCTTTATAAAGATACTCATAAAATTAAAATCATTTAAAATTTTACCAAGAATTTCAAAATTTAAATATCTTGAAACCTTCAAGAATCCTTAAAAATGCAGCCATGGCCTTTCAATTTGTTGAAATCTTTACAAATTTTTAATTATTTAAAAAAATTTTGTTCAAACAAATAAAATAAATTTTTAACCAAACAGATTAATTTTCAACCAAGAATATTAAATTTCTATCAAAAAAGACCAATCTTCGACACTTACTTTATGATAGTTAAATTTTCAACCAAGAAAATGAATTTGCAACTTCAAATATAAATTTTTAACCCCATAAGATTCATTTTCTTGAAAAAGACAAATTTTCAGCCAAACAAAATAATTTCCACAAAGCAGTTCAACTTTCAACCAAATAGTTGAATTTTCAACCAAAAGAATGAAGTTTTAACCCATGAGTTGATTTTTCTATAAAAAGATCCAATTTTCAACCAAAGAAATGAATCTTCAACCAAAAAAATAAAATTTCAACTACATAAACAAATTTTTAACGAAATACTTAAATTTTTAACCAAATAGATGAATTTTCAACTAAGAAGATTAAATTTCTATCAAAAAAGATAAATTTTCGATAAAAAAATTCTTTTCAACCAAAGTTTCAACTAAAAGATGAATGAGTCACCAAGAATATTGATATTCTACATAAAAATACGAATTTTTAACAAGATATAGGAATTTTCAACTAAAGAAGATACATTTTCCACCAAACATGAGATAGTTAAATTTTCAGTTGAAAATATTTTTTTTTTACCAAAAAAAAAATAATTTACAACAAAATTGTCAAATTTTATTCAGAAAAAAAGGATTTCTCTCCTCTCACTCCACTGGGATTCGAACACCAGATCAACTGATTTCCGGTCAGGTGCTCTAACCAATTGAGCTACGCCGGACAAAGTGTTTTAATTTATTGTAAGGGTTGGTTCAACATTCGCTTGAATAATCAAGCAAGGAAAGCGAAACTTCCTAACAACCAAACTCACAAAATATTTTTTGATTACACTATCTGGGTTGAAAATCAATTCACGATAAACATGGAAAATATATCCTAACAAGGCAAGTAGTTAGATTTATTTTTAAGGTTCTTTTAGCATCCCCTACACATTCAAGCAAGAAAATCTGCATTCAAAAAGAAGAACAAAACCACGAAAAATTTTTTGATCAAACTATTAGAATGAGAAATCCCTTCAAAATAAGTACAGGAAACGTTTCTGGCATGAAAAGTGTTTGAATTTTTCAGGTTTGCTTCAACATCCCTTGAATATTCAAGCAAGGAAATTAGCATTACCTAACAACCAAAATAACAGAAATTATTTTCATTACACTATGGAGGACGAAAATCAATTCACAATAAACGTGGGAAATATATAAACTAATTGGATTTTTTTAAGGGTAGTTTCATCACCCCTTTAATATTAAAATAAGGAAATCGACATTGAAAGAAGAATAAATCCACGGGAGATTTTTTTGATAAGCTATTGGGTTAAAGTCACTTCAAAATAAGTTTGGGAAGTTTCTTTCACCAAGAAAGGTGTTTTCATTTAATTTGTGGGTTGTTGCAACATCCCCAAAACATTTAAAAAAGGAAATCGTTTAAAAAAGAAGGACAAAACCACGGGACATTTTTTTGGAAAAAATTGGGTAAGTTCAGAAAGCTCCTTCTGCAAGGAAGTGTTTGAATTGATTATAAGGGTTGTTTTAACATCCCTTAAATATTCGAGGAAGGAAATAATATTTCCTGAAAAGGAAAATCCCCCTAAAAAAATTTGAATGCATATTTAAACATTGCCAGATTTCTAATGATGTATTCAAATGTGATTATATGGGTGAACATGTCAATGTAAAAAATAGCTTAAGAATTAAGCGATGTTCAAACTACCCTCAAAAAAGCAACGACCTTCCCTGCTAGGAGATGGTTCCTACATTTGTTTTTCTGTGATTTTCGACCACAATAAATCAATCCAAAAATCTCTTGTGATTTTGCTTTGTAGGAAATATCATTTTCCTTGCTTGAATCTTTGAGGGATGTTAAAACCATCCCTAAAATAAATGACAACACTTTTTCTGCTAGAAGGCACTTTCTGCACTTTTTTCTCATTGGATCTGATCCACAAAATATGAGGCGTTCAACCAAATCTAACAAAAACTTTTTAAAAAGAATAACATTTCAATAACAGATGAAGTTTTCTGTTAGGAGACATATAAAAATTGAAATTTTGACCATTTTTCTGTTTAAAAACTGTCCATTGTTCTTATAATTTGCATTCCAATTATTAATCTGCAGGTTCCAAATCACAAATAAAAATTTATAATTAGTGATTTTGACAAAAAGCCATTTTTTCTATATTTGGAGCGGGGTAATTTGGTATCTAATGATTATAGATAATTATTCAAAAAATTGATACTTACGTGGCAACACAATGAGCAGCTTTTGCTAAAAATCTTTTTTTTCTTTGCTTAAGAATTAATTTCTTCGTGTAAAAATTGAACAATTTTATTGTTGGTTAAAATTGATATTTTTAATTGAAAATTTATTTTGTTAAAAATTCGTCTTTTTTGGTAGAAAATTAATCAAAATTCGTCCTTTTTCGTAAATTATTCTGTTTTGATTTCAAATTAAAATCTTTTTTGGTTGAAATATGAACTATTAAATGTTTTGTTAAAAAATCAATTTTTAAGTTGAAAAATCCCCTATTTGAATTAAAGTCGAACTACTATGTAAAAAATTTCTTTTTTTAATGTTGAAGATTCATCGTTTTAGTTGAAAATTTGTCTTTATAAAAAAAATTTATCTGTTTACCTTGAAAATTCAACAATTGAGTAGAAAATTGAATTATTTGGTTAAAAAATAAGCTATTTGTTTAAAAATTTAACTATCTTGTTGGAATTTTTTTTGTCAAAAATGATTTTTTTAAAATTAAAATTGAAGAATTCAACTTTTTTTAAAAATTCGTTCTTGTGAGTCAAATTCTATTAGTTGAAAATGCGTTTTTCCTTGTTGCAAAATAGTTTTTTAAGTTAAAAATTTAACTATTTCATTTTTGGGTAAAAATTTATCTGGCTTAAAAATTTTGGCTTAAAAATTCAACAAATAAGTAGAAAATTAAACTATTTGGTTGAAAATGAACTTTTTTGTTGAAAATTCAGCTATTTTGTTCAAAAATTCAACTATTTGGTTAAAAATTAGTCTATTTGTTTGAAAATTTAAATATTTTGTTGTAAATTTGTTTATTTAGTGACGAATTTTTTTTTAATTGAAATTGCTCCACCTTATAAGTTAAAAGTTGAACTATTTGGTAAAAAATTTATGTAAATTGTTGAAGTTTCTTCTATTTGGGGAGCAAAAAAATCTTTTTTGTTGAAAATTCATCATTTTGCTTGTGGATTCAACTTTTTTTTTTAAATTCGTCTTTTTTAGACAATTCATATTCTTAGTTGAAAATTCAACTATTTTTTTCGAAAATTAAACTGTTTTGTTAAAAATTAAGCTATTTGTTTGAAAATTAAACTATATTGTTGGAAATTTGTTTTTTTTTTCTAAAAAATTATTTATTTTTATTTAAAATTGAAGGATTCAATTTTTTCCAAAATTCTTCTCTGTTAGTCAAATTCAATGGGTTACAAATGCGTTTTTCTTTGTTGCAAACCAGTTTTTTAAATTAAAAATTCAACTATTTACTTCTTGGTTCAAAAATTATTTATTTCTTAGTTGAAAATTCATCTTTTTTCATAGAAAATTAACTTCTTGTTGAAAATTCAGCTATTTTGTAGAACATTTCTCTTTTTGACTTAAAAATCAACAATCCAGTAGAAAATTAAACTATTTGGTTAAAAGTTGAATTAACTTTTATGTTGAAAATCCATATTTTTAGTTGAAAATTCAACTATTTTGTTCGAAAATTAAACTCTTTGGTTAAATATTAAGCTTTTGTTTTGAAAATTGAACTATATTTTTGGAAATTAAACTATATATTAATTATTAATGATTTATTACAAAAAAAACCACTCTAAAAATCATTTACTTTAAGACTGTTAATTTTGTTTAAATATCACAATACATAAAATTATACATAGGAAAACTTTATGATTTAGTGAGCAAAAATTAGTAGACACCCCGGATTAATATAACTAAATCCACCTTTTTATAACGAATCTAACGACGTAAAAAACAAGAGAATTAATTTAAGAGAATGAACACAAATTTCTAAGATTCATGGGAACATTTCAAATGAGTTTTTATTATGAACATTAATTTTAAGAGAAAATTGAAAAAGATTAAAACATTTCAAATGATTTCCTAAAATTTTGAAAAAGAATATAAAAGATAGTAAAGCAAACCTTTTTAATTATACAATGTTACAACATTTTAGAACGAATTCGGGCAACTTCAAGAGATATTTCAAAGCTTGGAAAATATTAAAAGATAATTTCAAATTTGTTAAGATTTGAAAAATTTAAAAATAAACTGTGGATTTTTGAGGATTTTGATTAAAAAAATAAGATGTAATTTCCTTGGCAATTGATTATTGATTAATTATTGAAGATTTATTACAAAAAAACACTCTAAAAATTATTTACTTTAATACTGTTTATTTTGTTTAAATATCACAATACATAAAATAATACATAGGAAAACTTTATTATTAAGTGAGCGAAAATTAGTAGACACCCTGGATTAGTATAACTAAATCTGCATTTTTATAATGAATCTAAGGATGTAAAAATAAAAAACAAGAGAATTAATTCAAGAGAGTAAAAAAATTTCTAATATTCATGGGAACATTTCAAATGTGTTTTTATTATAAAAATCGAGATAAAAATTAATTTTAAGAGAAAATTGAAACAGATTTAAAAATATTTCAAATTATTTCCTAAAATTTTGAAAAAGAATATAAAAGATTTTCAAGCAAACATTTTTAATTCTGCAAGATTACAAAATTGTAGACAAAAATTCGGTTAAGTGTAAGAGATATTTCAAAGTTTGGAAAAGATTAAAAAATAATTTCAAATTTTTTAAGATTTAAAAAAATTGTAAATAATGTGTAGATTTTTGAGGATTTCGATTCAAAAATTTAGATGTAGTTTTTAATTTCTTTCGCATTAGCGATTAATTATTTATTAATTTATAATTATTTATTATAAAAAAGTGCTCTAAAAATAATTTAATTTAATACTGTTAATTGTGTTTAAATATCACAATACATAAAATTATACATAGAAGAACTTTATTATTAAGTGAGCGAACATTAGTAGATATCCTGGATTAGTATAACTAAATCCATCTTTTTATAACGAATCTAACGACGTAAAAAACAAGAGAATTAATTCAAGAGAATAAAATTTTTTTCTTAGATTCATGGAAACCTTTCAAATGAGTTTTTAGTATGAAAATTAATTTTAAGAGAAAATCGAAAAAGATTTAAAAATTTCAAATGATTTTTTAGAGATTTGAAAAAGAATATAAAAGATTTTAAAGAAAACCTTTGTAATTATGCAAGGTTACAACATTTTAGTTTCGAAAACTGAACGTCAAGTTCGTTAGGCAGCTATTTTGAACACAAATTCAAAAAGTCAGAGCATTTTCAAAAATGTTGAAACCATTTTTTTTTAGGTTCAAATATTCTATGTATGACTATTTGCAGTACTCGAAAAGATGAACAATTTAGCCTCACAACTTCTTTTGATAGAAAAAAAATTATTAGAGTTATAGCATTTGCAAATTAAAAAAACGAACATTAAAATTTTAAGCCAAACAACGAACGATATGAAAAAAGTAAAGATAAGAAAAACGTAGCTTTATGAAAGCCCTGCAAAATTATCATAACAAGTTTTTGAATTTTCTTAAAAAATCGAAAATAAAAACTTTTTGACAAACGGTTCTGGTTTTAACCACAACAAAAAATATATAAGGACAAAAATTCTGCACCAAAAAAAGATCTACAAATTTGGTAGTAATCACTTTTTGATAGGACGCGTGGTTTTTGTTTTATTCTTAGAAAACAATATTAAAAATAAAAGATAAAAATTTTGGACATACAAGCCAAGCTACGAAAAAAGATTCATAGAAAAAAATTGTTTATCCAAAGAAGGGAGACAAATTTGTTATTAAACATATTTTGATAGGACGCGTGGTTATTGTTTTAATCGTAAAAAAATAACATTAATAATATAAAAAAATAAAATTTTCGGACAAACGACACAAGCTACAAAAAAAAATTAATAGACAATATTTGTGCGCCCAAAATAAATCTACTTTGCTAATAATCGATTTTTTAGGATGCGTAGTTTTTATTTTAATCATAAAAAATAAAGATAAAAATTGCTTAAAGAAATTGTGAAAAGCAATAGAACGTAAGAAAAAAATCATTAGACAAAAGTTGCTCATCTAAAAAAGAGCTGCAAATTTGTCATGAATAATTGTTTAACAGGACTCGTAAAAATTGTTTTAATCGTCAAAAATAAAATTAACAATAAAAAAACTAAATTTTTAGAAAATGAATAGAGATTAAATTAATTTTAATGATTTATCAACGATTCCACAGATTCGCAAATATTTTGACAGTTTAGTAGAAAGATAACATTTTTCTAGAAATAATTTTTAAATTCAAATAACAAATAATTTAATTTCGTTTTTTAATTGGTTCTGACAAACCTTTTTGGAATTCAATTAGCTGAGGGCCAAACAATGATACTAATTGCATGGGAGAAAACTTTAGTTTGTTAATAACTTGGAAAAAAAATATTCTTCATGATAAACAAAATAGACGAATTTGTATACAAGAAGAAGAATTTTATACCATAAAAGATGAATTTTCAACTACATAGTTCAATTTTCAAATAAAAAAGGAAAAATTTCACGTAACAAAAAAAAACGAATTTTTCACAAAATTGCTCAATTTTCCTCTATAGAAATGAATTTTCAAAACAAACAAAAAATAGAAAAGTTTAACTGAAATGATGAATCTGTAATCCTAAAAAAGAATTTTTGATCCAACCTTTGAATTTTCAACGCAAAAAATTAATATTCTACCAAGAAGGAAACTTTTCAACTAAAACCCAACTCAGTCTCAAACTCTTAATATATCTATGTATCTCTTATAATAATATAACTCCTAATAAATTCTTTGCAAATCAAATGATTGTAGATACTATATGAAATTTAATATGGAACGCTTGAAATTCGTAAGTGATTTAAAGTCGAAATCTATTGCATTTTCAACAAAATCGTTTGAATTCCAACCACAAAATTATTTCTTAACCTAAGAGTTGCATCAACGACCAATCAGTTAAACTTTCAATCAATAAAAACGAATTTTCGCGTAGACAGTTAAATTTTCAACAAAAACGTTTGTTTTCGATCAAGAAAGATAACTTCTTTACCATAAAAAATGAACTTGGAATCCAAAAGTATACATTTTTTGCAATATAGTTGAATTTTTGATCGAAAAAGATGATTCCATCGAAATCGTTGAATTTTAAACCTACAAATATGCACTTTCAGCCAAATGGTCGAATTTTGAAACCAAAAAGATTGGACCTTAACAAAAAAGCTTATTTCAAACCGATAATGATGACTTTTCTACCGTTAAAGATAAATTTTTTAACAAGAGACAAATTTGAAACAAATTACACGAATTTTCAACAAAGCAGTTCAATTTCAAACTGTAAAAAATGAGTTTTCAACTAAAAATATTATAGTCAAACTTGCAGTTCAAAAAATTACGTCCTAAAAAAATAGAAAAAATATTAACTAGTTTAATTTAACCAAAAAAGGAAAAATTTTACCAAAATATAGGAATCCCCAACCAAAAAGATGAATTTTCAACAAAAAATTGTAATTTTTTACCAAATAGTTGAATTTCAAACTTCTAAAAGACAAATTTGTACCCAAAAGTGGTACAAAATTGTTTAATTTCAATTTCCTAAAGACAAGAAGATAAATTATCTACAAAGCAGGTGAATTTTCAACAATTTTCAGCAAGAAAGCTAATTTTCAACCACATGGATGAATTTTCTTCCAAGTTGTTGAATTTTTTAGCCGAAAACACGAATCTTTTCCAAAACAGGTGAAGTTTCAACCCCGAAATTGTGATGCGACTGGCTTCTAGTCGCAAAACTACGAGTATCGACAATCTTAATTCTTGCAATTACTGGGGAAAACCAAATTTATTATGCGCCAGTTATTTATGCGAGAGCACAAACAACGATGAACTTCCTGGAAAACCTAAAAGCACACAAACTAGATCAGGATCTGGGTCTTCGTAACATCCCAGGGTCACGGATCAGTTAAGTAGCGGAAATAAGTCGAGACCAGATTTAAAAATAGAAACAAATCGATTTGATCGGGACATTTAAGCAAGGAAGTTATAAATGAGAGCATTCTTAAATGGTTTTAAACCAGCATGGTTATTTGAATTGAATTCAACAGCGTCGCGTAACCTCTTATTCTACTTCGAATTATTTTGTTGCCGTTGATCCACTAAGTATGACAAATCTCAGTTTTGATTATGCAGAATGCCATAAAGGTCCATTAGATTCTATTATTCAATGTAGGATTTTATACAAAATATTGATTCAATAATCAAAGGTTGAAACTAGTTTGCGATGAGCACGCCATTTTTGACCTGAAAAAATTGTTTAACTTTAGTAATTAAATTCTAGTTGAGGAATTCCATATTGTTTTAAACTGGACCAACTGATCGGATTCTAAATTTTAGGGTGTGGGCAGGCATAGAAAGGGTCGATGAAGCTCTTCAGGACGTTCAAGTGGAAATTGGGTGCTATCAGTTTGAGATGAGCACGCCTTTTTTGACCTTGAAATTTTTTGAAGAATTTTATTAATTATATTTTAGTTAAAGGATCCTAGATTATTTTAGATTGGACCAACTAATAAGATTCTAAATTTTAAAGAGTTGTATTGAAGGGGTCCATGAAGCTCTTCAGGACGTTCAAGAGGAAATTGGGTGCCATCAGTTTGCGATTAGCACGCCTTTTTTTCCCCCTGCAATTTTTTCAAGAATTTCATTAATTAAATTTTAGTTCAAGGATCCTAGATTCTTTTAAACTGGACCAACTGATAGGATTCTAAATTTTAGGGAGTTGGCAGTCATAGAAAGAGTCGATGAAGCTTTTCAGGACGTTCAAGTGGAAATGGGTGCAATAAGTTTGCGATGAGCACGCCTTTTTTTATCTTAAATTTTTTTTTTTCAATAATTAAATTTTAGTTGAAGAATCCTAGATTATTTTGAACTGGACCAACTGATAAGATTCTAAATTTTAAAGAGATGGTATTGAAGGGTTTAATAAAGCTCTTTAAGACGTTCAAATGGAAACTGGGTGCAATAAGTTTGCGATGAGCACGCCTTTTTTGACCTTAACATTTTTTTAAAAATTGAAATAATCAAATTTTAGTTGAAGGATCCTAGATTATTTTCAATTGGACCAACTGACAGGATTCTAAATTATAAAGAATTGGTATTGAAGGGGTCAATGAAGATCTTCAGGACATTCAAGTGAAAATGGGTGCAATAAATTTGCGATGAGCACGCCTTTTTTTATCCTCAATTTTTGTTTAATTTTTAATCATTAAATTTTAGTTGGAGAATCCTAGATTATTTTAAACTGGACCCACTGATGAGATTCTAAATTTTAAAGAGTTGGCATTGCAGAGATTCTATTGAGAAATGAGTGCAATAAGTTTGCGATGAGCACGCCTTTTTTGACCTTAATTTTTTATTAAATTTTAATTATTAAATTTCAGTTGAATGATCCTAGATTATTTTAAACTGGACTAACTGATAGGATTCCAAATTTTAAAGAGTTGGTATTGAAGAGGTCGATGAAGCTCTTTAAGATGTTCAAGTGGAAACGGGTGCAATAAGTTTGCGACGAGCATGCCTTTTTTGACCTTAAATTCTTTTTTGATTTTAATTATTAAATTTTAGTTGAAGGATCCTAGATTATTTAAATTGAACCAACTGATAAGGTTCTAAATTTTAAAGAGTTGATATTGAATAGGTCGATGAAGCTTTTAAGACGTTCAAGTGAAAACTAGGTGCAATCAGTTTGCGATGAGCACGCCTTTTTTGACCTTAATTTTTTATTAAATTTTAATTATTAAATTTCAGTTGAATGATCCTAACTTGGGTATTTGTACCCCGGATTCGGATTCAGCGACCCCAAAAACATATAGATATGCCGGTGTAGTCCGCCGGGCGGACCACTTTTTTTTGTGTGCTGGTGTAATTTGCTGGAGAGCGTTAAAATTTTTGGAGCTACGCCCGTAGAAGCTTTACAAGATTTCACTCACTGTATGTATGGAAAACCGCACAGGAAATACTATTACACTTCACGGATTCACTGGAAAATAAAGCTGCAAACTCGAGCTTATAAGACGGAGGCTCCTTTGTCCAAAAAGGGACTTGGCTTCACCGTATAATAATAATAATAATAATAATAAAGTAAGGATGTGGTGACCCCATCTCCCGAGATCTCCGGCTCTTGCAGTCTTGCAACCGGCATCGTGCAGTGCAACCCACAATAGGCCTCTTTCGGACGGAGGCCATGGTTCAGTTGGGAGTGGCAATAGGACTAAACCGAGGCGACGATCAGCCAATGGCCCCGGACAAACGCGAGAACATCGATTCAAGTGGTCGGACCAACTCAGGAACGACATCCTTACCTGTTGGCAAATAAGCTCACCGGAGCAAAGAGGATTCATTCAGAGGTTACATGAACGTTGGGTCAATATGCACCCGGAATATGCTCATAAAACGACTCAGTATTTAAGAGATTAGGTATCCTTTTTGCGCAAAAACGAATATAAAGTTCTTTATCAGCAAGAAGAAGAGCAACATCCTCCAGCGATCATACCACCCGTGCTAACAAGACCACCTTTGCAGATAGCCCACAATGCCACCATGAGAAGTAGAAGATCCATTCGCCAAAAAATCTTTCTCAGGATGGACAAATTATCTGAAGGTGATACTGCTTGTTTCGATTTTCTCCATAAAGATGGTAATCTCTTAAATCTGAACTGTATAGTTTACGGAAAGGCGGTCTCCCTACTTGGCGATAATAGAAGTAACGATACTTCAGTACGCCTGAGTAAGACTCGCCAGTGTATTGCATAGGTTCAGTTTGAAATTAAAACGGCGAGGCGGCATGCATCAAATGTTCAGTGCGTGATTAGCTGCATAAAATCAAATATAAAATTCAGTTCAAATGTTAGGGCACTTGCTCGAAACTTAAGAAAAGCAAATTACACGCTGAACAAGTGTAAATTGTCGACTATTATCAGGCAACACTGGACGAAAAAAATAATATATCTTTCAACAGCGAAACAGCTCCTTGAAGGGTGAGTGAAGTGAATTGAAGAAAATTCCACCCTTTCTACTCATCCTTCCCGACTATTCTATAAGGTCACCTGCTGTTAAAAATCCGCCTAGTCGAGAAGAGATTCAAGTCTTCTGGAAGCAAGTATATGGCGATACTTATCCGCTAAATGAAGACGCTCCAGATATATCACTCTGCCGTAACTTTTGCCAAAGGCAAAGGCTAAACGGTCCAGAGGAGGAATGTCCACTAATTACTGCTGAACAAGTCAAGAAAGTTATAGCTATAACTAAGAACTTTTCAGCGGCAGGGCCAGATAAAATCAACAACTTTTGGTGGAAGAAGTTCTTTTGAGGTTGATTGTGCGTAGTGTATATCCTTAAAACAGAAAATTCAACTATTCTATTTTTGGTGAAAAATTAATCTTTTTTGGATGAAAATTTAACTATTTGGTTGATGATTGATCTTTTTGTTCAAAAATTAAACTGTTTGGTTGGAAATTTTCGTACATTTTTGGTATAAAATTCAGATATTATTCCAGTTGAAGATTCATGATTTTAGGTGAAAATTGATCACATTGGTTGAAAACAGAACTGTTTGGTTCAAAATCTGTTTTTTTTACAAATTAATTTGTTTAACTTACCATTCAACTATTTTATTTTTTGCTAAAAAATTCATATTTTTGTTGTAAAATTCAACTATTGGTTAAAGATTCATCATTGCAGTTGAAAAATTATCTGTTTGGTTTAAAATGCAATTATTCCAGTTGAGCATTCATCACTTTATTTGAAAATTTATCACATTGGTTGAAAATTGAACTATTTTGTTGAAAATCCGTTTTTTGTTGGTGAAAAAAAAATTTTTTATACCTAAGGTTTAACTATTATATAATAATAACATAATATAAGCTTTATTAATATAATGAGAAACCCATTTTATTGCAAACTTTCTTCTGTTTCATTAATAGGAGCTAGTGTTAAAAAAGGTGTACGTATTATGGCACCACTGATTAATAAATAAAGTTGTATCCAAATAAAGAAAAAGTTTAAAAAATCTGAAATCTATAAACATTAATCTGTCATTCAATCTATTTGTACATGTGAAATAATCGTAATTTGTGTTCGTAATCTATAATAATTGTAATCTATAGATATTAAGAAATAGATATGAAAGGATATTATCTTGGATTATAAAACTTTATAATCTGCGATAATTAAATCTATAATCCAAGATTTTGAAATCTGAGATTCATATTAGAATCCTGGTCCATTAGACAACCTCAAATATATGAAATGATTTGTGCATACGTATTCATGAACCTATACAAAATTTTGATAGATGAGCTCGAAAGTAGAACTGGAAACAAATTTCAATTTTTTAAAGACACAATAAGCAGGGAAGTGAATATCATAAGACTACAAAAACAAAAGTAAAGAAGGCTAAGTTCCTGTACTTTTAGCAGTGGCAGAGATGTTATGAAAAGAAATATAAACCCATCCATTTCCTAAATCTAAATCACGTATGATTTAGCACCAATAATCATTTCATAACTTAATTATCACTTGTTTCAATGCAAACGGATGCATATAACAAGTGCCACGATGCTACGTACCATATGAGACTACACAGACGACTGCATATTTTAAAATCTGAGATGTTACAATTTAATGCCTAAAGATTATAAGAATTTAATTAGAAAAATATTATAGATTATACGCGCTAATATACTTTTCTATATGGTGTAATATTCTTTAATTCTATTATCCAGTTCGTATGATCCATTTTTCTCAGTGTGCAACAATTAATCCTCTTTCCCGAATGTGATTGTCTTCATAGAATAATAAACCGACTTTCACTCACTTCAGCAAAACCTCAACCTCATCATCAGCAAAAATATCAATTTTCCACCAAAAGAGAATTAGAATTCGGACAGCTGTTATATTAGACCAAGGCACCTTAATGTTCCTAGACCAACTCAAGTCAAAATCACATACACTCCACTTGATTTCATTTCACCCGCACAAAAAAGTTCACCCAGAAAGAAGGAATTAAAAAAAAGAAAAGATTTCTGATCAAATCATTTTCATCAAATCTTTATTCTGATTAAGTTTTCAAAAAATATATAAACTTTTAATCAACTGGTTTAATTTCCAACCGGAAAAAAAATAATAATAAACCAAAAAGAATAATTTTTTACTGATAAAGACGATGTTTTTACAAAATACTTAAATCCCTGGCTAAAAAAGATAAATTTTCAACCAGAACAGTATCTAAGTTCGAACAGATGTTATATTAGACCGAGGCACCTTAATGTTCCCAGACCAACTAAATTCAAAAGCACATGCACGTCACTTGATTTCATTTCACCCGCACAAAAACTTTCACTCAGAAAGAAGAGATTTAAAAAAAAGACAAGATTTCTGATAAAATCTTTATTCTGATCAAATTTTCAAAAAATATATAAACTTGTAAACAAATAGTTCAATTTCCAATACAAAAATTAATAATTAACTAAAATCAATAAATTTCTACTGGAAAAGACGACGTTTCTACAAAATACTTGAACTTCTGACTAAAAAAGATCAATTTTCTACCAAAATAAAATCGGAATTCGGACAGCTGTTGTATTAGACCGAGGCACCTTAATGTTCCCAAACCAACTCAAATCAAAATCACATGCACTCAATTTGATTTCATTTCACCCGCACAAAAACTTTCACCCAGAAAGAAGAGATTTTAAGAAAAAAAAAAGATTTCTGATCAAATTTTTTTGATCAAATCTTTATTCTGGTCAAATTTGAAAAAAAAAATATAAACTTTTAATCAAGTTGTTCGATTTTAACCAACAAAATGAATGATTGACTAAGAAGTATAATTTTCTACTAGAAAATATGATGTATCTACAAAATACTTAAATTCATGACTTAAAAAGAGATACATTTTCCACCAAATGAGAATTTGAATTCAGACAGCTGTTATATTAGACCCAGGCACCCTAACGTTCCTAGACAAACTCAAATCAAAAGCACATGCACTTCACTTGATTTCATTTCACAGGCACAAAAAATTTCACTCAGCAAGAAGAGATTTAAAAAAAAAAGATTTCTGATCAAATCTTTATTTTTATCCAATTTTCAAAAAATATATGAACTTGTAAACAAATTGTTAAATTTTCAATGAAAAAATCAATAATTAACTGAGAAGATTAATTTTCTACTGATAAAGACGATGTTTCTACAAAATACTTGAATTCTTGACTAAAAAGGATAAATTTACCACCAAAAGAGAATTGAAATTCGGACAGCTGTTATATTCGACCGAGACACCTTAATGTTCCCAGACCAACCTAAATCTAAAGCACATGCACTCCACTTGATTTCATTTCACCCGCACAAAAACTTTCACCCAGAAAGAAGAGATTAAAAAAAAGAAAAAAAATTCCCGAATTTGAAAATTTCCAAATAATAAAATTTTTGACTTATGAAATTGCAATCTTGACGTCAATGCAATAAAAATTCTGTAGAGAGTAAAATAACTTTTTATACCGGCGTCTGGTCGATCCAATAATTTTATTATTTTAGACGAACTTTTTTAAAGTCTCGTAACCTTTCCCAAACCGTTCCCGAACCACTACGAGGACCCTCGTGATATTCTCGAGGACCTCCGTCTACGCTCTCTCAGTATGTAATGCGATTATCGCACTTTTATTTCCGTATCCACGCGCAGCCAACTCTCCCCAGAAAAAAAGTGCGGCAAAGAAAAAGTCTCGGAAAAAGGTCGACTTTACAAATATGTAGGGAGGAGTGTGTGCTTATTCTTTTCATCTTCCTGGCACATGTACATTTTGTACTAAATATTTCATACCTGGACTTATTAGGAGAGGTACGAAAGCGGAAGAAGGCAGCCTTTTTAAGAAGTCAGAGAAAGACTCAAAAGGGAAATCTATAAAAAGTTAAGTTCTTTTTCCAACAAAGTCTCTTACTGAAGAATTGAGGATGAGAAATGTCTGGGTGATAAGAACGTTATTTGAAAGGGCTGCAGTCTCAAATCGTTGAATTTTCGAGCAAAAAATGTTCAACCTGCAAAATTAACTTTCGGGACGACTGAATAATAAAATTCCCGAACAATAAAATTTCCGAATATTGAAATTCCCGATACTGTGAAATTCCCGAATAATCAAATTCCTTAATTATAAAATTCCCGAATAATGAAATTCCCGAATTGGAAAATTCCCGAATAATAAAATTACGGAATTATAAAATTCTTGAATAATAAAATTCCCGAATAATAAAATTCCCAGATTGGAAATTTTCCGAATAATAAAATTCGTGAATTATTAAATTCCCGAATAATAAAATTCGTGAATTATAAACTGCCCGAATAACAACATTCCCGAATAATAAAGTTCCCGAATTGCAAAATTCCCGAATAATAAAATGTCCGAATAATAAAGTTCCCGAATAATAAAATTCCTGAATTATGAAATTCCGAAATAATAAAATTCATGAATTATAAAATTCCCGAATTGAAAAATTCCTGAGTTGGTAAATTTTCGAAAAATAAAATTTACGAATAATAAAACTCCTGAATACTAAAATTCCCGAATTATCAAATTCCCGAATAATGAAATTCCCGATACTGCAAAATTCTCTAAGAATAAAATTCTCACATTGGAAAATTCCCGAATAATAAAATTCGTGAATTATAAAATTCCCGAATAATAAAATTTCTGAATTATGAAATTCCTGAATAATAAAATTCCCGAATTGGAAATTTCCCGAATAATAAAATTCCCGACACTGTAAAATTCCTGAATAATAACGTTTCCGAATAATGAAATTCCCGAATTGAAAAATTTTCGAATAATAAAATTCCTGAATTATAAAATTCCTAATAAAAAAAATTCCCGAATTTGAAAATTTCCAAATAATAAAATTTTTGACTTATGAAATTGCAATCTTGACGTCAATGCAGTTCGCAACCTTAAAGCCATTCCCGCGTGCCAAAAATATGCCAAGGCACTTGCGATATATATATACAAATGCGAAAGATTCTGTTTTAAACTAATAAAGTTAAAATAAGCAATTAAAAGAGTTAACAATTTTTCAATGTCATAGCGTTTCAAATTTATAACCTTTGGATTTTTTTGATTACTTCAAATATGAAGATGTCAAAGATTCAAGATTTCAGAATATGCTGATTTAAGGTTCTAAAATAATTTTAAAACCATCCAAAAACTTTGACTTTAAATTCGATTCAATCAGATCTGTCTAATTGTTTAGTATTTAGTCCTAAAAATTATCCTTCTTTTATGAAAATTAAAATGAAAAAACTTTGAAATTTAAACTTTATATCTTTTCACAGTCTTTTCAACAGAAAAGCCTTGAAACAATAATATCGAAATCACTTCAGCCCTTTCAATATATTTATAAAAAAAAGTGAACTGATATTTACAAAGTATTTTTAGGGAAGCGGCGGCGAATGCGGCGCGGCGGCTAATGTGGCGCGTTCGAGTTTTCGAATATTAACACATTTTCTGCTTGTGAAGGAAGTTTCATTACAAATATATATGTTTTCAACGTTACATTATTTTAAAAAATGGGATAAATTATTAATTGCCTGATTATTATGATAAAAAGTTAGTTTTTTATTGTCGGAGTAGCTAAAAACATGTAGAAAATTACAGAAGTTTCGTGTAAATTTATAAAAAAATTTGGAAATATACTGTTCTGAGTTTCATAAATGCTTTAAAGTTTAACATTTAACATCCCACAAATAGATTAATAATACTAAAAGTAAATATATTTATCTGATTTGCATTAAATTTTACTAATTTTTCTTCATAATTTTTTTTTTATTCAAGAATTATGAATTGAAATCGGAACGCGCCACATTACCAAACAAGGTAGGACAACTTGGAGCAGATGCACTTTTTGGAAAACACAATAATTAACTGCTTCAATGAACTTCAATCAAATTATCTACATGCATGGAGCATTGGTGAGATACTGGCCTAAACAAAATATATTTTATTACTATATTTTACTTTATATTTGAATTTTAATCGTGCATTTTCCTTTATGTGCGCCGCATTCGCCGCCGCTCCCCTATTAAACGAAACCTAGAAGTCACTTGAAACCATTCAGAAACTGAAAAGCCGTGAAATATGAAACCCTAAAACTTGATGCTGGTCAAAAAAACTTAATAAACTCTACAAGCTCCTCTTCTATTTTCCAGATAAGAAAAACAAAAAAAGTCTCCATGTTTCCTGTCGCCTTCACCGCTACATATGGATTAAGTTCCCCGGTCGTAAAGAATGGAACATTTTCTGGCTTTTACGCCGGCTGGGTAAAAGGACGAAAATTCCCTGTGGACATGGCCGAATTTGCAGTAAATGTGGAATTCCTCCTGAAGAGGCCAAATGCCTTCATGCCGTTTAGAGCTGGTTTTGAAGAAGACGGATTTTTAAAAAGTCTCGCACCATTCGAACCCAGAGAAATCGAGCTTTTAGCCGAGTCGCAGACTGGCCACCCATCTCACGGTTGTGAGACGTGGTTGCAGCTGAAATTTTACCGCGATTTCGCTGGGAGCAAGTGCAATTTTTAAGATTAGGACCTGCTCCCGGCGAAATCCTGCGGTTGTCCTTATGACAAACTTTTAATTATATATATATTATATATAGATTGAATACTCTCCAGTTTATTTTTATTTAAAACATGTATTTTCCTTCTAGAATAAGCCTCGAAAAGGACCTGAAATACAGGTTGAAACATGTCAGCAAATTTTTATTAAAAAAATTCTGTTAACACCAAAAGAAGCGGAATTGGCCTTAATGAACATTATTTAGAAAATTTTAACCCTCAACATAAAAGAAAACATACCAAAACATAATAGTTGAAATTTCACTTGAAAAATGTTTAAAAAGAAAAGAATTTTCAACGAAATAGTTCAATTTTCAATCAAAGAAATGAATTTGAACCAAAAGGATGAAGTTTCTATTAATAAGATTACTTTTACATTTAAATAAAAGGGAACATACCAAAAGTATAATAGTTGAACTTTCACTTAAAAAATATTTGGAGAAAAAAAACGAATTTTCAACCAAAATAGTTCAATTTCTAAACAAAAAAAATGAATTTTGAACAAAAAAATTTGAAGTTTCGACTAATAAGATTACTTTTCTACACTTAAAATAAGATTTGGTTGAATAAACTCAAAAATATTTCAAACATTTGAAAACATTTCAACAATTTTTTGACAAAACGCAGATTTTTGAAGATTTAGATAAAAATTTAGAAACGTTTCAAGATGTTTGAAAGGTTTTGAAAGAATAAAAATTTGTTCTTAAGATTCATTCGAAAATTTAGAACAAATTTCTATTTAAAAAAAAATTAATATAAAGAGAATATTTAAAAATATTTTAAAACATTAAAAAAGATTTCTAACATTGTCGAAAAGAATTCTGAAGATTGTAAGGTAATTCTTTTGATTACGCAAATTAAAAAAAAATATATAAGAAGAATTCGACTCATTTAAAAAGATATTTACCTAGAAGGTTTCAAGTTTTTAAATAGACTCAAAAATATTCAAAAATTTGAAAACATTTAAACAATTTTTTGAGAAAATGTAGATTTTTGAGGATTTAGGAACATTTTTTAAAACGTTTTAACATTTTTGAAAGAATTCGAGAGCATAAAAATTTTCCTTAAGATTCATGGGAAGATTTAGAACGATTTTTTATTTTAAATCATGAAACCTAAGATAAAATTAAAAAAGATTTCAAAACATTTCCAAACAAAAAAGACATTGGAAGATTGTAAGGCAATTTTTGTAATTTAACAAAATGTTAGAAAAAATTAATATAATTCTAAAAGATATTTATGAATTTTAGAACTTTGAAGAGATTAAAAATATTTTAAAACTTTTAAAGATTTCTGAAACTTTATAAAATATTTTTTAGTTTCTTCCAATCTTGTAAAATTTCTAAATATCTTTTAAATTAACTCCAATTTTTCCTAATATTCAGTAAAATCCTGTGAAATAATAATGAAAAATGTTGGGGGTGCTCTTTCTTGAGTTCAAGGAACTAGTCATTGTGCCACCCTCTTTGATGTTTCGTGGCTGATTTTTATGAGCTGTATTCGGAGATTTGTAGGCGAGGAGTCATTGTATTTTAGTGGTGAATAGAAAAGTCGAGATTTCCAAACTGCATGGTTACTACTGCGGAGTTCGGACTACTGATTTTATCACGTTGGATAAAAGTGAATATGCACGAGTTTGTGCATTTTTATAAGAACATAATCCTTTTATATCATAACTAATAATATAAATTGTAAGTATAAATATAGGAACTATTAATAATATATGTATAAATAATATAGTTATAATACGTCGTATTATTATTTAAATGAATATAACTTACGTTGCTTACTAAAATCTTATTTTTTTACATTTTTCGCTTGTTTTTTCATTCTTATGCGCATAAATTAAGTCTAACTGAAATTTACACGTATTAAAAGAAATGAATTTTGGTTTATTCTATATATTTGCGGTTTAGTTTGGGTCTGTAGCAATTTTTTGCTAGGTGTCCTCTTTCGAAACATCTTTCGCAGGAGTGTGGCCATTTACTTTATTTTTTTTTATTTTCAATATTTGTATCTCCTTCATCAAAATCATAAATTTCTCTGAACTCCTTCAGCATTATTCGGGCTGCGTTATGCTTCGCTCCCATTTTGTCCATTTTTGGTTCTCCTTTTTTTATATTCAATAAATGGAGTCTTTGTTTATTTTGAATTCCAGTTCGAACAATTGTTGCGGCGTACCTTTGAATAAGGTATTTATTTTATAAAAGGGGACGGAAAAATTGAATTCTTGAGATATTTCATGAAGAGTTTGTTTCGGGCTAACCGAAGCGCCAGGAGTGTTTCTTCCGTTTGCCGGTTCCATTTTTGCTGAAACATTCCAAGTAATATAGTGATAAAATATATGTAGCAAAATATGCTTCTTATGTATTATTAATAAGGAATGATTTATTTCAACATGAGGTTTCAAAATTATAATATTATTGATTATCTATTAATGTAATGCTAAGTATAATTTATTTTCTTTCTCTTTTATATTCAGCTAAGTTATTTTATGATACTAATTGGTATTTGTCAAGTGCTTTTTTTTATTTATATATATTTTTTTGGAAAGTAAGATTCTTAACTAAATTAGTAACATATTTTGATTATAAGTAATCTACTATATTATCAATTTCTTATAATAAAATTTGATAGATACTCTTGTTTTTATAGGTTATATTCTATGAATGTAAATTTAAATATAAATCTTATGCGCTGAGATAGTTTCAAGTAAAGTAAAATAAAAGAGTATATATGCGATTATTCTTTAATATTAAATCCATATATTTCATTTTCATTTAATCAATGTCAAAAAAATGGTTATCTTCTTCATCAGTAGTATTTTCATCACTGCTATCTTGCTCATAATATACAAAATGGCTGTCTACTTGTACTTCTAGCCACCTTTGTTCTTCTTCATCATCTTCTCTTTCTTTTAAGTCTGGTCTACAATCTAAGTATTGTTCTATACAATCTTATGATTAAAATCTGTTATTTTTTTATAAATATTAAAAAAGGCTAAACTTCATAAATTTTCTCGCATCATTCCCGTACGGTACAATACAGGAGTGTACGACTGCTTATATGCGTGTGCGTGTGGATCAGGTGGGCCGGTTTGTTTTCCGTTTCCTAACCTCTATTTATAAATATACAGAACTCAAGAATTGAGCTAAATAAGTTAATTAGAAAGGAAGAGATGTGCTACAAATTTTATTACAGCACAGGTACGTAGATTTGTTATTAATAATATACTGTATGCGTTATGTAATTTTTATTCACAATTGTGACCAATTAATGAATTTTGTAGATTTCAAATTTTACATGTGGTCAGTCTCAATCGTCTTAATAAAAAGTAGAACTTCTATTGAAATTAAAAAAAATTTACATATTGCTCAAATTTGAAGAAATCTCGTGTAAGTTACAGACTGTGTAATAAAAAAAATATAATTTTTCCTAAATGGCATACGTTACAGTATTCGCTTTTGAACTTTTTAAAAGCTCGCGCTCTCGTTTGATCAAACTCTTAACCTCAAATCCACTTTCCGCATTTCATGTAAGAATTTCATTTTAATTTCTTATTTTCAAAACTGCCCTTTTTGGATTTAAAATTTTTAGATGTGATAAGATCAATTTCTGCTATGAAATATATAATTCCTATTAATAATGTGATTGCCATTGTAGGTTCTAAAATTTGCCTACAATTTGACAATTACCCATAAGCAGATCAAAGTAATGTAACCGAAAATAAACACATTTTTCTCGTATGAAAATAGTTACAATACTTCCCGAGTATGCAGTATGGCGCTAGTGTGGCACGCGTATTAAAATGGCAGCCGCCTGAGTTGATATGTTACATTATTTATCACTGCGATATGAATGAAAGTTGAACTACTTTCTGAAAATTCATTTTTTTGTTTGAAGATTCACAACTATATTTGAAAATTCATCTCTTTAGTTGAAAATTGAAATACTTTTTCGACGCAATGTATACAATGCAATGTTTCTCCTGAGGTATTCGGCCATTTTGAAATTTGATGGCTTAATGGAAATACTCTATAGGAAGGTGAAAGGATGGTTATTCCGGATACGCTTTTAGTATGTTCGCTCTTCGCTATAAAGATGAGTGCACAAGTGCGATCATCACAACCAAAGATATAAACCTATATATAAACCTAGATGCGGCAGCTCACTAGCGAACCTTATAATAAATTCCAAGATCTAAAAAAAGATCAATGGTTAAAAAGAGACAGAAATATCCTTATCTGTTTTTAACTAATTGCATTGTTTTAGTTCTTGGAGTTTATCATAGGTTCGCTAGTGAGGTGCCGCATCTAGGTTTATAATATCTGATCACAACTTCAGCAGTGGGACTCCGGTGTTGTTTCGAAGTCGAAAATTGAACGAACCACTCTTTCTATCTCCACATATTAGAAAAAGAAGTCCGTTCGATTTTCAACTTTCGACACGGTATAGGAGTCCCACTGCTGATCGACAACGCCCTCAACGGCTAAGAAAAACGTGTTTCAAGCTGTAAGTTCTTCTAATAAAACTATAAGAATTAAAAAAATTCCCGATCAGTAAATAAATTCAATGTCGTTTTTCGGCTTTCTCTCGGATTCAAAAAAATTAAAGCTCATTTCAATTCACGCAAATGAAATCCTAGACACTGTGAATTGTATTTTAGTTTTTAACCGAAAAAAGCTGACTTTCCAAAATGGGAGAAATTGGTGACACTCTATGAAGACTCTTAAGTAGTAAAAGGATTATATTAATCAATTCTACTTACCAATTGAATTCAGTATAACGACCATGATGAAAATCACAGTATGAACGCTCCTCATTTTTTAAATACAGGAAAAAAAGAATGAGGCAGAAGTTAGAGAACAGCGTAACTAATTATTATTTCGAAGTTTCATGTATATATGCTGTTCTGACATACATATATTTTTCACCTTCTTGAGCATAGATTGTACAGAGCTTATCTTATCATTACATAATTTATTAGGCCCAGTGGTGTTTCATTCCTCGCACGCTTATCACGTGTTTGCCTCAAGAAATTTAGATAATTTTCTTCAAAAGTGAACGCTAATTTGAGTATCTTCAACTGTCGCATTAACTTTTGTAATATTTTTAAAGGCCATTTTATAATCAGTCACATCGTTTTTCAATATTTTCGAACCTTGTTAGGCATTATAAAAATTTAAGGATGTGATCGAAAACCTCAGAACACCTTTTCGGGAAGAAAATTCATTTTCGTAAGCATTGCCAATTTTAGAGCTATTTTACAAAAAATAATTTCAGACCTCACAGCCTAAAATTTTCTCAAAATAGGGTAAATAAGGTGATTTTTCACAAAAATATCAATTTAAAATAAATGTAAATATTTCAAAAATAATATTATCGTAGGTATCATATTGAATTTACTTTGAAACGCTTCAGATTTTTGAGATTTCTGATCGTAATACATTGCATTTTCAACAAAATAGATGAATATTCAACGATATACATGAATTTCAAACAAAATGGTTAAATCATCTAAAAAAGATAACATTTCAAACAAAGAAAATATAATTTTCTATAAAACAACTGATTTCCAACCGAAAAATAGCAAGGTTGAACAAAAAGTTAATTCCTTATAAAACAGTTGATTTTCTTTACCAAATTGTTGAATTCTTAAATCCAAAAGATGAATTCTCAAAAGAATGTTAATTCCTAAAATAAAAGTTGAATTTGCTACCGGAAGAAAAGAATTTTCAATAAAATATTTGAATGTTTAACAAAAAAAAATCTAATAAACATTCGAATTTTCAAACACAAAATATGAATTTTAATAAAAACGTTAATTTTCATACCACTAGTACGATTTGACCCGTCAACAAAATATGAACTAAGTGTTCATGGAATGAGATATATATAAAGAGTCCTTATGTCTATACTCTCCATTATATATATATATTCGGTTTTTATTTATCTTTTTTTTTATTTTCGGTTCCAATTCCTTTGGAATAGAACTGAAGGGCCTATGACAAAGCCACCGAACGCGTCCTCGGGTTGCGGATAGGCATTTTAAAAGGAAGGCCAGTTTTGTGAGTGAAGTGATCATAGAAAGTACAGCAGAAAAATGGATTATAGTTAAGATACACAACTTTTGTTTTTCTTTCTTTTTTATAATTGAATGGAATTTTTTAATATCACATTTTAGAGAATGAAATTAATTTTTCTAAACTAATGTCTTGTTTTTGAAGAATAATATAACATTTTATAAACGAGTATTTCACAATTAATTTCGTACAATACATAAACGTATTTGATAAAAGGGCTGTATAATTCATTTAATATAAATGCTGATTTTATAAAGATATTAACTTGAACTTTTAAATATGCAGTTGTTTACGTTATATTTGTATGATTTAGGAAGTTCGTAAGAAAAATATTGATTATTTAATTTTAGCTAATAGATCTACCAATGGGTTATATTTAATTGATGACACTGAAAAATGTATTCTCAAATTGACGTCATAGAAACTAAAAAAAAGAAATGTTAAACTTCTGAGATATGACAAAAAAATTCAAATTTAACCTTGGTGATGACTTAAGTTGAAAATATATCACATTTTAATGATTTGATTTCAGATTATAATGGTTTTGCTGTTGAATGAATAATATTCAATTAGGATAGTGATATTGTAAGCCAAGACATAATGCTTCTCGATGGCTGGTTTCTGGAAAATAAATGCAGACATGAATTAGTATTATTGAATATTTCTAATTCGATTGCTATAATTCATGAGGAAAATCTTATAGACAATGTTAATGAATGTTAATTAAAGACAACAAATAAATTAAATTTGTTCTGGCTAATTCGCGAATTGCATGTAATCTTGTAACTAGATTTTTTGTATAGTCATCATACGTTTGTAATTTTTCATGTTCTAGCGGCGGTTCACAGGAAGGTAATCGAGCTAGTTTTTCGAAAACTAATTCATACGGGGTACATTTAGTTGCGTCATGAACACTGGTATTATAAGAGAATGTGGCTAATTCTAAGCAATCGTCCCATTCTGCGTTTTTCTATGTAAATTGTTTTAAATATTCCGCTAAGACGTGGTGAGATCTTTCTAATGATCCGTTTGATTGTGGATGAAACGCGATAGTTTTGAATTGCCTGATACGGAATATTTGAGCGAATCTTCGTAATAAATTACTCAAAATATCTTTCCCATGATCGGTTGAAACTCCTCTTGGTGAGCGAAAAGTGCAAATAAATTTTTTTACAAATGCGTCTGCTATTGTACTATCTTGATGATTTGGAAGGGCACAAGCTACACAAAATTTGGTAAAGTTATCTTGAATTGTTAAAATGTATTCATTTCCTTTTTCTGGTTTTGATAGTTTTCCTACAATATGCATTAATATCTTTTCAAATACCATTAGATTTTTAGTTTTGACGCGTACTAATTTTTTAAGTAGACATTGTAAACGAAGTTGAATATATTTTTGTATGTCTATTTTCATGTTTCCCCCCAAAAAATGTTGTCGTATTCTATTGTACGTTTTTGTCACTCCTTTGTGACCACCTAATGCTGACGAATGAGCTTCTACCAAGATATGGAAAAATAATGCATAAACAAGTATACGTGTTCTAAAAGAAATTTGGAATAAGTGTTTAAAATCCTTAACAAAAAATTGATCTGTAACATAAAATCAGTTTTAAAAAACATAAGGATAAAAAAAGAAAATTAAGAAAAATAAATATATTTATTACATTATAAACAAATAGATATATTAGGGAGTGTCGAAAATAAATACTTTTGGAATTTTAAATCGCTACAACGCGGAAAAGTAGCAGAGTTTTTGAATTTTATTGAGTTTCCATTTTTTTGTACATACCTGGAGGTCACACAGCGAATTTTTTGAGTTTTGATTTTGGTATTTATGAACTTATCTTTATAACTTGTAGTTAAAACATTTTTCTGAACATGTGTGGGTTCTAAACATAGAAATACACTAGAAAAAAAATCCACAAGACCCAGGAATCGAAATTGGAAAGACAGCAAATTTTCTTATTTCGGAATTTTGTATCTAACAGAAATAATTTTTTTATTTATAAATTTAACAATTTTCGAGCATGTGTGGAATTTTTAAACTTACAAGTACAATAGAATAAAATCGACGAGGCCCAAAAATGAAAATGGGAAACAGAAAATTTTGAAAATGCTGAAGCGGCGTTTCTTTTTGAAACAAACTTTTTCTCGTGTTCTTTAGGCTTAAAAATTCCACACAAGCTCGAAAAATGTTAAACTTATAAATACAAAAAATTAATTCTGTTATAAACAAAATTCCGAAATAAGAAAATTTGCTGTCATTCCAATTTCGATTCCTGGGTATTGTACATTTTTTTCTAGTGTATTTATATGTTTAAAAAACCCACACATGCTCAGAAAAATGTTTAAACTACAAGTTATAAACATAAGTTCATAAAATACCAAAATCCAAAATTAAAAAATTCGCTGTGTTGCCAATTTCGATTCCTGGAACTTGTCGAGATTTTTCTAGTGTATGTCTATGTTTAAAAAACCCCACACATGCTCAGAAAAATGTTTAAACTACAAGTTATAAAGATAAGTTCATAAAATACCAAAATCCAAATTTCAAAAATTCGTTGTATTGCCAATTTTGATTCTTGGGTCTTGGGGATTTTTTTTCTAATGAATTTTTGTCACTAAAAAGTTGTCATATACCTCAAATAATTCTCCGCCTATTTACAAATGTGTTTTAAAAAAAATTCCGAAAACAATGTTAAATTAAATAGATCTGCAAAAAATGGATTGCGATTGTTCTTGGCCAACTGAGGGTCATTTCCGATGAAATTTTCTGCGCAGAATCCGAATCCGAGGCCAGAATTTTTCCTGCACGTCAGGTTTTGGAGATATCCTAACCTAAAAGTTTGAAAAATGCGGATTTTTGGTATATTAGAGCTTATGTTACACCGCGAAAAACTTTATTTTTCTAAAATCGGGTCACGCCATGTACAATTATAACTTTCAAGTTTTAAAAAGCTTTTTTTAAATTAAAGATATCATTTTTCTTCGCAGAGATATCCTTCAATGAAGTTTAGCCAATAAGGAGGCTTTCCCCTTCCATTATATATATATATATATATATACACATACACATATACTATAAATACACATATATACCGGTACATACATACACATGCATACATATATGCATATATATATATATATATATTCTTTATTTTTCTGTTCTGTATATTTTTTCTGCTCATATTAATCTGTGTGTGTTTGTGTGTAAAATTCAGAATCGTGTGGATTCAATCGGAATGAATTTAAACGAAAATGTCAGATTTACGCTGATTATATCGGAATTATTTTTTGTTAGAGTGGATAATCATTAGGATTCATTTGGAATTAATTTTGTAGCAAAATTCGGAATCATGCGGAATGATTTAGACTGAAATTTTACAGAAACTCCTACGGAGCAGGTCGGACTCATTCCGAATGAATGCGGACTCAGACAGACTCATTTATAAGGAAATTGTGAATGAAACGGACTGGTTCGGATTAGATTTATAAAATTCTTCACGGAATCAAGCAAACTGGATTGAGAATGATTATATATGATTATATATGACGGACTCAGATTGAATCATTTTGACTCCGGATGACAGCTTTCTGCATCCATCTCGCAAGTGCCTTGGCATATTTTCGGCGAGCCGGAAAGGCTTTAAGGTTAGGAACCATTGATAGTTTTGCACTTCCGATAGCAGCGCTCACAAGGAGAATTACTTAAACCAAATATTTTGGGTACAGTCGTTCCACCTCCCACTTAAGGTCTTAATACCTCTCCTACTTCTCTTTCTCCTTGGCAGTGATTTTGTAGTCGGCTGGAGCCGAGAATCAGATCACGAATATGGTTCTTTTCTCGAAGTCTTGGAGAACAATGTCAGCCGTCGAGTGAGCAACGGAGACTGCTGTCCAAAAATTGTAGTTCCAGAAAATTTGGCACTTCTCGTTTTCGACTATTGACTCTATTTCCCTTGGAGCGTTCGGCAGGGCAGTGTCGCAAACAAAATCTTAAGAGCGACAAAGATGGCAACAAAGCACTCTTAGGGCCGCATTATGTCTGTAGATATACGTTGTTTCCGCATAGATGCGACACTCAGATAGTATGTGTTCTAGGTACTCTACGTGTGCATGACACGCTTTGCACCTATCGCTGGGATCTTCTTGCAATTATATGCGGTCACGGTATACTAAGATGAAAATGACGCTGTTCTGGCATGTGGAAATGAAACCTCCTGTACCTTAATTAATCCCTGATGATCTGAGAAAAGCAAAATTTTTCTCCTTCCACAGGAACTGTTTTTTTACATTCCTGTGAAAATTTTCATGCATTTCCTTGTCGAGTAGCTGTTAATGGAATTTTTCAACTTCTGCCTTTTTTACTTCGGCTTTCAGAAGTGAAGCATCTAGATGGAGAAATGCAATTTCCTTACTTCTGATGTCAAAATTCAGGCCAAGCGTCTCAGCCGCCTGCTCCGCGGCTTGGTAAAGAAACGCTTCATTGCCAGTCATCTCGTGGTTCATGACCATTTTTAGGAGAGGATCTTTTCCATTTGCAACGATGTAAGCTGTACTCAAAACAATTCGGTTATGAAGACACTCACAACTTTAAAAATTAATAATCAATATTCACAAAATATTGATTATCGACCATGTAGACAAAAAACCATTAAACATAATGAAGAAAAGTTCAGATTGTAGAAAAAATCGAGTGCGAAGCATGAGATACGTGATGAGAATGTGTTCGTTGAAGCCGAAGAAGCTTTAACAAAAGAGACTTCACAATCACCAAATTAGAGTTTCCGATACTTTGACCTTTAATTTTTAAAATTTTGTGCACAAATGTGGTGAAAATACAATGACCGAGCGCGAGATAAATATGTTATCGAGCGCGAAGCGCGTCAACCAACAGTCGCGCGCCCTAAATATGCTATATTGCTTATCTTGTTTATATAAGGAAATATGTTCAATATTGCGAATACAACAGGACTGTTTATGATGTATTTATCATAAAAACTTAGTCAGTTATGTATGAATGTTTTAGTATTCTACATTTAAAAAAATGGAAATAACGTTTGTGGGTGATTCTGAACCAATCTATTTCGATTATTACATTTTCCAAATAGGAAAAGAAACAATCCAAAAAGTGTTAAATGTATTTCTAAAATTGCTAATACTTAATGCATTCTTTTTACAACAATTTTAATAAAATAATTTCTTTCAAGAAATTAAGGTAAAATTATTTAGACTCAATTAAAAGAATTCTCGAAATATTCATAAGCAAACCCTGCAGATTGGAACGAATCATGAGTTTAGTGTCTCCATTTAAAAAATGTTAATTTAAGATCGAAAAGAAATCCATTGTTTCATGAATAATTGTATGCAAAAAGAGCATGAAAAAGATTCACAATTAAAAAAACAGACTTTCAAACTACCTCACTTTTCGGCTAATCAGGAATAAAAATTAGCAATGGAAAAAGAAGGAGGAAATGGGAAAAAGTCAACCAAAACCAACCTCTCACTGTTTCGTTTCTCCGCCCTTTTTATACTACTAGGGAAGCAACATGTTTCGTGGCCAATTTAGACCCCTTCATCAGGGATTATTTATAGGAAAACTACAAGGTCTGATTAATAGATTCTTATGCTTGTTAAAAATCTTACCTAATACCTGCAAATAAAAACAGATATATACATATATATGTCGTAGGCTTTTGGGGGATTCAGGCATTCAGCCGGCTGCCGGCGTTCAGAAGAATTGGAGACTAAGTCTATACTTGGCGTCCAAGTGCCTGGTTTATTTAGGCATTCAGAAAAATACTCAGCTCAAAAGTATGATTCAATGGTGGAAGGAAAATAGCAAAAAACATAAAATCAGTTGTTTTTTTTGTAACTTGAAAAATACTTTATATACTTCATGTAACATCTAGAAAAAATTTTGCAAGTAATTTCGTTAAATATTTGCTATATTTATATTTCAATTTTTTTGTTTTAAAAGAACAGGAATAGACTAATTTCTATATTCAATACTTGAAATATATGATGATGGATGCAGAAAGCTGTCATTATTGGGTCGCTTCGTGTCCTCAAAACACACGAAAGTTTCGCCGACCTGTCGTGATTTCGTCGTGTCCTGTGACCACCCTTGATGAGTTTGTATCTACATGAACTGCAAATTTGAGCTCCTTCTGGTAGGGCAGGGAATTTCAAACGCAAGTCGTGAGCAATACCACGGAGTTTAAGATTAGTTGCTTTATGCCTTACTTTTTGAAAAGAGCAGTCTTATAGGAAGTCTTATAGGAAAGAATCTCAGCTTTCTTTTAAAACTATTTTGAAGAAAAAAAAGTGTCGAAATTTGAAAAAAAAGTCATATTTATTTTTGATTTCAAAAATTAGGGTCAAATTTTGACTTTTTTAAAAATCGTTATGACCACCAGAAAGTTTGAGAAAAAATCTATCAAAAATATTTATACTGAAATTTTGTTTAAGGCAATAGGAAAAAAGTTAGAAATGTTTGAAAGTAAGGCTTTGCTTAAAAAATCAAAAAATTGTACCTCTTCCGCTTTGGTAAATAATTATCAAAATGAATTAATTTTTGGTGTGAGGAGTACTATCTAATAAGACTACAATTGGGCCGATTTTTAGCCCGATCGGTCAACTTTCATTTTCGAGGTGGGTACACTTCAGAAATTATGTCCCTATACAAGGTTAAGCACGTTATGCAAAAATTGCGGTGAATAGTCGAAATTGCGTGACTCGGTTCTGATGATTTTGCACATTTACTATTCAGAATACAATTAATAACTATAGTAGCGCCTACAAAAAATGTTGAATAGGTGAAAAAGAAGCTGTAAAATGTCTAAAATGGAGATAAATGCATTTCATCTTTAAAAACATCATACTCTTCTTGTGTAAAAATTACTCGATTGACGTATATTAGTACTGCATTCGAATAATAAATGACAAAATTTCGTCTATTTACAATAGAGGAGAGTCGGGTAGTAGCCACTTTAGCTTTTTAAAATAATAAACTGCCCGGCATCGATCGAAATAATAATATAAAACATTAGTAATATTTATAGTCCTTCCATCAACACTTCAAGAGTAGGTTTTAAAAGAATAATCATATTCAAGAGAGCAAAAAGCGATACACGTAAGGATCAGAAAAGGTTATGCAAAAAAAGTGACGGGTAGTCCTGGCCACCGAGAAAATCGTAATATTTGGACATTTATTATAAATTTAACAACGGGAAACATATTTTTTAAACGAAAACTGCAGTCTGTTATGCCCTGCAACAAAAGTACTAACCTAATATGTATCAAGAACCATTAGAGGTTATGTTACCCCACTTGCTGAAAAGCAATCCAAAACGATGAATTATTTCTAAAGGAGACCTCAGTTGGAGCTCTAAAAGGAACGCGATTGTAATAGAATAGAGCCTATTTCCAAAGAACCTATTTATCGCTTTGCCCACTTCGATATTCTACTATTTTTTATTAAAAATTTTTTTGAAAGAAGAATGCATTAAATATTAGCAATGTTAGAAATACATAATTTTTTTTTTTTTATTGTTTCTTTTCTTAATTGGAAAATGTAATAATCTAATCAGATTGGTTCATAATCAACCATAAACATTAGATCTGGACACTATGATCTATTTTTTCCTTAATATTCATAATTTACATTCTGTTGCTACCCTCGTGTCAAGGCCGGAATTGTAAAAATTCGATGTCACAGTTATAAGACATCTCAAAAGGATTCCACCATCAACTACGCCAAAGACGTTGTTGAACAACAATTTTTATTGAACGAAGAAGAAACCAGCGTCGGAATCGAACATCCTTCAACGATCCAGAGCTTATCAACAAGCATGAGTGACTCTACCTGTGAGAAGACATCTGACGTATCACCTAGAACTGCGGTCCTAACACCACCGCACACTTATTCAACGACAACGAAGCAAACGATCCTGCTACCCACGCAAACACTGCAGTCATTCTAAAAATTAAGGTTATGTATTACGTGCGCTTGTGTGTGTGAATGGAAAGAAATGTCATCGTTTACCTAGAGACATAAGCTTTTTCCAACAAATCGGGAGGAAGAAGAAAAAGAGAGAAATCTTCAAAATAAGGAACATTTTCGTGCGACAGCCTTCTGCCCATATTTAACTTGCATATTAAAAAGAAAAGAAAAAAAGAGAACACAAAAACTGAGCATGTCGAAGAAATTTTCCTTGATCATTTAATATCACATGCTCAAACTTTTTTTTATGTTGAATGTGAGACTACAAATTTTTATTAAATTGGTTAACAAATGGAAGGAACGGCCCTGCGCACAGAAGGACATTAATCCTGGCAGAATAATTTTTGTGCAAATGACGCTTTGGATGTTTAAAATCCAGGATCTTCCGAAATTTAAATTTCAGATATCCCGAATTAATACTCTGAAAATGTTAAATCATTGTTAAATTATATATAATCAGACTATTAAATGATTTCTAATTTGACAGAAGTTTTTTCTTGAAATTAAACATTAAATTCAGAGACTATAAATATAGAGAAAAAAATCTTATTGCTAAGAAACTTGAGGAAGGAAGTAACTGCCAGGGAGGAACAAGTCCATTGAAAGGCAGCTAAAAGTGGTGGCTAAAACACGTCAATTCATGAAATGCAAAAGACTCCCTTTTTTCCAGTAAGCCTTGATAAGGGGCTTCACCTCCACACTAAAATAGTGAAACTGAACCTACGCGAGCTCATACCCCGGATTTACGGGCTGAAAACCGACCGCTGGCGGGAATCTGGACAGTCTGCTAATCGTACAAAAAGAAATTTTTTGAGAAAAAATATCGATGACTTGCCTCACTGTACATATAAGATTATTTTCAATTCATAATTTAAGCCACGATTGAGAACCACTACCTACTGATGGAAAACCGTCATCTCTGGCCCCCGATGCCCCGTCTTCAACCCGATACCATGCAGCAGGGATAGGCACTCCGTCATGGGGTACATATAATCGCGCTGTAAAACAAAAGATGCGGTTGTCCTTATGACAAACTTTTGAATATATATATGATTATATGTGGTGGTTGTTTACCTTTAGTTTTTAATTATATATATTTATTTATTTATACATATATATATATATATAAACGAACCCCCATTCGGTTCGGTTTTGATTCCTCAGGAATCGAGCCGAAGGGCCTATGACAAAGCCACCGAACGCGTCTTCCGGACTTATTCACTAATCAATTCAGTAACACCAGTTTAAATCAAATAAATTGTAAATAGGGAATGAATGTGTGTTTGCGTATAAATTATAAATATATTGATGGTATTGGAATAAATAACAACATAATATGTACATATAGTCTTCTTTATTTTTCAGAAACCTCGCATTTAGTTCATACATAAGTTTAATAATAGTTTAAAGTTATTTAACTATAGTTTAATGTTTAATTGACAATAGCTTAACTATAACTTAACTATAGTTTAATGTTATATTAACTATAACTTAACTATACCTTAACAATACTTTGACTATAACTTAACTATACTTTAAATATAACTTAACTATACTTTAACTATAACTTAACTATACTTTAACTATACTTCAACTATACTTTAACTATGCTTTAACTATACTTTAACTATAACTTAACTATAATTTAACGATACTTTAACTATAACTTAACTATACTTTAACTATATTATAACTATGACTTAACTATACTTTAACTATACCGTAACTATAATTTAACTATACCTTAACTATACTTTAACTATACTTTAACTATATCTTAACTATACTTTACCTATACCTTAACTATAACTTAACTATACTTTAACTATAACTTATAGGTATGTTATAGTTAAAATATAGTTAAGTTATAGTTGAAGTATAGTTAAGTTATAGTTGAAGTATAGTTAAGTTATAGTTAGTGACATGTGGAAGTCATCCTATCACTAGCACAGTGAAAATGACTGTTCATTCATCAAAGCTGAGTTTATATCCTCCTCCACCGCCACCTTCACCTCCTCCTCCTCATGTCCTCTTGTTCCAACTGACCTTCCTGCCCATCATCCTCCTCTTCCTCTTTCTCTTCCTCTTCCTCTTCCTCCTCTTTTCTTTGGAGAAGGAGAAGTTGGAGTTGGAAGAGGAGCATGATGAGCAGGAAGGTCAGTTGGAAGAGGCGGACATGAGTATAGTTAAAGTATAGTTAAGTTATAGTTAAAGTATAGTTTAAGCATAGTTAAAGTATAGTTAAAGTATAGGTAAAGTATAGTTAAGTTATAGTTGAAGTATAGTTAAGTTATAGGTTAAGTATAGTTAAGTTATAGTCAAAGTATTGTTAAGGTATAGTTAAGTTATAGTTAATTTAACTCGTGTTACTGAATTGATTAGTGAATAAGTCCGGAATCACCGATTAACCAGTGAAATTTCCAACTACTATTTCCATCAGTGAATTTTTCACTGATTCATATTTAGATAGTTCAGCAAGTTCATGTAACGCAGGAATATTTAATTTGCCATCATTATTAATAACGTAATAAATTCGGAAACAAATATCAATAATAATTAATATACTTATAAATTTAAATACCAATAATGTATCTTACAAAATTTATCCTATTATTAATAAATGGAGATCTAAGAAAATTCACGTAATATATCATGAAAGAAGGCACGGGTAGTGCTAATGTAGACATGAAAATGTCCACAAAATAAATTATGATACCTTAAATACAAACGATACGTTATCACCATATTAACCTAATATTAATAAAAAAATCACATAACCTGAAATTCGGGCCTTTACATTTAGAGCCAAACTTTCCTTCTGTGCCATTCAGCGCAACAACACCTTCCACTACACTCTCCTAAACACCGCCCCTTTTTATTGTTCACACAGCGGTTCACACGGGTGGTCATCTTGAACGCACCCCATGTGGGCAGAAAACCTCGGCGTAAAGCAGAAGCTCATGAGAGTGAAAGAGACTGACAGATTTGTCTCTTTCACTCTCCTGAATTTCTGCTTCACGCCAACTTTGTCTGCCCACGCTGGACCGAACTAGGGTTCCGAAACCGAAAGAGAGCGACGAATCTCGATTCTTCGGTCCTGCAGTGGGACTCCGATATCGTGTCAAAAGTAGAACGGATATCTTTTTCTAACGTGTAGGGATAGAAAGAGAGGTTCGTTCGATTTTTGACTTCGAAATTAATATTTACCCAAATTAATTCTTAATATCTATTTTTCGATTCGCGGAGTCGGATCCCGGCGTTGAGAATCGATTCTGGAGTCGTCGGTTCTGGGTAGTAAGTAGGTTCCGAAAAAATCGATTCTCGAAAACAAGGAGTCGAATCCTCCGAAGAACCGGAATTGATTCCGGGATCCCTAGACCGAACCTTGTAGCAGTGGGACTTCGATGCTGTTCCAAAGTCGAAAATCGAACAAACCTCTCTTTCTATCTCCACACATTAGAAAAAGAAATCCGAATTTCAAATTTCGACGCTGTATCGGAGTCCCGCTGAAGGTGCTGTGCCATTTGGTCAGAAAATGGCGGCGTAAAGCAGAAACTCATGAGAGTGAAAGAGACGGATAGATCTATTTGTCTCTTTCACTCTTATGAGTTTCTGCTTTACGCCGACGTTTTTTGCCCACATGGGACTGCACCTGACACTTCGTAGTTCATTTTCGTAAACCACGCCCCTTTTCCAGATTCACCTGACCAGTGCACTTGGTGAGAAACCTGAACGCTACCCTAGATCGTAGAGGGAAGATAGGTATAGAGGCGACAATGCCCACCAAGCTTAGGTGATGGGCGCGGGGAATGAGACGTCGGGAGTAGGACTTAATTCGGGAACCAGCGATGAACGGCGCTAGTGTCGCGAACCAGCCACGGAACCAGTGCGTCGACGATAGAAAGTATGCTTAATGTGCGTGAGTGGCATAGGCCAAGAATGGGTGTGATGAATGTGAGTCAGAAGACAGGATAAGCGTGACAAGTGAAAGAAATCGTAGCTCGCCAGTTTTTCACCGTAACTCAGAATCTGCTGCTAAATCTCGTCGATTTGGAATATTTGCCAGATATGCATTTCATTAAAAATGAATTTTTTAATGTATAGAATAGTGTATTAATTGTCTCAGGTGGAAGAAATAAATGAAAATAATCATTTGAAATTTCCCTATCGCAGCATTCTATACTTATTCAATTCTGAGTCAGTATGCCGCCTCTTTTCTAGATCATTTGATTTTTCAAATTGGAAAAATAGAGTATTGCAAAATATAGATATACCATTTTGAAAGCAGGATTATTCGAACGGGCCACCCAAGCTGAGGCTGACGACCTGGAGGCAAATCCTAGAAAAGAAATTAAAGAGGCATCAAGGAAATCAAACATGCCCGCTGTCGAGTCACCCTCCACCCTTGCCGCCGAGACTCCCTCCACCCGACCTCTTCCGCGTTGTCAACACTGCCCTGGGTCACACTGGCATCGCTCGTGTCCCATACTACATCCCGAGTTAGTCGAAAAACGCACGGAAAACTGGCGCGAGCGGGGGGCCGAGGTTTCCCCCGCTCTAAACCCATTCAAGTCCTGAACGAGTTCTACACAAATCGCCCCTACTTACCTCGACTATGTGTCATATTAGACGGTCAGGAAATAGTAGCGGAGATCGACACTCAAGCGTCGGAAAATTTCATACGGCGCTCAATCATACCCAAATTCCAGTTTTCTTTATTACAAACCGGCCCACCATACGCTAAATTAGGCGCGCTTAATTCTTTTATGAAGCTCGATGGTTATGTTAACCTCACACCTGAAATTCACGACGAAAAATACCCCTCGATTTTTCACGTGAGTCCCGAATTACGCGCGGAAATGATTCTTGGTCGCCCTTGGCTCGAGAACTATAACGTTATTCATGACCATGCGGCCGATTCTATTTATTTGGGAATTAGAAATCATCGCCGTATATATTTAGCACCGTTGCCTTGTCCGATCGAAGTCACCCCTTTATCGGTACCGGAAGTTAAGCACGAGTTTCCACCAGAATATGAAGAGGCCTTTTTACAAATTATCCACGAACATGCGGCAAGTTTTTACTTCGGCGTGTGCCAAGGTATTCTCCCTTTTAGACCTCAAAAACGGTTATTTGCAAATTCCCCTCTCTCGCGCATCTAGGAACTTCTCCGCTTTTTTCAACCTCCAGGGGTGGTTTATTTCAGTTCAGAGTTATGCCATTCGGTTTGAAGGGAGCTCCGGCAACCTTCCAAAATTCAATGCGACACGTTTTAGCTGAACAATGGGGTGTTTTCGCATTGGCATACCTGGACGACATAATTATTCACTCCCAAAATTGGCAGGAACATCTCGTGCACATCCCCCGTGTCCTCGAACGCCTCGAAATTTACGGACTCACGATTTCGCCCGAAAAATGTCACTTCGGCCGCAACTCGTTACCCTACCTTGGTCACTGGATTAGTTCCGACGGCAACGCAGCTCAGCCATAGCACATCGACGCGATTCGCAACGCCCCCCTTCAACGAACAAGTCGCGAACTACAATCTTTTATCGGCACGTGTAACTGGGTCAAGGAATATATCCCCGATTCATCACAGTTTCTCGCACCTCTAACCGATTTACTTTCGTCAAAAAGACCATTTAAAATGACTCCCGAGAAAGTGCTCGCTTTTTAAGCGGTAAAAATCGCGTTCACAAATCCGTGTTCATTGAGTCGTCCGGATCCCGCTCTGCCTTTTATCCTACAAACCGATGCGAGCGCGAGAGGGGTGGGAGCAGTTTTAATACAGGAGACACCTGACGGAACGCGAAACGTAATTTCATACGCAAGCGCCACCCGCCCTATCGTGGCATCTTGTTTACGTATCGTTCTATTACTCAAAGACATATTAATTTGCCACTCTGAAACGTACTCCTGTTAAATTCCCATTAAATCCATTTAATAGAATGCCTCGAAAAATAATTTCCCGTCTTACGGTCTACTTAGGTTCCGCTTAGATCCTCTTAGAATTATATCCGTATTAAATTCCTATTGGATACCTTTAAAGAAATGTTCAAAAAGTAATTTCGGATTATAATTTCCACTTAGTTCCCCGTAGAACCCATTACAAATATTTCGCAAAATTAACTGTGCAACCAGTATCCCCTTAGGAACATATTACAACACATTAATTTCCACGATTTCTCTTTAAATCCACTTCAAACTCGAACTGCAATCTTAATGGCTTTTAAACAGATTCTAACGATTCCTAACGGGTATTTTTATCAGGGTACACGTGACGTTTTCTTTTCCTGACTCTTCTATAGTTTTTTTTCTGAAAGTTATTATGGTTTCGTTGAAATAATTAAATTGAGAAAAAATTTGCTTGATAATTTATATATTTTTGCAGAATTGAATATTTTTAAACCTTCTTTTCATAAATTTCGGTTTTGAAATGGCAGTCAGTTTTAATTCTTTTAATTATGAAACTTTTGGCCCTACTACAACAAGGTCGGATCCCGGCTGGACTACCCCTGGTTGAATTTCATGGTCGGGAGCCTCCCGGTTCCCGCCGGGCCAGCCCTGGTTATATTTCATGTTCGGGAGCCGGCCGGTTACCAACCGGGCCAACCCTGGTTATATTTCATGGTCGGGAGCCGACCTGTTGCCGGCCGGGACAACACGGTTATATTTCATGGTCGGGAGCTGGCCGGTTATCGGCCGGGCCAACCCTGGTTAGATTTCGTGGTCGGGAGCCGACCGGGTACTGTCCAGGATACTTTGTTTCTGTAGAAATTACACATTTTTTAAGAGCCGTGAAATGATCACAGACGTACTTACTGATGCTTTATGAGTTATTATTTGAAAAGTATAATTTAAAGATTTATTAGATCAGTAAAACAGAATTCAGCTTTTTCAAATTCTTAAAAAAAAAAACAACATTTAATTCTTACCAATTTTTTAACTTATTAATTAAAACTGTTATCGATTCTTCAGTTTGTAATAGCAGAATTGTTACAATTTTTACAATTTTCTTTATTTTCAGAAAATTTTTACTCTGTACACTTTCAAATTTACCGCCAAGTCTGACACCTTCTACGCCTGGCGTCGGCGTAGACACTTGCAAGTTTCAGTTTCTCACCAAGTACGAGAATGCACCTTGCACTCATGCCGTGTCGTCTCCTCGAAGTTACCAAATAAAACCCGGTATTAAAATCAACCTTATTTCAGTAATCAGTTTAAAAACCCCACTTATTGCGCGAATAATTATTATTTTGCATTAAAGAATAGTGTTGCGTATTCATTTTTTCCTTTTCTACTTCCTAACCTCAAATCACCACGTGGTTTCCAAATTAAAACAATGGCTAGGAGATTCTAGCATTAGTGATTGAATATTTTTAAATATGGGTGAAAAAATTTTGATCTCAGGACTGAGTTGATCAGCTGGTATACTCGTTACATGACCTTAAGAAATTACAGGATATAAAATATATAAGGTTCCACGTTAATTTAATGAATATTAAATATATATATAAATTTTTTAATCTATTCAAAATTCGTTGGAATGTTTTAAAATACCCTGAAGCCTTTAAATGCCCTCAGATCCCTTTAAATGCTTGAAGTGTATTGTTTGGGGCTTTTGAAAATATCCACAAATATTTTAAATTCTTCAAAATAATTGAGAGGCTCAATTCAGACATATCAAATCATAATTTTCTTCTCTTTTCTGTTCATAGTTCAAAACAAATGTTGCATTTGTCGATCAAATGAATCGACACATGCCTTCGTTCCATGCGGCCATCAGTCCATTTGTGTTGGGTGTTCGGAAACATACGGCAACTCCAACAGAAACAAATTTTGTCCAGTCTGTCGTGCCAGCACCATAATGGTCATTAGGATTTTTAATTAGGTATAAGAATACTGTGATGATAATTGTAAAATCCAGATTTAATTTCAAGAATTTATAAGCGTGCAATTCAACGTATTTATTATAATTAATTAATTTTACGTGATAATACTTTTTGTATCTGATCGCATTTTCATAACTGATAATATTACAATAAGCGAATGTGATGGTAATTGTAATATACAGATTGAAGTTCAAGAATTTATGTGCGTGCAATTGAACTTATTTATTCTAATTAATTTTACGAAGGAAGACTTTTTGTATCTGATCGCATTTTCATAACTGATATTATTACAATAAGCGACTGTGATGGTAATTGTAATATACAGATTGAAGTTCAAGAATTTATGTGCGTGCAATTGAACGTATTTATTACAATTAATTAATTTTACGTAATAAGACTTTTTGTATCTGATCGCATTTTCAGAACTAGCAATATTACAATAAGCGACTGTGATGGTAATTGTCATATTCAGATTGAAGTTCAACAATTTATGTGCGTGCAATTGAACTTATTTATTATAATTAATTTTACGTATAGTAAGACTTTTGTAATTAGATATGTTGACTTGATCGCCACCTAACTTCACTTCGTCGAGTGCTCAGGGGAAAAGAATGGACCAAATTCATGGGATTTGGTCCATTTTAGACCTATTTTGTTAATAACCTCGTACGAAGTACCTGTCCCTATATGAGTATATTTGGCAATTAGTTTCTATTTTTCAAGAACTATATGGTGAAATCATGAAATGATAATAGTTATTATTTATTACGATGATATTACAAAGTTATGTTTTATCCCATGCATTTGGTGCCACAGTTCTCCGCTCAAGTTATCTTAAGTTCAAAAATGAACATGGTAAAAAAAATGTATGAACACGAGGAGAATTTTTAATTGTAACTAATTTCGAAAGAGAATTTATTTAATATTAGTTATTTGTATGTTTGTGTTTTTTTTTCTCTGTAGGTACACGTTGCAATTCTTATTTAATTCTAATTCTTAATTATTTTCCTTCTTGCAAGATTATAAAGTCGCAAAACCCACCCGTCTAGAACAATACGGGAACTTCTAATGTAAATAGTATTAGCAATAAACCTTCCACTTCAATTTTGAAACCACTTTGCTTTTCCTTTTGTAAATTAGTTTCCCCCTCTCATTTATTTAAATACTTTTGAATCAATCTCAATCCACAGACTGACCTCGATGTCTTCACTTGCTGATGACGATTCTGGATCTCTCATCTTAAAACAATTTTTAAACATTTTTAGACGATTTTTGAAATTTAAGATGAAAAGAAGAATAAGTAAAAAAGAGGATGGACAGTTTGTCTCAATGCGCAATCATTTTGCTAGTTAATTTTACAATGTAAATGTCGGATCAAAAACCACATTTTTAAATATTTTAACTCCAGACATTTTTTTGTACCTGCCATTATTTCTAGGCCGAACAAGGGAAAGAGGATTTGATTACTGCTGCTGCGGAATTGCGCAAGCAGAAGATTGAATTGGAAAAAATAGTAGCTGAGCTACGACAAAAATTAGAACAAACAGAAAGGAGAGCAGCAGAGTTACGAGAAGCTGAAGAAAAGAAACATATGGAAGAGCTTCAATTCTTGAAAAAAACAAATCAACAATTAAAGGTAAGTAATCCATAATATTCTTCATTGTCATTTCCAACTAAAGTCTTGGATTCTTATCTGAAAATTACTCTTTTTTTAGACTCAACTGGAAGGAATCATAGCACCAAAAAAGTAATACAAATCAGAAATTACATGAAGGTTTAAAGAAAATTATTTTACATACCACTAAGTTATTAAATAATAACTAGATTTACTCGTCATTCTTAAAAAATAGGAAGAAATATGTAAATCTGATACGATAAATACAATCATGTTCATATTTTAGGATTTTGTGGATGGAATATTAAAAAATAAAGCCATTTTTCAAAATAAATGTATGTTTATGTGTACAACATCCTTCATTGCAAAACATAAATCGCCATACAAACGCTTATTAAAGAATAAATTCGATCGTAATAAATATATACTTTTGATCTTAATCGTTAAATATAACTTTCAATATACTCTTCATTTCTAAAATCGCTTCTCTTTATTATGCATCAGTCACTTTAAAAAAATTACATTGACGAACTTCTTATTTTTAAGCAGTTTAAATGTAAAAAATCGTTCATTACTTAATTATTCATTTGAAAAAGCAGAAAGAGTAAAAGACAATATTATCAAAAAGATGACCAAAATAGTAATTTCTTAAATGTATTTAAATGCTACGCGAAAGTTTAAACGTGCTTAGAAACATCTTTATCTCAAAATAAGATCCTTTCGCTCAAATGCATTTTATTATCCCAATTTAAAATTATGCTCATTCAAACAACAAAAAGCGCAAGCATAATAATGATTTTAAAATATGATCTGTAAATAAATTGTATAAAAATATTACGGGAAACTATGCTACTGTAGGTCACAGACTTAACTATGCATGCGGGGCTCTACAAGGATGGACGTACCCTTTTCCCTAGCTGCTCGTGGGAACAACAATGATAACACCAAACACCACATTTTGAGCCAAGACATTGCCGATGATAGCTGCAGGGCGTGTCATGCACACCCCGAGCATCTAGGACACATACTATCTAGTTGTCTGGCTCATGCGGGAACGTCCTACATCCAAAGGCACAATGCGGCACTAATAGTGCTTTATTACCATCTCTGTCACTCTTACGGCAACTGCCCAAATATCGCTCAGCTAAACGCTCCTAGGGAAATAGAGACAATTGTTGAGAATAAGAAGTGTCGTATATACTGGAACTTTATATTCTCGACAATTGTTTTTGTTGCGCACTCGATGCCTGTCGTAGTTCGTCTTGACTTCGAGAAACGAACCACGTTCATTATCGAATTTTCGGCATCAGCTGAAAGAAACATCATAGCAAAGGAGAATGAAAACAAAGAGAGGTATAAAGACCTTATAAGGGAGTTGCGACGGTCATACCCGAAATATTCTGTTAAGCTAATCGTCCTGATCATCGGCGCGCTTGGAAGTGCCAAGGTTACACTGGGAGCAGATGTAATTTTTAAGATTAGCACCTGTTCCCGGAGAAATCCTGCGGTTGTCCTTATGACAAAACGACCGAACGCGTTCTCGGGTTGCGGATAAAGGGTCCCTGTACCGAGGATTTCTGCTGAATATGGTCACAATGATTAATAAGCAGTCATCGACAATTGTGCTGGGATGTTCCCGAAGGAATAACCCCTAAGCGGAGGCGTAACAACCGCGTCTTAAACGGTGACTCTAACATACCGGGTGACCTCTTCGAGTGTGCAGCCTTATCCTTGCACGCGTGGCTCAACAAGTATTGACGAACGCTTTCCCTAGCTGCTTGTGATAACAACAATGACCCTAATTTAGATGGAAACATGATGACGAACCGGCGAAACGCCCACATTGAGTGGACGAATCAACTCAAGGATGATTTGCTAGACAGCTACGATTCCAGCATTATCCCTGATCATCGAGGCTTTATGACGCTGGAGATGAGGAAGGGACATTAGGACCAACCGCGGAAAGCAGGCACCTTCTGAGAGATGATCACGAGCCCAGGACAAAAATGAACATGACCATGCAAGTTCCTCCTAAGCCCCAAGATCTGGCTGGAACGGAACATAAATTGCTCAGTTCATTGTTCTGCGAGAGCTTTGGCTGGTTCAATCGAAGGCTTAAACCGAAGATGGATCAAATAACCAAAAGGCGGTTACATCAATTGAACAAGAAGTTTGAAAGTTCAGCCAAAACTGATGATCTTGAATCACACAGTGAACAAGTCAAAGCTGCTGACAATCAAGGAGCATATTGCTGTTCGCGGAAGTTTTTCTTCTGAGCTTTCTTAATCTGGGCCTTCAGGATTGAGTACTCGAGATGGATAAGATTCGATGCATTTTGCTCCTCCTTGATATTGAAGTCAAGGTCTAGCGTTTCATCAGTATATATATAATTAAAAACTATAGGTTAACAACCACTGCAGGGTCCCACTGGGAGCAACTGTCATCTAAAAAATGACATCGGCTCCCAATAGGACCGCGGTAAATCCCATTCATCAATTTTCACTATCATATTCGTAATCAGCGCGTCAAAATACATAAGTACACGGAGCCCGAAGAAAATCGGACATATGACCTTTTCGGAAGTACACCCAATTTCTTCCAAATCGACAAAGAGCGTTACGTGATCAATTGAATATTATATTCGTCAGGTTTATAATTTAAAAAGGATATTATTTGACAACTGCAAGATAAACTATTCACTATTAGTACCGTATATTGTCAATGTTATTGTGATAATTACCTAATAACAACATTCATTTCAAAAATGTTTATTTTAACATACATACAAAAATTCTTTATTTAACAATTTTTATTTTTTACCCTCCTTTTTTTTTTAAGGAATGATGACTTATTTTGTACATGCACATATGTGATATTCCGAATGGAAAGGACACACCTTGTCTGTATGGAGTTATATATTGGTCCACATAGCCATATAAATTTTTATTATTTTGAGCCCAGATCGAATCCTATAAGTTTAAACACCTGCTTTTCGATTAAAAAAAACACTTAAAATTGGTGAGTGCCATAAGCGTACGTGCTAAATTTTGTATTCAAACATAAAAATTACCCACTTTCGGTGACTTCTGGGACAAAAGTATAATGTTACAATATAGAGTATAGATTGAAGTATGATTCATCATGGAAACCCTAAAATCTATTATTTGGATCTTTGTTCACAAAAACATAAATATCTCCTAAACTATGATCGACAAAATAGGCCCTTTCCTTGAACGTCACATATTCTCTTCCAGCCTAGAGAATATTATCCTTTAAAAAATAAGCCAACATGAATTAAAATCGCAAGATTTCACAAGAATCTGTAAGAAGTAATATGAAAATAAGATGATTGTTATACATTTCTTGATCCAGGTAATAAAGTAGATAAATAAAAAAAAAAGATTTCTATACAGATTTGACTGCATATATGTTATCATATACGGTTTCTATTCCTATAGTTAATGTTTTTTTTCAAGTGTAATTATAATCGTTTGATAGAATGTTCTTATATAGTTTACTTAACGAATCGTTAGAAAGTCTTTCTCATAAACTGACAATCTGCCTATTCTGGGAAACTGTGTGTCAGCTGCTAAAAAAAATGCGCACACGTTCTACATACATACTTTTACTTGCTGATAAGTATTTTTTATGAAAGATCCAGTGTCCAAATTTAGCAGTTTACATGCAAATTGCATAATACAAAGATTTAAGACGTCGAATTACCAAGAAATTTGAAAATAAAGGCAGATATTTCTAACAATGCCTTAAAGGCATTGTTAGGCGAATCTCGTTTTGACAATAGTGAATATGTCAGAATCATCTTAATTTTAATAGGAATTGTAGCACAATTTAGTGTACATTTAAACCAACACTAGGATTGTATACAAGAATGGCAAATATAGCTTTAAATTCCCTATTACAGATCATTTCTCTTCTTCAAAGCTTTTGTTCTCATCCGTATTTTTACATTCTCATCCAGAGAAGGTGTTAGATTTGTGTAAAATTTGACCCCCCGGTTTTTGTCAAATGTCCACGCACATGCATGAGTAAAGAAGCATTAATAAAAAACAGTGTAACTGAAAATAAAAACTGTGATTTTAATTCTCTGAACTGTTCCCCAGTGTGGCGTCAGTCGGAATTTAAGATGTCATTCTTTCATGTTCTAACTCGCTTTTCTTGAACTCCACTGCAAAGCCTGAAGTTAGAGTATTTCGATTTTCCACCCTTGGGGGGGCGGCAGGCCCATTTCTTGTTCTTCTATCAGGGGCGCCGCGCCGCTTCACCCTGAGACGTGTACATGTACACTGCACGTGACATGGCACTTGACCGTGTAAACCGCGTCGCATCCCAGCACTGTCAATTTCACCTATTTCTTATCTGGCAATGTTATTAGTTAATTTATGTTAAATCGTTTATTCCTTTTTCATTTCAAATACTATCGAATCCCCAAACCCAACAATAGTTTCAGGTATCATTATTTCGCTTAAATAATTTAGATGTATAAGAATTACCAACATTTTTGACATTTATTTTAATACATTACTGGTATAAAATAATTTTCAATTGCGATTTTTAGAAATAATTTAATTTTTATAATAAAAATTTCTTACATATAAAAAGTTAGATTAGACATAAGGCGTTCTATTTATTATCTAAGCCTCACTTCTTATATAATTTATTTCTCATCCTACAGCACGCAAATTCTCCCAGGGACCCTTCTGCAGATTACCCAAAGTACTGACCACAGTAAATGATGTATGAACGCTAATATTTCTGGCATGAGCAGTAGTGATTTCTGTGTATTTCTAGGTGATGTCAACCCCTAATATGGTTGTGTTATTGGCGCTCGACTTCAAATTCGCTGAAGTACACACCACAGCGGACCCCTCACTCCAAATTTCCCAAAGTGCCAGCAATGGCGAACCCCCCACTCCAAATTTCCCATAGTGTCATCCATGGTTGATCCCCACTCCAAATTTCCCATTGTACTAGCAATAGCGGACCCTTCACTCCAAATTTCCCATAGTGTGCGCTATCTACTAATCTATATTTCTTTTTTCGATTGCTCTTCAACATTTTTTTGTTTCAAATCCAAATTGTGACAAAAGTAGGTATTATATATATACCTAGCTAATTGGGATTTCATTAAAATTTATTTTCAAAGTTAATAATCCAAATCTACGCATCACGTCGAATTTTCGTGCAAAATGGACATCTAGGAGCAACACAGGCCATGTGTGAAATATGTAGACAAGAATCGTAAACAAATGCTAGACTTGACTGAAAATTGCTGTCCGGAGATTTTCAAGGGCACTGGCATCAAAAAATTTTGAAAATCCCAAATTGCATCAAAATTGAAAGAAAATTGGCGATATGGAGGGAGGTAGTAAAATCGAAAAATGTGTTTTTCCTGAAAACGGCTGAACCGATTTTGACGAGCAAAACATATGTTGTGTTAACCAAAAAGACTACTTCCAGAAAAAAGTTTGGATATTTTTGGATAAAAAATAGGGGTAAAAAAATGCTTTCAAATTTTGAAAATATTTTTTTGAGGTTATGTTTTAGAGGGACACCGCCGTTGTGAGACGTGGTTACAGCTGAAATTTTACCGCGATTTCGCCGGGAGCGGGTGCAATTTTTAAGATTAGCACCTGCTCCCGGCGAAATCCTGCGGTTGTCCTTATGACAAACTCCTAACTATATATATATATATATATATATATGTATTTGCTTCAGATTCATCTCATCTTATTTAAACAATACAAACAGATTAACATTATCGCGTACAAGATCTTTAGAAACACGAGCATATGCCTGGCTCCGTTAGAAACAGTGAACGTCCTTATTATTGTACCCATCGCAAAAAATGCTTTTATATTATCTTGCTTCTCATAAGCCACAGCATCAAACACAATCACTGAATTGGAATTAGCTTTACTTGGTATTATAACATCATAATGCTCATTGAAAGGATATTACTCAACGCCATCTGCTAAGTGAAGAACTTTTTTCTTTAAATTATATTTTGGTTGATTTAAAGATTTAGAGTAAACATCAACATTTTTAAATCCTAATCCATTCGGGTATATTAATATAACCAACAAAGCATTTGTTTTCCCACAGTTGGGAGGTCCACAGAATATTTCTCGTGAACTGTTTGGCAACAAATGTCCATGCCGTTTTTCTTTTTTATCATTTTGAACAAGTTAATCAAAATCATCGACAGGCAGTTTTATCGTTGATATTTCGAACTGCATCTTGTCTATGACTGAATGGAAAACTATAAATCTCAGATTTTTATAGGTTCACTGTTCAGTCCGAAAGTATCTCCCAAGCAGATATGATCATTCACGGATACGAATCTACAATCAGTCGTAAGCAAACCTCGAAAGAAGCAATATGTGGCAGTGGTCTGCTGAATAAAGTCATCAATAGACTTTCGGTAGAGCTACATCGTTGTGGATACCAGTATTGTAGACCAGGCACGAAATTATCAAAACGACTTGCGCGAGGTGATCCTGGAATCAATCCTCTTGGCGCTGCTTGCAAGAAGCAGGATATCGCTTATCCGCCCAGCTAAAAATTCCTGTACAGGTACCTCGGAGAATCCCGCACATTTTCCTGTAAACGAACCTGCACACGAACCTGTACAGGTAATCTTGACGGTACTTGTGCAGAAATTTGGCGAAAGAAACTGCACATGATCCTGCAAAGGAACTTGCACCGACAAAGGAATGTTCGAATTATCCTCTACGGGTTTCCCGTACAACTTTCTTTGCGAAGAAAATGGAGGCGCAGGTTCCTTTACAGAAACTTATATAGGATCCCTCACATAAAATCTTGTATACAAAATAGAGGAAACGTTGGGGCAAGAAACGTTGCTGATAGAATAAGCTTGGAAACGTGTATTTTCTAGGGAGTCAAATATAGGTGAAGAAGCAACTACCTGAGAGGATATTAACATCTATCGAGCCGGTATGGAGTGCAATAGTTGAACATAAGCATAAAAGATCTTATGCTCTTGTGGCGGACAAGATTTTTTATAACATCTGATAAAAGACAAGTGACTACCAGCTATATCACATATAAGAGGGGGGTCTTCCAAGGAGACTCTCTAAGCAACACATCTTTTGGCAATTCAGAACAAAAGTCGCACATTCGCCAGCAGGTTGATACATATGTACATGAAATACACTGAAACAGTGCTCCCAACCGCACTGCGCATACGTCGCGCCGAATTCCTGATTGGCTGCATAGCGCACACTTATTTAAAATTTTTAAAATATGCAAATTACTTATTTTGAACAAATAATAATTAGAAAATGCATAACAATACATTTTTTATTGCAAAATATACTTTCGCAGTCATAAATATAATAATTATTTGATTTCACTGCTGGAAACACATTATTCCTTCGGACATCGAAGAAAGACAAATTTTTTCTCATAATTCATCAATTTCATATTTTTCCCCATAGAAAATAAGTGTTAAGAACTTAGATATGTTTTTTTAAAACTTTTCTACCCTTTCAGTTTTGGATTCTCAGTAAAAAAACTGATCTCTTTGTGTTTTCAGCAGTGAAATCAAATTATTATTAAATCTATGACTGCAAAAGTTTATTTTGCAACGAGAAATGTATTTTTAAGCATTTTCTAATTATTATTTGTTTGAAACAATTGATTTACATATTTAAAACATTTTAAATAAGCGCGCGCTATGCAGCTAATCAAAAATTCGGCGCGACACATGAGCAGTGCGGTTAGGGAGCAAGATTGGTAGCACTGCACCGAAATTCGACTTGCTTAGGCAAGATCTTTCACATTCGTCAGGTTACCGCATTTCCAAATCTCGAGCAAATGGAGCGGAAGTCAATGGAATCCATTATACGACGTCACGCGGCTACCTCCCTCCTTTAACAGTCCATGCATTTGGTGTAATTGTCTTTTTCTAAAATACAATGTATGCCCTACATACGTGCTGTCAGAGGGCGCATAGTTTATAATTTTTGAACAACATTTTCAAACAATCAAAAAGGCAATTAACATATAATGCTATTAATTTCTATTTTTCCAGAAATTATTCATTATTCCGACTTTTTCAGACTTTTCAAATTCCCTGACTTTTCCCGGTTTTCAGAAAGAGTGGCAACCCTGAATAAAATTGTTTAAAATATTTTTTAAACCAAAATTGACTCAGATTTCGAAAATCTGCCCAAGATATTCGTAATAAGGGGACATCTTTTTATCCTTTTGAAAAAGAGTAATCTCGTGGACCTATTAGTACATACGGAAGAATTGGTGCCGGCTAGAGTTGTAAAGTTTCATGAAACTTTGACAAATTAAAAGTTTCATGAAACTTTGGAAACGTTTCAAAGTTTCCAAAGTTTCAAACATTAGTGCGGGAAAATTCGAACTATAAAAAATATCATTAAGTATTAAATATAAACATATAATAAACATATAAACATTTAATGTCGCAGCGATTTTGATTTACCGACTACTTACATTCGTGGAGGCCCCTAATTTGTGGGGGCCCTGGGGCCATGGCCCCGCTGGCACCGTACTAAATTCGGCCCTGATTTTGAATAAATATTTGATATAGAAATACATATTTGCATAAGAAAGATCAGCTGAATCAGGATTAGGAGTACACGTTTCTGTTCCTGTGACCACTCATCTCGCGGTTGTGAGACGTGGCCTTGAATGGGATTTACCGCGGTCCTACTGGGAGCCGATGTCATTTTTTAGATGACAGTTGCTCCCAGTGGGACCCTACAGTGGTTGTTAACCTTTAGTTTTTAATTATATATATAGTTTGTGAATATAAAATTCATACGAGGTACATATTTTTTCAGCATTTTTCGAAACAATTGAAAATATGTGAATATTCAACTCTTTGGTTGAAAATGTATGTATTTTATTAAAAGTTCACTTTTTTCGCTGAAAAATGTTTCTTGGTTAAAAATTCATATTTTTGTTTTAAAACTGAACTACTTGGCTTAAAAGTAATCTGGCTGCTTGAAAATTAAACAATTTTGATAGAAAGTATCCTTTTTGGGTAAGAAGTCAACTTTTATGTTGAAAATTCGTCTTTTCTCTTAAGGATTCAACTTCTTGGTGTAAAATTCGTTCTTTTTTTTTTGTTAGAATTAAAATTTTGACTGAAAATTTACGTTTTTAATTTTCAGTGGAACATTGATCTTTTTTATTAGAAAATTCAACTATGTCGTTCAAAATTCAATAATTTTGTCAAAAAGTAATCCACCTCCTGTGGAGAAAAGATCTTTCCGACATGAAAATTCAACTATTTGTTTGAAAATGTTTCTTCGTTAATTTAAAAATTCACATATTTCAATAGAATTTGCATCTTCCTTGCACAGAAATGAAACTTTTTGGTTAACGTTTCAACAATTTTGTTAAAAAGTCATCCTTTTTGCTTGAAAATTCAACTATTCCCGTGTGGAAATTGCCAAATGTTTGCCCAGTTACAAGTTTGGTCCCAACTGGGAAAATTATTGTATGGCTATAACAGGGTTAAAATCTTACTCCATCTTTTTCAATTTATATTATCGAATCATTTAAATTTTCAAAGCGTCAACACCGTCTGGCGCTAAAATAAAACAAGTGAATTTCGTGGTTGAAAATTGCAAGCGTAATTCTGATATGTTTTGAAAGAAGTTTATTGAAGGGTGATATTACAGTGTGAATATTTTCGACAATTTGAAGTGCAAAATAAGTCCTCCTGGAGAAAAATTAAGTTCCTCCATGTATTTTACCTGATTTTAAAGTTTGTAAAACATAACCTCAATTACGTTTCACATGTTACTATCGGTCTCCACTAATTCCAAAGATTGGGATGGCAACCGAAATGTTTCTTTTAAATAAACAATTTTTAATTAAAATTTGGCTGAGACTAGAAAAATAAATAAAGCCAAGTTGGGGCCAAGTGGGTCGGTAAGTTAGGCTCTGGTCGGGATAGGCGTCTCATTTGTGGTTTGGTCCTGTCTGAATCACCAATTCAGGCCAAGCTAGCGCCATGACAAAATTTCCACACGGGGTTTGTTGAAAATTCAACTATTTGGAGAAAATTTACTTGTTGTTTCAAATTGTTTAAAACATTTAAAAATATAATAGATTTAATACTTTCACGATGATTCATGATGATAAATTTAAAGCTTTTTCGGGTTTCAATCGTGTGCAAAACTAATTTCATGTTTGCCCAGGATAGTATCCATTACTTTATGTACACTATATACAACTATATACATCCTATATTAATAAGTCAACAAAACATATATGGCAATTGATTTTCAAGTGTTCTGATTCATTCACAATAAGTGTACGCATACACTGAGAAAAGTGTTTGTTTGAATTAAACGAATTTTGTTTGAATCAAACAACTTATTTCTTTCATATAGGGTCGAACAAATGTTTGTTTGATTCGAAGAAATGTTTTGTTTGTCCTTATTTATTTGGTTCGAACAAATTTTTGGTTAGTTTAAATAAATCTCTTGTTTAAATTGAATAAAGTTCTTGTTTACATTGAATATATATTTTTTCAATTAATTATAGATTTTCTTCAAGTGAAGTAAATCTTTTTCTTTTCACATTTAACCTCAAAATTGAGCATTCTTTATGAAAATACTATGTAAGCTCGATCTTATGTTTTTTGTGAATCATAATTATCGTTATATATGTAAAAGGAGAAACACTTATTTAATCCGAGTGTTTACTTCTGTTTAATTACTAATTGTGTTTCTCATTTTTGAATTAAAAACTCATAAAGTAGAATAATGAGAAATGAACCAGAGTTAAATATTTGAATTGAATGTATATGAGTGTTCCTGCTTTTAAGTATACGGCGATAATTGCAATTGATAAAAAACATGATCGATTTCATAAATCATCTTAATGAAGAAAGGAGGTTAAGAATTTTAAAAAACTTACTCACCTGCGAAATCTTCATTTATATCCAAAATGTAAAGCTCCAATATTCAAGTAGTTCCAACACTAGAGATATCGTGTCCATTTTTCAATTAATTTTAAGTTTTCCAGTAAATCAGAACTGTTAGAATCACACAACACTGAAAAAAGAACAATATCATCAAATCAATCAAAGAATAAATCAATTTAGATTTTACGTTAGTACCGCAGGGAAACCCGGCAGCGCCTTATTAGCACGCCTAGCGGATTTTTGTAGCACTGCTTTGCATTGTATTTTTTGTGTAAATCAAATAAATATTTTTATGAATTCAAATAAACATATCTTAAACAAATGCATTGTTTAATAAAAGACCATTTTTTGTTTGAATCAAACAAATTGTACTAAACAAATTATTTTTTTCAGTCAATAAGTCAAATATTTTCCATTTCTTAAAATTAAATAAACCTTTTTTCAATTGAAGAAAAAAATTTGTTTCTTTTAATGATATTAATTCAAACAAATTTTGTTGTTTGATTTAAACAAACATTTTTCTGAGTGTATGTGCATATGAAGCGTTGGGTGAAAAAACAACCTAACTCGGAAAATCATTTTTGAGATAAGTCGATTCAAAGATTTCAAGCTGTTTTTGGACTAAGAAAATATTAATTTAAAAATAAATCCTTTCATACACATAAAGTATTACAATATAAAAGTGAAATCCTGTTGAGAAAAATATATATATACATATATATATTTAAATAATTGAAAATAAACAAAACGAGTTAGGTTGTTTTTCCATCCAATGGGTATTATAGGTATTTTTCAAAGTACTGATGCCTGCTTCAAAGGGTAATTAGAAAGCAACTGTCAACAGAAGTTTGTGAGAGGCACACTTCGCCGTTGTGTGGAATCTTTCGATGCTCGGACTAACAAGTGCATCGAAGTGCGAGGATAACATTTTGAGCACTTATTGTGAAATGGTAATCGAAAACCAGCACCCCGATGGTGAGAGGCGAGGGGACTCACCGAAATCAAGCACCCCGATGGTTAGAGGCGAGGGGACTCACCGAAATAAACCACCTTTAGGTGAGAGGTGAGGGGACTCACCGAAATCCAGCACCCCCATTGTGAGAGGCGAGGACCCTCACCGAAATCAAGCACCCCGATGGTGAGAGACAAGGGGACCCACCGAAGTCCTCGAAATAATCAACAATTACATTGTTTGCAATTGCAGCGCCATATATCGCAAATCAAAACAAAACAAAATTTCGAATAAAACGTACGTATTTCACAAAGGAGAATCTGAATCTGTGATAAAAATTGGGGTTCCCATTTGAAATTACAAATTTACCCCCATTTCTGCCTCCTGGAGGGGTAGCGTGAGGTAAATTTTTTCAAAGCTTCTTTTCCCCCTCGAAAATAAGAAGTTTTTATTACGGATATTTTTTCATAGGATGCATAGGACGCCTGTTCAGTGGCTTTGTAAAGAAACGCTCCTTTGCCAATCATCTCGTGTTTCTTGACCATTTTCAGGAGAGCACCTTTTCCATTTGCAACGATGTAAGGTGTACTTAGAACAATTTGGTGATGAAGACTTTGGAGATTCAGAAGTTTGCGTTCGGCCGTAAGTTCGTTCTTCGTCCAGTGAACCACTCCAAATCACAGTGGGCCAGGAGACCCGGTTCCGTGGCCAAAATTCCAATTTCAAAACTTTCGAATTTGTACAAAAGAATCAGTTCATTGTAAACAGTGGTAATTGTGGTATCTTATAAATAAATAATAGTTTAATTAATAAAATCCTGTTCCGTTGACAGACATGCAAATTTAAAAATGTTTTAAAAATTCTTCATGTATTCTTCGTACAAACATTCAGTATAGTTATGGATCCGTTAATTTTTTTACTGGGTCTTTTTTCTTTATCACCCTTAGATACATAGAAGTTGAAAAAAATGTTGAGTGAATAAAAAAAATTTGAATAAAGTTTCTGCCACATTGATGTCGGAAACTAATTAGTACTTTGGTCAAATACTTTCTTTCATTCGCCAATATCACGAGATAACGCAACATATCAACAATTTTCAGATACCGATGTGTTCATTGTAATGTATACTTTACGGGAGGGGTGCCCACTTTTGCTCGTTTTCAAAAAGTATATAATAATCGCAAGTAATAGACTTAGGGTAGGGTGGGGCGAGATGAGCATAGTTGTCTTTTTCACGTCAGTATTTAAAATCGCTTGAAAGTAAGTCATTATACATATATTCTACAAAAATTTTTGATTATGAATTTGCCAAGATAAAAGTAAATAAAAAAGTATATGCGGAATTAGAAACGAAAATAAAAAAGTAGTGCGCTTGGCTCATCAAATCGAGCGCGAAGCGCGAGATCCAACAGGTGCGCGCCCTAGGCGCGCTCAAACTTGCGAGCCGCGCGCGAAGCGGGCGACGAGAATGTGCCTGCGGAGCGGGCAGATTTTCAATTTTATTTTTGAAGGACTCCGCACAAAATGTATCGAACAGGCCTTTCCATTATACATATTATATGGAGTCCTTTAGAACTTGAGTTATCTCATATACTCATTATTATATGTCAATACATAGTTTCTTTGAAATGGCTTCCCCTAGTAGAAATTTGAAATAAAATTATTCAAGCTTCAGTAAATAATAAACACATGTAAGAAAGTTAATTGGATTCTAAGAAAATTTGTTTGAATTCAGTCTATTCCCAATGGGAAATTTACAACTGGCGCAGCATTGGATCAGTACTGGCCAGAGTTTGACAGCATTGGCGTGGTACTGATAGCCCAATATTGGCGTCGATATGGCGTAATCTTGTAATATTAACGCTGCTTAGTACTGATTGCCAACTTCGGGGATGTAATAAAATACTGTACTGGATATCAGTATTGGCACAGTGATTATTATAAGTACTGAGATTCAGTACTGGCACAGTCGTGGGTATAAGTACTAGTGAAGTACTGAAAGTAATCATGAGCACAGTATGGCAAATGAGTACTGTCAAAGATGCCGGAGGAGTACTGGGGACCAGTATTGGCGATTTACTGGCATGAGACAGAAATTATAATGTTGTTCAGTGCGGACTGCCAGTATTGATACTGCACTGGCGGCCTTCGTGATTGTCAACTTTGATTTCAGACATGGTGAGGCATCGTATTGGATCAAGAAGTAAACATTCTACCTTTTGTCTTTAGACATGAAAAAGCGGTCCATTTTCAAAGAAATGTCAAAAACATCTTTGACAAATATGTTTGTCTACATGACAAAACGTAAAATAAATTTCAGTAAAATTTGCACGCTTCATTTATAATACAATTATTTAAATTTCATTTTGTGAATATTAGCACGTAGACAATACAGACTTGCTGTTTCGGCACACGCCTACGGGGTTCACATGCGTCAGAACAGAGAATAATTACTTCGAGCCTGCATACCATCGCAATGTGAACAGTTGACCAATGATCATAATTCTCAACAAGAAAAAAACATTCTGATTGGTTGCACTTACATTCGCGGGAAACGTTCAAATGCGAAACCGCCTAGTTTTGACATTTGAATCGACATACAATAATAATAATAATCACAAGAAGAAAATTAAATATTATTTTATCTAATGAAGAAGCTGCAATATTGAAAGCTAATTAATCCTAACCTATTTTATTAGAAAAGTTAGTTACTATTCAAAATGTTAAAAATGAGAATAAAAAAAAATGGAATTAAATTCATTAAAAATTTAAGTTCATATCAAAATTTTGTTACTCAAAAATATTTTACAAATTTATCTGTTTGAATCCCTGATTTAAAAGGAGGATTAACCAGTTAACTGGTAATGACGCATATATGCGCAGAAAAAATCCGTGACAAAACTGGTAATGACGCATATATGCGATTTTATAATATTTGTTGCGTAAATAAACGATCTGATTTTGCGAGGTTATAGCTCACATACATCCCGGCACCCCATAAACACCGTTGAACATAAGTCAATTACGAGTTTTATGCTAAAAAAAACAACATATTTCATATTTTTCTATTTAATATGAAAGTATTTAAATATCGTTGAAATGATCTTCGAAACAATATACTCTTGACGTTAGAGATGTGGTAGGGCACGTATGTCAAGCCAAACAATTTTGTACCATTTTTTTCGTTCCTCACCTTTGAGTATGGATGTAAATACTTTTCCTGGATTTTTGACATAGGTGTTCTTACATTTAGGCACAAAATACCAATGGTAGCGCTGTTTTCTTGCCGTTTTTATGAAAAAACGTGAATCGCCCGGCTTATTTACAAGAGTTTTGCGGCGTGCTACGTCACATCAAGATGGCGGAATGGGCGCGAGAGATATAGGAATTTTAAATATGTACCAGTTTTTCTTCTTCAAATATAAATTTGAAAAAAAGTTTTTTTGCACTATGCTAGTATTGTTAGTGATTTTAGAGCATATACTTTAGTATGCAATAATAAAAAAAAATAGTGGATGACCCTATTGTAGTGCACATTGAACTATTTCTTTTTGATTTTCATTTTTGTCGAAAATTCACATTTTCGGGTTGAAAATGCGACTATTTTATAGAAAATTCCCCTGTTCGGCTTACAAATTCAAGAATTTTGTATAAAATTCAAGTACTTGATTGAAAACTTAATTTTTCGGTTGAAACTTTGCCTTTTTGGGTAGCATATTAATCTTTTATTTTTAAAACTCTTCCGTTTGATTCAAGATTCAACTTTTCTGTTACAAATTCGTCTGTGTTGCTAAATGAAACCGGTCGAAAATTCAAACATTTGATTCGAAATTTATGTATTTTTATAATCATCCGTATTTTGGCAGAAAATTATTTTTATTGGTTAGGAAATCATATCTGTGATTAATAATCAAACTGTTTGGTTTATTAATGTTTAACTCTTGTTGGAATTTCTTTTTTAAGATTTATCATTTTAGTTGAAAATCGATATCTGGATGTTATTGGAAATTCCGTTTTTTTTTAGAACTTATTTTTGAAGATGTTCAAGACCATATAAGTTTTTAAATTTGTATTGAGTTAAAAATTCGATTAGGATATTGTGCCTGCATGTTCCTCTGAATTCATCTGTTTACAATTTGAAAGTGAACAAAAGTATGTTTAAAAAATCTTGAAATGCTGAGAGAAGCTTCTAAGTTTTCATTTCAGGTTCAATATTTAGTATTTGCATTTATAAAATAATTTTTGTTCATTATTTCTTCACTCATCAAATTTGTACATATGTGAACACTAATAATTTCGCATTCAAGCAAGACAGATCACTATTACAGTTTCAGATAATATGTAATATAAAAATTGAAAACTGAAGTTCAAATAAATCCCAAGAATGATATGTATTGAACTATATAGCATGTGACGCAGCGCCACCTGGTGAAATATATATTGTGCAGTGAGCATTCACAACGCATTTCCAAAAAGCGACAAAAACGATTTTTTGTTGTTACTTTCTGACCCCGTTCTTTTTCAAAAATTTGACGTGATGGACTATTTTCGTTTTAAGATTCGCAATCTACGTGAAAAAAACTCTATAAGAATGATATCTCATGATATAGAAACCCTATGAACTTTCCGTTTATCACAGTATTATCCCCGCTCTACAGTGGCGAGTCGAGCGCTCGAGCGCCAATACTCAAACTTCGATATCTCGAAAACTAAGCGCCATTAGATCGAAAGAAAAAATACGCCCCTAATGGATTTTGATGTACTTTCATCCTGCAAAGTGCCAGTGGAATCGGCGATTCCCATCTTGTGTCCTCTTCTTGTTAGTAATAATGATAAAATAAAAAGTACTTTTTATTTTAGATTAAGGATGATTAGGGTAAGCATAACAAGAAATTGTAGTAAAGCAGTAAACAATCAATATAGATCTTTCCAGGTAGAACCCTTTCTTGTTATCTTAAAAGTCAATTTTCAGAATTAAGCATTTTAATAGGTGAGAAACGTGTAATGCAGCGCACATATAATATATATCAATTTAGAGAAAGACAAATACAATCGATATTGTAATTGCGAAATATGTAGCATTGCTTCATAAAGGGAAAAATTGAATCCTTATCTATTAAAGCACTTATATATTATGGCTTTCAAAAAGACAAAGTGCTTATTTAACTGAACCTTGTGGGGTAATGTACAATGTTCAATATTTCGACATTTTACCATGAAAATTGCCATTTGCGCCGCATTACCCAGTAATAAAAGAATAGTTTCATTTGCAGGCGTTGACTCGCTTTACCTATTGTTGAAATATTACATCCTTCGGAAAAGTAAAAAATCGATGTTAACAGGGTTTTCGTACATTTGGAGCAAAATACTACAAGATATAACGATTTTTTCTTGACAATTATGTTAATTAACCTAATTTTTTTAGTGATCCTAACTTCACTCGTCCATAATACGCACGCGGGTAAAAATAGTATGTCTTGATTATTCTTGACTGTCTTCAATATGTCTACAGGGCCATGACGTCTGGTTTCGTCGCGCCAGCTAGGCATTGGAGATATACACAATTCCCTTGCATTTTTGTCCGCAGTTGCGCCAAGACAAGTCCAGGTAGACTTGTCTTGAGAAACGGAAGGGTAATTTAAGTATTAGTTTTATTACTACCGACAGGGCCTGCCACTTCCAGATAGGATAAGACCAAACAGTTCACATCTGCTAAGTATTAAAGTTTTACAAACTATAAAACCTGTAATTTTGTAATAACTGACTTTTAAATTAAACTTTGGTACCTGTCGGTCTCAACAACTACGGGCATATGAAATTTTCCGTAAAAAATATTATAACTGTCATTTTCTACAAGTATCTAGTGCATTGTTGTAAATAGAAATAAAATGGACAGCATTTTTATATTCGCCTTTCAAAGAACATAAATATTACAGATAAGCAAACTTATTAATGAAGCCTCGGTGGCTCAGACGATAGAGCGCAAGTTTCCATGCAGGAAGACTGGCTCTTCTTTATGAAATGTACACAAACTTTCAAGCTAATTACTATGGTAAAGAACAGCAACCATTGCTATCGAGAGGAAAATTTATAGAGTATGCACCTCTAGTTGTTATTGACTGCTCTAAACAAAATGAGTCACTGAAATACGGGCAAGTTGACGTTCGTTTGGAATTTCAAGCTAGTGAAAATTTTCCCCCTCAAACGTCAGCATATTGCTTTATTTTGCATGATCGTATAGTTGAGTATAAACCAATAAGTGGTGGGGTGAAAAAGTTGAAATAAAACGGCTGTAACCGAGTAAAAATAGTTTAGTTGCATTCAAGATGGAGTTCTTGGTGGATATACAGGGCTTCAAGTTACCAGTCAATAAATTTGTATTGAAAGAATTGGCTATATTACCATTCTATGATGCTATATGTAGGTGCAACAGATGCAACAAGAATTTTTGTGAAAGGATTGGAAAAAATAATTGGCTGAAACAATTTGTGGAAACATCGTGTGAAATTATTGATATGCTCCATTTGGAATGTCCCTCGCTACAGAGATTGCGTGAAACTGTTGTAATTAATGATATTAAATGTACGCATCATATTTACGAAAATTACTTTAATTGTGCAGCTGAAAATGTACTTTTATTGGAAAACTGGATGTCTCTTGACAGTTCTATTTCATGGATTTAAATTTGTAGAGATAAGAAAATCTTTTTCTATATATATAATTTATAGTCTACCTATTTTTAAGTATAATGTACTGGTTTTTTGGAAATAAATTAAATCAAAAAAAGCAAATAAAAATAAACATGTGTGCCTTGTTTCCTCAGAGTTCCTTGTCCTTAGAATAATAAGCGCGAATAGTAGATAAACGAATGGGTAGGTCAGTCAGTCAACATCGCTGGCATCGTCCTCAACATTGAGAGATTACGTCTGCTGGATCAGCTTGTATCCGATAGCTACATCAGTTTAAGAATATGATTTGCATTACATTTTTTCAATTAAAAGAAAATTACTCAAAAAATATTATTTTCAGGTTGCATTATATTGAAAAAAAAACACCAATTTAGATTCAACTAATTTTCATTTCTTTATTTGCAATAACTTGCATTTTACAAAGAATTGTACAGTTTTTTTCGATTTCTTTTTTTTAATTTACAATTTACACATATACAATTTTTTTACATTATAAAGATGATTCATTGCAATCACTGTAGACTATATCTACTACATCAAAGTTTATATATACAGTACATATGATAATCTTATGCCTCTCTCTCTCTACCTCACACCTCCACTCATATATCCACATCATTATGTTTATCACCTCGCTCTCTTCGTGCTCTCGGCTTCGGATTAGGTGTTGAGTTTTAATCAGATTTCGGCAAGATATGAGAGTCTGCTTATAATCGTCGAATGTTATGGTTTTTAATGTTGACCCTTTGACACCTTTGGCCCTCTTTTTTCATCTTCGTCCAAAACTTTATATGCATATAATTTCGATCTCAAGCCCACAAATTCAGTCATTATTTTACCGTTGCATTCATCCTTCATCACCCTTCTATTATTGAACTAGTTGTCTCATTAGCCATCGGGATTAACACCGTGTAGCGGGTTAATCTATCTTGTAGGCGCAGAATATATTTGTTACCTTTTACTATTTCGGGTAATGGGCCGTATATATCTAGGGCTGTTTTTCATTGGGCTTCAGAGGAATGTCTGGTATAACTCCCTCAGCTTGGTTCTTGATTCTTGTGGTTTTTTGCATTTAACAGATCGGGCATTTTTTGACGTACTTTTTAATGTCTTCATCCACACCTATCCATTGTCCCATTTTCGTCTCTTTTCCAATGGTATTCTTCTCCCCAAGATGTTCTGCATGCGCTTCTTTGATGATACTAGTTTTTTCTTATTTCGTTAATTCTCGGGTATTGTTAAAGCATAGGTGAAATCCTAAATGGGGATAGAAGTTAGATAGGTATTCCATCATTTCCTGTATCAGTTCCTTTTCTATTGGTGTAAATAGTGGGTCACCAAATATAAATCTTATCAATGTTAGTGTTTTGCCCATAGATTCATCGATGAACCAGTCTAGTTTCCGTAACCAATCCTCTTCATTATATTTTGGCATGTCTTCTTTTTTTATTGCGTTTCAGAGTTTTCCGACGGCGTTGGGTTATGTTTTTAATTTTCCCTGCGTTGAATTCAATCGCCAGGTCATAAAATCGTTGTGAAGTTCATTTTGTTGAGGTGTTTTGGATCCAGATGAATTATTGGGATCGTCATTACCTTCTACTGATTTGTACATTCTTCTGACTGGGATTTCAATTTTTCTTGTAGTATTTCGTCCTTGATGGTAGTGAGGCGTTTAACAGGTGTACCCAAAATTTCGGTATCTGATAGCTCATCGTCGGTAGTTAAATCTATTACGCCTAGCGCTTGTTGTAGAATGTTGCTGGTGTGGATTGAGAATAGCCTGGATAAGCAGTCTGCTACTTTGGTTTCCTTTCCTTTAACATATTCTATATCGTACTTATATCCCTCTAGCCGTGAGCGCCATCGTCAGAGTCGCGAGCTAGGGTCTTTTACATTGTGTAACGAAATGAGTGCTTTGTGATCAGTTTGAATTTTGAACTTGTTTCCTAGCAAGTGTTGACGTAACCTTTTCATCGCCCATACTATAGCTAAGAGTTCTGTTTCTGAAGTGCTGTAATTTTCTTCTGCTTTATTAAGGGTTCTGCTAATAAAGAAGCAAGGATGTCCGGCCTGAGATAGCACTGCGCCTAATCCTTCATTCGATGCGTCGGTTGTTAGAGTGAATGTTTCTTTAAAATCGGGGAATCTTAATACTGGTGAAGTTGTTAACGCGTTTTCTAATTTTTCAGAAGCTTCTACACACTTTGGAGTCCAGTCAAAAATGGTCTCCTTTTGAGTTAGACTGGTGAGTGGTCCAGCTATAGATGAAAAGTTCTTTATAAACTTCCTATAATATCCAGCTGATCCTAGGAATGAATGCACGTGTTTAGGTGTTTTCAGCTGCTTGAATTCCTGTATTGCCTTGATCTTAATAGGGTTTGGCTTAACTCCTTCTGCGGTGAGCTTCTCAATTTGTAAACTCTCCCTGCATCAAATGTAAGGAAGAACATCGCTTGTACCTATGTCCCGTTTTTCAAAAACTAAAAACGTCGGATCGTTTTAAGGTAGTCAAAGCTCACAGGCTTTGTCCCAACTGTCTGAGCAAACACGCGTTTTCTTGTCCAAGCAGACAACGTTGCAAGAAATGCAACAAACACCATCACACCTTAATACATTTTGAAAGAACAGTCAAATCAGAAGGTCCTCAGAAGGAGGGAGATTCAAAGGTTTCGGGTTCTACTACTCCTCAAGCATGACTACATAGTCACACTTATGTTCCTGAGGCTTTTCCATCACATTCACAGCTTATGACTACTGCGGTTTCGAAAGTTAAAAATAATCGAGGAAATGATTTATTGGCAAGGGCATTGTTAGATTCTTGTTCAACAGTCAATTTAGTTAAGGAAAAATTAGCTAAATCTTTAAATTTAGCTGAACAAAGTTGTTCCATCAATATTGGAGCAGTTAACGATTCATATACTGTCTCCAATGAGTATATTAAAGCTACTTTCAAGTCAATGTACAACAATTTTAAACGGGAATTGAATTTGTTGATAGTACCAAAAATCGCCGACCTTGTGCCTAACGAAACATTTCCTCGAAATTCATACAGCATTCCTAAAAATCTACAACTTGCAGATCCACAGTTTCATGTGCCTAAGTCTGTCGACATTTTGTTAGCATCACGCATCACTCTTTCAATGTTATCGATAGGTCAAATTGAGCTTCGACATCAAAATTCTCAGATAATTTTGCAGAAAACTACTTTAGGTTGGATTGTGGCAGGAGGATCAGACTTTCTCACTACATCTGCACAGTCTTCTTGTAATGTAGTGAAAATCGATAAACTTCTTGAACGTTTCTGGGCAATCGAATATTTCGATCACGAACCCGTCAAACCTCGCGATGATATTGTTTCTGAACAACATTATATAGATAACACTCAGCGGGACGAGCCCGGGAGATACATCGTGCGACTTCCTTTGAGACACAGCAAATTCCAACTAGGTGAATCCAGGGCTCAAGCGGTAAAACGATTTTACGCTCTCGAGAAAAAATTCAAGTCAGATCCGTATTTAAAAATAGAGTATCATAAAAATCTCAACGAGTATATTACTCTGAGTCATATGACCCTTTTCGAAGAAACTAGGGAGGGATGTTATCTTCCCCATCATGCTGTGATTAAAAGGTCTAGTGAGACTACTAAGGTCAGAGTAGTATTTGATGCATCCGCGAAAACTTCGACAAGTATCTCGCTGAATCAGGTTCTATTAGTCGGTCCCACTATTCAAAATACAATTTTTGAACAGGTTTTTCGATTTCGTACACACACTTATGTGATAACAGCTGATATCGAGAAGATATACAGGCAGGTCCTAGTTCATCCAGACGATAGAAAATTTCAAAAAATGTTGCCGTACCACCAATGTAAAATTAGGACTTTTCAATTAAATACAGTAACATTCGGAACTGCCTGTGCACCTTTTCTGGCAATTCGTACCTTATTCGGGTGGAAGGCTATATATTGTGGATTCCAAATTACTGATGATTTCTTCTTTCGGGATTTTGGAGGGAGCTACTGTAAAATTATGTTCTGAAAGTAATTTGTCAAATTTTATTTTTTGTTTTTGAGTAGAAAGGTATTTAATCCATTGGGAATGGTCAAATGATATGCGGTCCAATGTCGACCAAATGTCAAATATGAGAGTGTGTGATAGGAAACGGTGAAGTTTTAATAGTTTCTTGGAGGTAGTGTGCAAGACAAATTTGGTATGTTGTATTCTTTCTTTCAAGAGAAACAAACTTATTTTTTGTAGAATTGATTTGTATTTAGATGTTCCCAAATGGGTTTTCAACTGTAAGAATTTTGGGATGATGTTATTGTCCCTACACCGTTTTAAGAAAGCTAAAAATGTTAGTAGCTTAACTTGAGAAGACCTGAGCTTACTGAAAGTGTTAGTTTTAGTAAGAAATTTCTCCCCGTAGAATTTTGTAATAATAGATTTAATGCTTTCACGATGATTCATTAAGATAAATTTAAATAAAAGATGTAAAGCTTTTTCGGGTTTCAATCGTGTGCAAAACTACGAATCTTGCTTATGTTTCGTGAACATTGCAGTTCACTTCTTCAGGGCTGACCTGAAACTGAAGATCAGGTTATGTTGTTCCTATATAGTTTCTCTACGATGCCTATGATTGGCAAGAGCGCCCTATGGTGGGGGCAAGATTCGTAGTTTTGCACACGATTGAAATCCGAAAAAGCTTTAAATTTTTAATTCTCATGCAATACTCCACACTTTTTTATTCGTTTCTTAATAGTTTCAATTTCCATAGAATTTACAGTTAGTCTTCTTAATTTCAGAAATCTTATAGACGGAGGCTTATTACAAGTTCTATACATTCACTGGTATAAGTTATTAAGTTCCCAGAAGTTTGACCTATGTCAGTTATAAAGACTACATCACTACAGGCAGATGTACATCCGAGGGCATAAATGCGTCCCTGACGTCACACTTACTGTTTCTCTCCCTCTAACCAACTTCACTGTAAAAGGGAGAGAGATGGCACACAGGTATATTTCCGCACAAATTTGTAGGGTGGAGAGAGTTTATATCCATTTAGAGTCCATTTAAGCAAAATTTGCTAAGGGCTAAAAGAAAATTTTCACCCTGAGCTCAGGTATTTTAATGGTCGAAATTCTTCATCAGATCTACAGTTTGAATTTAGTATTTGCAGTGATAAGACGGATCTGTGAAGTTATTTTAAGGCTCTAGAAATTTTCTACTTTATGTGTTCAAGTTTGTGCGCGATATTAAGAAATAATATTCTATAGTGTGAATTTAATCGAAACAACCACGCAGAATTTGTACAGAAATTGGCTTTCGGTAAATTTGTTTGAAATTGTGGGAAAATGTAGTTCATGTCATGGTGATCAAAAGTCTCAATGGCCACAACTGTAAAAAATGAGGGTTTCGTGGTGTAATTGGGGTTCAAATATCACTATGTGTGGATTCGAAAAGGGCCAATTTTTAGAGTGTATGACATTTATAGTTTCTCGTAGTTCTCTTACCTTAAGATCATTCACTCCTCTAGCATTCCAAACACCCAGTCTCCATTCATCGCCCGAAACTCGACCTTTACGTTTACCGTGTGTATGCATTTCGTCAATTATAGTTTCAGTCCATTCCGAGGCTATTTTATTGTTTTGTATTATTCATGGTGTAGATTGTACACCCAAGTAGCACCTTTTTGCATGAACTAATATATACATATATATGGATGTTGGTTATTTTCTGAACTATTTCAACTCGTGTCTTGAAAATTCTTTTTTTTTTAGTTGAATATTCGTCAATTCAGTTGAAAATTCATCTTTTTCATTAAAAATTAAACTATTTTGTTAAATATGCTGTTTTGTTTGAAAATAATTTTATGTAACTGAGAATTAACTATTTTATTTTTGTTTGGAAAATTATATTTTTCAGTTGAAATTCACCTATTTCGTTCAAAATTAATCTATTTTGGTTAAATTTCGTCTTTTTGGGTGAATTCAACTGTTTTTTTATTCAAAATTAAAATCTTTCTAGGTGGAAGTATTAACTATTATATTTTTCGTTGAGAATTTCCCTTTTTTGGTTGGAAGTTAAACTAATATATATATATATATATATGGATGTTGGTTTTTTTATGAACTAGTTGAACGAGTTTCTAGAAAATTATTTTTTTTAGTTGAATATTCGTCAATTTAGATGAAAATTCATCTTTTTGATTAAAAATTAAACTATTTGGTTAAATATGCTTTTTTGTTTGAAAATAATTTTATTCAACAGAGAATTTAACTATTTAATTTTTGTTTTGAAAATTATATTTTTCAGTTGAAAATTCAACTATTTCGTTCAAAATTAATCTACTTTGTTTAAAGTTCGTCTTTCTGGGTGAATTCAACTTTTTTTTCATTCGAAATTGAAATCTTTCTAGGTGGAAGTATTAACTATTATATTTTTCGTTGAGAATTTGTCTTTTATGGTTGAAAGTTGAACTAATATATATACATGGATGTTCGCTCAGATGCATAATTAGAATATTTATATTTTTCAGGACACTGATGCTACAGATGTGGATGTTCAAAATTCAAATGATTTTTCTCGGCCTATCTTGATTGTAAAAGGTATATAAAAAATTTGCCTTTGATTTAAATTCTACAAAATCTATGTATTAGCACACGCAATTTTTTTAGAGTTATACCTTTATCAAGAAAAAATATCTTGCTGCATCGCCATAGAGGAAAAGATTGTCGTACAATCGGAAAGTGTGCTGCAAGGAATCCTTCTTCTAGTCCTGAGCTATTATGTTTATGGTTATAACTATCCAGTGGCAAAGTTTTCATCGCTAAAGTTCATACAAAGGTAAAAAAAATTCTCCATTTATGTTGTGTACTATTTCCCTTTTCTATATATACGTATGTATATAGAGAAACCAGTAATGCAATAAAATAAATATATATGCAACTTAAAATTATAGGGACAAAATAATGTTTCTCATGTTAAACTAATACTTTTAGACTTTTATATATATATATATATATATATATACAACGTGGTTTTTCTGATTTGCCAATAACGAGAAGCTTAGGTTTCTCTGTTCCAGACATGTTGGAATCAACCATGACGTATATTTTTTCAATAAGCCAGATAACATTTCTGAAAGATACATTTTGCAATCTACCCTTATGAAAATATATGACAGCAAAAAAATGACAGGCCTGTCATTTTTTTCCTGTCATTTTTTCCCTGAATTTTTTTCGTGACCACAGGAAAACGACAGGGAAAATGACAGGCAAAACGACAGCCGAAAATGACTGGCCCTAATTGGACATAATTTGTAATAATATCGTCTGAACATTATAAAGTATCGACGTCTTGCAGATTTATTAGTGACCTATTTAATCGTTCCTGTAAAGCTTAAAAAATTATTAGCAAAATGAGCCATTCTGGGAATTTTCATGATGAAACACATTTTGTAACCCGTGTCCAATTCCAAATTCTCTTCCAACACATCAATTGTGGAACGAGTTCGATTTGCCATTTTAAAGCTTTCTTATCCTTACAAAGCGCTAAATTTGAGTACCACGGGCAGCGATTTTGGACAGTTTTCAACTGTCTTCATTCCCTCAACAAGTTCACTGCGTGCTTCCAGTTCCATGATCCAATCAAGTATGGTGTCGCCACGCGCAGCCGACGGACCATTTGATTGGTTCACTTTGTTTGAGATGCGCGTGGCGAGACCATACTTTGTTGGATCATGGAATAGAGAGCTCTTAGTGCATTTGTTAATAGAATGAAGAAAGTTGAAAATAGTCCGAAATTGTTGCCATTTCTGTTCTTAAAATTGTCTAACCACCCAAAACTTGCTTTGAATTCTTTATGTCCCAAGTCACTAGCAAATTGTTCAGCTTTCTGTCGCACTATTGACACTGAAATAGGAACGTTTTCGTTTTGAGCACGTCGTATCCAATTCAGAGTACACTTTTGCAGGTTTGGAAAAAAAGAGAGCTGCATTCTTTTCCGATCAGGTTGAAATGATGAGTTTTCAGCTGCAGAAATAATTTCATCCTTCTTCTTTATAATAGTAGACAAAGTGTTTGGTGGAATCCCGAATGCTGCTGCCATGTCTTGTTTCTTCTTCATATCTTCTTCGACTTCTCGAATCACTTTAATTTTATCACTCAAACTCAAAGTGTTACATTTCCTTATAGCCATGATTAAATAGGTTAACGTTCAACTTGGATGATTCAAGTCAATTGAAATCAAGAGCCTCAGAGCGCAGTCCCATGGAGGACATAGAAGTAGATTCGTAGAATAGTGGAAGTTTGGCTAATTAGTATATTGCATAAACTCTGACAATCACATCATTCGTCCAAACTATTCCACTATTCTACTAATCTACCTCCATGGCACTGTGCCCTCAGGTTTCATAAGGATCACCTGACTGACGAACACCTGCCCTGAATGAATTCTGTGAATTCTCAAATTTTAGGAAGGACATCTGTAGATATTGAAATTCTCAGAATACATAAGCTGGCGGACGTTCATCAATCAGGTACAAATGTCCTTCCTAAAATTTGTAAGTACATAATAGTACCCTCAGTCAGTTCAGCATCCTAAAAATTGTTTTTTTGACGCAGTAAAAAATCTCAATAATATCGATTTTTTATAGATATTGCAAATAGTCTCATGAATTACATGTGAAAAACCTAAAGTTGTCAGACATATATATTAGTGAAAAAATAACGATTCTGTTGAGTTCGTCAGTGTATTTCATAGTAGCCTCAGTCAGTTCAGCATCCTAAAGATTGTTCTTTTGACTGAGTAAAAAATCTCAATAATGTCGATTCTTGAATAGATATTGCGAATAGTCTCATGAACAACATGTGAAAAACATAAAGTTCTCACACTTATATATTATTGAAAAATAACGATTATGTTGAGTTCGTTAGTGAATTTCATAGTACCCTCAGTCAGTTCAGCATCCTAAAAATTGTTTTTTTGACGCAGTAAAAAATCTCAATAATATCGATTTTTGTAGAGGTTTTTAAAAATAGTCTCATTAACGACATGCACAAAATCTAGAGTTCTCAGACTTACACATTAGTGGAAAAAATAACGATTCTGTTGAGTTCATCAATCTATTTCGTAGTAGATTCGGTCAGGCCGACATCCTAAAAATAGTTTTTTTGACTCAGTAAAAAATCTCAATAATATCGATATGTGTATAGATATTGCAAATAGTCTTGTGAACAACGTGTGAAAAACCTAAAGTTGCCAGACTTATATATTAGTGAAAAAATAACGATTATGTTGAGTTCGTTAGTGAATTTCATAGTAGCCTCAGTCAGTTCAGCATCCTAAAAATTGTTTTTTTGACGCAGTAAAAAATCTCAATAATATCGATTTTTGTATAGATATTGCAAATAGTCTCATGAATTACATGTGAAAAACCTAAAGTTCTCAGACTTATATATATTAGTGGAAAAATAACGATTCTGTTGAGTTCGCCTGTGTATTTCATGGTAGCCTCAGTCAGTTCAGCATCCTTAAAATTGTTTTTTTGACTGAATAAAAAATCTCAATAATGTCGATTTTTGTATAGATATTGCAAAAAGTCTCATGAACAACATGTGAAAAACCTAAAGCTGTCAGACTTATATATTAGTGAAAAAATAACGATTCTGTTGAGTTCATCAGTGGCATTTAACGCCGTACATCAGCGCCACCATTGCTGCCCGTCCGGACTTCTTCAAGTTTCCGCTCCAACCATGCTGTCTTAGACATCATGGCTGGGTGAAAATATATTTGCTTGCAGTTGATCCTCCCTCACAGGGTACGCGTCGTCCTCGGTAGAAGAGACGGATGTCTTTTCTCGGGCTCGCCGGCCTTCGACCCTATGAGTTAGTCACTTATGACTGCTGCTGCCTACGGATTCTCTCCTGCTCTTCTTTTTTTTTTTGTCGAAGAACGGATTCCACATAAAGAGCTACTGCATCCCAATGGTCTTGGTTGAGGAGCATCATCGAGACTGTATTCTCGGGGATGAAGACATCCCCGAGCACATTCTCCAGATCATACTTCTTAGTTGCCCATCTGTGGCAATTGTAGAAGGTATGCTCTACATTATCTCTGCCATTAGTCGGGGGATAATTTTTATGAATTTTCTAGGATATAAAATAACCATAAATGTATT
>JAABKJ010075445.1:169389406-169702418 GCA_011634705.1 Andricus grossulariae | reverse complement strand
AAGTTCGTACTGAATTGGACATTTTCTTCAGTTTTTGGTACTTATGAATTAGGGGTTGGTTTTCGATATTCGAGCGAAAAGTTTAGCCACCAGCATTATTCGGGGGAGCAAAAAGCACAATTTTTCCCGATGTTAAATACCTAAGATTGTATTAAGTTCTGGCTGTTTTTGTCGATATTCCGAGTTTGAAAAAATCGGGTTGCACGGGGGGTGGGTTTTTGGGATCCGAGCGAAATGTTTGGCGACTGGCATTAGGCGGGGGATAATTTTTATGAATTGACTAGGCCATAAAATAACCATAAATGTATTAAGTTCGTACTAATTGGACATTTTCTTCAGTTTTTGGTACTTATTAATGAGGGGTGGGTTTTCGATATTCGAACGAGATGTTTTGCTTCCAGCATTATTGGGGGCAGGGAGAATGACAATTTTTCACGATGTTGAATACCTAAGATTGTATTAAGTTCTGGCTGTTTTTGACGATTTTCCGAATCTGAAAAAATCAGGTGGCACGGGGAATGGATTTTTGGGATCCGAGCAAGATGTTCGGCGACTGCCATTAGTCGCAAGATAATTTTTGTGAATTTTCTAGACTATAAAATAACCATAAATGTATTAAGTTCGAACTGAAGTGGATATTTTCCTCAGTTTTTGGTACTTATTAATTAGGGGTGCGTTTTCGATATTCGAGCGAGAAGTTTGGCTACCAGCATTATTGGGGGGGGGGGGAGTGGCAAAAAGCACAATTCTTCAAGATGTTAAATACCTAAGATGTTCTTAAGTTCTGGCTGTTTCTGTCGATTTTCCGAATTTGAAAAACTCGGGTTGCATGCGGGGTGGGTTTTTGGGATCCGAAAGAGATGTTTGGCGACTACCATTAGTCCGGGGATAATTTCCATGAATTTTCTAGGATATCAAATAACCATAAATGTATTAAGTTCGAACTGAATTGGACATTTTCTTCAGTATTTGGTACTTATTAATTAAGGGTGCGTTTTCGATATTCTAGCGAGAGGTTTTGCCACCAGCGTTTTTCGGCGGAGCAAAGAGGACAATCTTTCACGATGTTGAATACCTGAGATTGTATCAAGTTCTGGCTGTTTTTGTCGATTTTCCGAATTTGAAAAAATCGGTTTGCACACGGGGTGGGTTTTTGGGATCCAAGCGAGATGTTTGGCGACTGCTATCAGTCGGGGGATAATTTTTATGAATTTTCTAGGATATAAAATAACCATAAATGTATTAAGTTCGTACTGAATTGGACATTTTCTTCAGTTTTTGGTACTTATGAATTAGGGGTTGGTTTTCGATATTCGAGCGAGAAGTTTTGCCACCAGCATTATTCGGGGGAGCAAAAAGGACAATTTTTCACGATGTTTTTATTTTGAAAAATAAATTTTAGGAGAAAATTTCAAAAGATTTCAAATGATTTTTTAAAATGTCGAAACAAAATGTAGAAAATTGTAAAGAAAAATATTTTTATTTTGCAAGATCACAAGATTTAAAAAAAATCGAGTAAATTTAGGAGATATTTAGAAGTTTTGTAACATTCAAAAATAAATTAAAATTTGAGAAGATTTTACAAAATTTAGAAGCTTTTTAAGTATTTCAAAAAATTTCAAGAGAATAAATCAATTTTCTTAAGATTTCTAGTAAAATTTAAAATAATATTTTTAAACTTAATGTTACGAGAATATTTAAAAGGATTTCAAAAGATTAAAAAAAATTAGCAGTAGTTTTAAAAATTGTTAAGAAAAATTCGAATCTTTTTTATAGATATTTAGAAGTTTTGAAAAAATTTTAAAACTAATTTAAAATTTCAAAAGATTAAGAACAAAATGTAGAATTTTGAAGATTCCGAAATAAAATTTTGAGTCTTTTTAAGGATTTTAAAATTTCCCATGAGAATAAATAATGTCCTTAAAATTTTTAGGAAAATTTAAAATGATTTTTTTATTCTGAAAACTTAATTTTAAGAGAATATTCAAAAATATTTTATAATATTTAAAAAAAAAATAATTTTGCAGAAGCTTTAAACTTTGTAGGAAAAATTCGAATCATATTAAAAGATATTTAGATGTTTTGAAACAGTTTAAAAAATAATTAAAAAATCTAAAAGATTTCAAACAATTAAAAAAATTTTAATTTTAAAGAAAAGTGATTGCTTTTTATTTAACATAATGAATTTTTAACCAGAAGAAACAAATTTTTAACCCAATAATTGAATTTTCAACACAAAATATGAATTTTCCACCAAAAAAGACAAATTTTTAACAAAATAGATGAATATTCAACAAAATAATTAAATTTTCAACAACAAAAAATACATAAATTTTCAACCAAATAACAATTTTTTAAGGAATTTTCAACCAAATAGCTGAATTTTCAACTGAAGAAGATACATGTTAAACCAAAAGTTAAATTTTCATTTAAAAAATTCATTTCCAACAAAAAAATAATGAATTTTCAGCAAAATAGTTAAATTTATAATCAAAGTAATTACTTTTTATCTAAAATAAAAAATCTTCAACTAAAAAAATGAATTTTTAACCCTAAACATGAATTTTGTACCAAAAAGACAAATTTTTAATAAAATAGTTGAATAAAAAAAATGGAATAGTTAAATTTTCAGTTAAAAAAAAAAATTAATTTTCAATAAGGAAAACTTATTTCCATTAGAAGAAACGAATTTTCAACCAAAAAGATTAATATTCTACCAGAAAGATTTTTTTTTACAAAATAACACGAATTTTCAAACAAATTGAAAATTTTTAAAGGAATTTTGTACCAAAAAGACAAATTTTTAATAAAATAGTTGAATTTTCAACAAAATAGTTAAATTTTCAATCGAACAGATGAATTTTTAATCGAGAAGATTAAATGTCTATCATAAAAGATAAACTTTCGACAAAAAATAGAATGTGGTCCTAAATCCGTAAAGAAAATTGAATTATAAGTTGATATCAATCCCAAATTCAGAGACAGTATACTTAAAAAATTGTGTTCAATCAAATGTTGGAGAATTGATGTTTTACCTAAAAAAATATTTTCTTTGGGTGAGAATTTTAAAAAAAAAGTGAATTAGAAATCTGTTTACCGCAAGAAAGAATTAAATTTTTCAAACTGTTGTGTTGAAAATTATCTTTATAGTTTAAAAATTCATATATTTAAATAAAAATTAAATCTTTTTTAGTTGAGAAAAAATTTCGATTTCAATTATATTAAATTAATTTTGTTGAAAATTTGTTTCCTTTCTTTTAAAAATTCTTTTTTTTTTATCAAACTGGAAAATTAGTGTTTTTTGGTTGAAAATTAATGTTATTGGTTGAAAATTCATGTTTTTTTTTGCTTGAAATTGATCATTTTAGTCGAAATTTAAACTTTTAACTGAAATTGTAAATATTATATTTTTCATTAAGAATTTTTCTGATGTTGTTCAAAATCCATGTAATTTGGTGAAAATTAATCTCTTTTGGTAGAGAATATTCTTGGCTGACGATTAATTTTTCGGGTTGAAATTTAACTATTTGGTTGAAAATTAATTTCTCTCGCTGAAAATTAATTTCAATTCCAATTAGATTCCATTTATTTTGCAGCAAATTCGTTTTCTTTCGTTCAAAAATTAGTTTTCTTTTTTCAAATGAAAATTTATGTATTATATGCTCGGTAGATAGTTTCTTTCTTTTAATTGAAAATTTAACTACTAGGTCCACAATTCATGTAATTTGATGAAAATTCTTTGGTACAAAAATTAACGATTGAGTTAAAAACTAGAGTTTCTTTGGTACAAAATTATTATTTTGGATTGAAAATTCATAATTTTAGTCGAAATTCAAATTTTTGAACGGAAAATTAAATATTATATTTTTGGTTGACGATTCGTACTTTTTAGTTAAAAATTCATGTAATAATAACTCCTTCGTTGATAATACATCTCTTTGGTTGAAAATTCAAATAGTTGGTTGAAAATTAATTTATTTTGTTAAAAAGTCGTCTATTTTATAAGAATTTTGAATTGAGAAATTTAATTAGGAAAATTAAGAATTAGGAAAATTTATTTATTTTGTTGAAAATTAATTTTTTATTTATTTGAGAATTATATTTCTTAACTGAGACTTTAACTATTTTATTTTTCGTAGAAAATTTATATATTTTAATTAAAAATTCAACTATTATAAGTTTAAACTTGATGTAATTTGAACCATTTCATTTCTTTGGTTTAAAATTTAACTTTTTTTTTTAAATTCGTATTTTTTCAGTTGAAAATTAATTTTTTTTTACTGTAAATGTAACTATTCCATTTAAGGTTAATAATTATTTTTCAGTAGAAAATTATATTATATAGTTTTAAATTCATGTATTTTGTTGGAAATTCGACTTTTTGGATAAAAAGTAGTTCTCCTTCTTGTAAATTTATCTCCTTGGCTTCTTTTCATTTTCAAGAGTTTCCTAGTCTTTAAATGTTTATCGTGCTCACAGACAGACATACATACATACATACATACAGACAGACAGACACATTCGTAAAAACCTGTTTTTTGAGTTCAGGGGGTCTCCAAACGTGGACATTTGACAAAAACCGGGGGGTCAAATTTTACATAAATCTAACACCTCTGGATGAGAATGTAAAAATCAATTTTTAACCAAATGGTTGAATTTTCAACTAAAAAAGATAAATTTTCAACAAACAATGGAGTGCTTAAATTTTTAGTCAATTTTTTTTTAAATTTAACAAAATTGTGGGTTTTTTAACCACAGCGATGAATCATTAAGTAATATGATGAACTTCAATTGGATAACTTGGATTTAAAACCAAAAGGTTGAATTTTCAACGAAGAAGATTAATTATCTCCAAAAAATACGAATTTTTAACAAAAAACATAATTTTTCGACTAAAATAGTTGAATTTTAACCAAAAATGGAATATTTAAATTTATTAGTGAAAAAAATCAATTCTCAAAAACCAAAAAAAGATTATTTTAAACCGAATAGTTGAATTTTCAACCCAAAAAGACCAATTTTCAACAAAATACATGAATTCTTAAGCAAATAGTTTAATGTTTAACTAAAAAATATAAATTTTTCACGAAAAATGGAATAGTTAAATTTTTAGTTAAATTTTCTTTTTAATTTAACAAAATTGTGGATTTTTCAACCACAGCGATGAATTATTAGGTAATATGATGAACTTCAACTGGATTACTTGAACTTAAAACCAAAAGGTTGAATTTTCAACGAAGAAGATTAATTTTATCCAAAAGGATGAATTTTCAATAAAAGACATCCTTTTTTGAACCAAATAGTTAAATTTTAACCAAAACTGGAATATTTGAATTTATTGTTTGAAAAAACTAATTTTTAAAAACAAAAAAAAATAAAAGAATTTTGAACTAAATTGTTAAGTCTTCACCCAAATAGTTGAATTTTCAACCCAAAAAGATCAATTTTCAACAAAATACATGAATTTTCAAACAAATAGTTTAATGTTCAACTAAAAAAGATCAATTTTTAACGAAATACATGAATTTTGAAACAAATAGTTTAACTATTAACTAAAAAAGAGCAATTTTCAACCAAATGGTTGAGTTTTCAACTAAAAAAGATAAATATTCAACAAAAAATGAAATAGTTTTATTTTTAATTATTTTCTTTTCAAATTTAACAAAATTGTGGATTTTTCAACCACAGCGATGAATTATCAAGTAATATGATGAATCTTCAACTAGATTACTTGTATTTAAAAACAAAAGTTTGAATTTTCAACGAAGAAGTTTAATTTTCTACAAAAAGAAACGGATTTTTAATAGAAAACATAATTCTTCAAATGAAATAGTTAAATTTTAACCAAACATGGACTATTTAAATGTATTAGTTGAAAAAACTAATTTTTAGAAACAAAATAAAAACGAATTTTTAACCAAATTAAATTTTCACCCAAAGTGATGAATTTTCAACTTGAATAGTTGAATTGAAAACCAGAATGATAAATTTTGAACTGGAATGATGAAAACTGTAAAAAATTCGTATTTTCGGCTGGAAAATTAAACAATTTGGTAAAAAATTTAACTATATGGTTGAAAATTGATGTATTTTGTTAAAATGTCATCTTTTTTGGAAGAAAATAAATTTTTTTGTTAAAAATCAAATTGTTTAGTTGAAAATAATCTGTTTTAGATGAGAATTCAAGTATTTTGTTAGAAAATGTCTTTGTTCGTTAAATCCAACTGTTTTTTTTTCAAATTAAAATCTTTTTTTTTTTAATAACAACTATTTAATTTTTCGTTGAAAATTCATCTTTTCAGAATTAAAAATTCAACTCCTTGGTTGAAAATTGAATTACTTTCTTAAAATTTCTTTTTTTCTTTGGTTGAAGATTTATAATTTTTGTTTAAAAACTTTTTTTTGTTTGTTAAAAATGTGTCTTCAGTGTAATTTTGTTTGAAATAGTAGTGAAATGGTAGTAAAATAGTGTAATCGTTCTGAAAAAGTGCAAAATAGTGTTAATAGTGTGGTGAGTCCGATGCCTGTATATTAATTAAATTCAGGCCTCAGATTCACGTTAGAGATAACAAATAGTGTGAATAGTGTCAAAATAGTGTAAAAAATTTTTTTCAAGTTTTGAAAAACAACTTAATGTTTTTCTTTAGTTTATAAATTATCAAACTTCCTATTCATTTATCGCAAACAAAACTTTCTTCAAGAATTCATCTTTTTTATTAAATTTTTTTTATTTTGTTGAAAAAAAACTGATTTGTTCAAAATCTGTCTATTTGGCTTGATAATTCAATAGTTTGATTAAAATTTTGTTTCTTTCTTGACTAAAAAATTTTGTTTTCATTGAAAAAAAAAACTACTTTGTTGAACATTTATTTTTTTGGTTTGATAATATATCTCTTTCTGTAGAAAATTAATCTTTTTTTTTAGATAAAAATACAACTGTCTGGTTAAAAATTGATCGGTTTCAGTTGAAAAATATATATTTTTCAAAAATTAAAATTCACATTTCCGGTTTGGTCGAAATTGATGTATTTTGTTGAAAATTCGTCTTTTTTGCAAAAAACCCATTTTTTGACAAATTAATCTGTTTTAGACGAGGTTTCAAGTATTTTATTGAAAATTTCTCTTTACTGGTTGAATTCAACTGTTTTTTTATTTAAATAAAAATATTTTTCGTAAAACATCAACTATTGCATATTTTGTTAAAAATTCATTTTTTTAGATTAAAAATTCAACTCCTTCATTGGAAGTTGAATTACTTTTTTAAAACTTCATTTCTTGGTTGAAAGTTTTTTTTATTTTAGTTAAAACTTGTTTTTTTTTTTTAAACTTTTTTTCTTAACTGGTAAGAAATATTTTGTTGAAAATTCATATTATCAGATTCAAATTTCAACTGTTTTATAGAAAAATCGTATTTTTGACTTAAAAATCTCACAATTTGGTATAAAATTCAACTACTTAGTAAAAATTTTTACTGTTTTGTAAAAAATTAGTTTTTTTTTAATTGAAACTTAATTCTCCTCAATTAAAATTTTCAACCAAATTGTTGATTTCCTATAAACCAGGTCTTCAGTATGAAGGATGAATTCCTATAAACGGGCTCGCTAGGATGAATATTGGGTCCTTTTAGGGCACTCTAGTGTGATTGACGGATTCCTATAGACGGGCTCAGCAGTGAGTATGCTCGCGAATTATAACGAATGAGCAAGCAGAATATAAAGTTTCGAAACAACGACTGACACCAACGCGTCTACTTATCACTTGTCGCGTTTCGCCACCATGTTTAGTAACTAAGTGCCAGCTCATGAGTACCTGTCGGTGGAAGGTGGGCCAGAAAAATAATCATAATAATAAGGCTCCTCAGGGGTTTGAGGTGGATGAGCACTCGGACTTCACGTTGGAGGTCCAGGGTTCGACCTCTGAGCCAGTACCTCTGGAATTTGTGCTATGTACTTTTACCGAATTACTGGTGGTTTTTATTCCACCTTAAGCTGTAGGTCCCCACATCATGCACTTGACTGCAACCCAGTCCGTGGTTGATGAAGCGAAAACCAGGCAAAATATATTGGACTCAACCATGTTAGGCCTCAAAGAAAAATCAGCTTTCTAATATGATAAAAATACAGAAAAAAATTTCTGTAAAAAAATAATAATATGGTAGCTTTAAGAAAGCATCCAGTGGCGATTGTTGTCACCTCCAATGCACGCGGCCGCTGTGTGAGGGTAACAGCGGTGAAAGACAAACTCGAAACTGCACTATGGTTCTTATTTTGTACCTGCAACATCATCGCAAAAGATTTCGTATATCGTATTAAATTATTGTATAACATTCTCATCTCATTAGGTACTTGACTTAGCCTTTGGCTGATAATGGAAAACTGGGTTCATCTGAGAATGAGTGTCGAAAACATAATAATAATAATAATGCAGTGATACTAATTGTGTAAGAACGTTTGAAATCTGTCATATAATAATTATTGTAAAATACTATGTAAACTAATTGATAATGACCGATTATTATTATTTATATCATTTCTTTGCCACCTAAGTATCATAATAATTGGACCGATTTTCTGGACTTTCTTATATTAATCAGCGTTTTATAGTTTTTTTCATCGGATACCTCATACTTCACAAGATTCAATTTTGATCGCTTTTTGCCAAATTTTCAATTTCCCTAAGCGAAATACAAAGCTTTCTTTTTGAAGCCCGAAACTTTGAGAGCTTTCTATATTTTTGAGAGAAATATCTCTGAGTGAGAACAACTAAAAGAATGCCAGATTTTCATGGTATTTGAATCAGTTTTCGAAATAAGAACCTTGTAAATTCTGCGTCACTGGTTTTGCCCCTAATAACAATTTTGAATTTTCATTTCACTTTCAAGTAAGGTGAAACCGGTCAATTGAATGAATATTTGTTTTCATTTGTGAATATATTATGTCGGTGGAGATGTCGTAATCGTTTCCAAGGCTTGACCATAGCTTTCTAATATCGTTCAAATAAAGTTGAAAGCTTAACAAAATCGCGTTTTTATAATAATCTTTTCACAATTGAAGGTTTATAATTTTGCAAGTAAAAATGTTTATGTCTTTTAGAAAGTGATTCCAAAGGAGTTGAAATATTTTAGGGTATTTGTAAAAAATCCAAGGAATTTTCAAGAGATATAAAGTTTCAATAGATTTAGAAAAATTTGAAATATTTTAGGGTATTTAAAAACATTCCAAGGAAGTTTAAATAGATTTCAATCATTTGAAGTGATTTCAATAATTTCAAGTGATTCCAAAGGATTTGAAATATTTCAGGGTATTTTTTAAAATTTCAAGATATTTTTAATACATTACGATCATTTTAAGGGATATCAAAAGATCTGAAATATTTCAGAAAATTTCAAAAGATTCCAAGGAGGGTTTTAATAGATTTCAAACGATTAAAAAAATTTTAGGGTTATTTTTAAAATTCCAAGGAATTTTCAAGAGCTTCAAAAAGTTTCAAGGGATTTCAAAGGATTTGAAATATTTTAGGGTATTTCAAAATATTACAAGGAATTTGTAATAGATTTCAATGATTTAAAGGTTTTCCAAAAGATTTTAAAGATTTTAAGATATTTTTAAAATTTCTAAGGAATCTTCAAGAGCTTTAAAAAGTTTCAAGGGATTTCAAAAGATTTTAATTTGTGTAGGGTATTTTAAAATATTGACAGGAATTCTTTTAAATATATTTAATTCAGTTGAATTCTTCTAAATTCACTCAATTCTACTTAATTCAATGGATTTTTTAAAATTTTCGTTTAATTTATCCTAAAATCCTTTAAACTCACCTTGAATTCTCAAGAAATTAATCAGATTCTTTTGAATTTCCTTGAATTTCTCTAAACTTATTTTAACCTTACTGAATTTAATGGTTTTTATTTTATTTTATTCTATTTATAAAAGATTCTATAAAAAAATGTTTACAAAATTAGAATTTTGGTCTTTAAATATTGATGGTCAGGGAAAATGAAAAATTAGTCACGGAAAAATCAGGAAAAAGTAAGAGAATTTGCAATTTTGTTAATTGCGTTAGCGGCCACCGTGGAAAATTAATTTTTTTAGTTTTCGATTGAAAAAAATACCAGTGAAAGGATAAAAAAACTTTTTTATAGTTTTAAAATTCCTATAGTATTTTTAAATATATTTTCAGCTATATGTTACTTAAAAAGGATGTAATTTAGTTAATTTATGTCGACTGCGGTGCAATTTTGTGCATATGACTGAAAACTATAATAACAGATAATAATATAACTATATAATATAACTACTATAACTATACTTATATGAAAATATTCACATAACATTCTTTTTTTAAATAAAATTGTTGGCAATTTTATTTATGATATTAGGACATTTTAAACGCTAAACCTTGTAAAATTCAGATAATTATGCTCTTTAATATTTGTATGTTTAAATATGTCTTTTTAGATAAGGATGTGTGTAAATTATATTCAATTTTAATGTTCTAAATTTAAAAACATTTTTCATTTTAAATATATAAAAAAATATAGATTTCTTCTACTATATGTATATATAAAATATACTTGAGTCCAAATAATAATTGGATTAACATTTATGAAGAACTTAATAAATAGTTTTAAAATATTTTTTAAGAATATCTTCCGGATGACTCTTTTCTATGTTGCATTGTAAATTTGCTATTATTATTAGTTAACCAAGAATGTCTTACAATGACTTTTTATATAATTCTCTGCAAATTTACTAGATTTTTTTTTATTTGAACAATTTTCATAAAAAAATGAAGAGTTGGGCTATTTCTTAAAGAATAGGCTCAATTTGTTTCCCTAATCAATAAAGAATGTTTTTCCACTCACTCTTTTTTACGATTCTTCGCACATTTGTGATAATTATTAATTATTTAAACAATTTGCATATACATATTTAGAGTTTGGCTATTTTTCAAGAAAAACGCACAATTTGTTTACGGAGTCAAATAAGAATATCTTTCCGATGACTCTTTTCTATGTTGCATTGAAATTTTGCCAGAATTATTAAGTATTTGAACAATTTCGATTGAAAAATTAAACGTTTGGCCACTTTTCAACTCTCCTCACGTAACTTCAAAAATTTCCAATGACTATTGATTATTTAAACAATTTTTATAAACATGTTCAGAGTTCGGTCATTCTCCTAGGAATAGGCACAATTTGCTTGGGGAGTCTACTAAGAATATCTTTCCATTGACTCTTTTCTATGTTCCTTGGTAAATTGACCAGAATTATTGAATATTTAAACAATTTCGATTGGAAAAATTAAAAATTTGTCCATTTTCTAACTCTTTCCACAAAAGTTTGCAAATTTAGAATAATTATTAATTATTCAATTTTCATAAAAATATTTAGAGTTTGGCTGTTCTTCAAGGAATGGACACAATTTGTTTGCGGAGTCAATTGCGAATATCTTTCCGATGACTTTTGTCTATAATGCTCTGCAAATTTTCAAGATTCATTAATTGTTTAAACAATTTTCATGAACAAATTAGAAGTTCGGCTATTTTCTGAAGAATAGGCTCAATTTGTTAGAGATATCAACAAAGAAGGTATTTTTAATATCTCTTTTCTACGAAACTTTGTACATTTACAATAACTAATAATTATTTAAACGATTTTCATAAACATATTTAGAGTTTCGCTATTTTTCTACAAATAGGCACAATTTGTTTACGGAGTGAACTAAGCATATCTTTCCGTTGACCCATTCTATGTTTCTTGGTAAATTTACCAGAATTGTTAAGTATTTCAACAATTTCGATCAAAAAATTAAGCGTTGGACCATTATTTACTCTTTTCACTAAACTTGTGAATTGAGAATAATTATTAATTATTTAAACAATTTTTATGAACATATTTAGAGTTTGGCTATTTTTTAAGAAATAGGCACAATTCGTTTACGGAGAACTAAGAATATCTTTCCGTTGACTCTATTCTATGTTGCATTGTAAATTTACCAGAATTATTAATTAACCAAGAATGTCTTTCCGATTACTTTTTATATAATTCTCTGCAAATTTACCAGATTTTTCCATCATTTGAACAATTTTCATAAAAAAATGAAAAGTTGGGCTATTTTTTAAAGAATAGGTTTAATTTGTTTCCATAATCAATAAAGAATGTATTTCCACTCACTCTTTTTAAAAGCGATATGAAAAATGTTAGAAGGACGAAATTGTTCCTTGAACATATTCCTTCGAAAAACTCCTTTTATAATTTTTAAACTCACTTCGATATCTTGAGAAATATTATGTTTTTCATTTAAATAGGAAAAATTCGCTTTCCCGTGTAATCATTCAAATTGTCTTCAAATATTTTTTTATTTGAAGAATATTATCAGCTTAGGATAAGAAGTGTTAAGTGTTAGCAAAAATGTGGGTATGAGTACATTCCCAGCTTTTCTACTTGAAATAATTATATCGAGTAAAAGAACTAAGAAAAAAATTAGAGTGACATCGATAAACTAAGTTTTTCAAGGAAAAGAAGTGGGATTGAAAATTATAAAGGTTTTTTTTTTCATAGAAATTTATCAATGGAATAGTTATTCGATTTTTCAATATTAAAAATGTTTTTCTTCAAAAACGGCTGTGGCGAAGATTTTGGTTTTTAGCAAAAAATAGTTTTAAGACGTCCTAGGCACAAAATCAAGAAAAACATTCTTGGGTTTTGCAACATTGGGTGGAAGTTACTTCAACGAAAACTCAGGTGCGCGATAATATGACAATTTTGGGACATACTGATATTTCAAGAAATTTTCTAAAATATTTGGTGCACCCGCTCGTCGACTCACCATTTGGAATTGTTTTGGTTATTGGCATAAATTTAAATTTAAAAAAATTTCCCGCAGATGAGGTCTTGAACGACCTGTTCCACGACCTGGGGCACTCGGATTGTCGACTCACCATTGGTAATTATTTTGAATTTTGACACAATTTAAATTTTTAAAAAGTTCTCGCAAAATACGTGCTGAACTACCTGGTGCGAAAACCGATGCACGCGGATCGTCAACTCATCACTGATAGTTATTTTGGATGTTGGCACAATTTAAATTTTTAAAAAGTTCTCGTAGAATACATGATAAACTACCTGGTGCGCGACCCGGTGCACTCGGATCGTCGACTCACTATTGGTAATTATTTTTGATGTTGGCACAGTTTAAATTTGTAAGAAGTTCTTGTAGAATACGTGATAAACTACCTGGTGCACGACCCGGTACACCTGGGTCGTCGACTCACCATTGTTAGTTATTTTGGATGTTAGCACAATTTACATTTTTTTAAATTTCTCGTATAATACGTGCTAAACGACCTGGTGCACGACACGGATCACCCAGATCTTTGACTCACCATTGGTAGTTATTTTAGCTGTTGGTGCAATTTTAATTTTTAAAAAGTTCTCGTAAATGACTTCTAGAAAGACCGGGTGCACGTTCCGGTGCACTCGAGTAGTGGACCTACCATTTAGAGATGTGTCGGTTATTGGCAAACTTAAGATTTTGATTTTCAATACGGGCTATTGTTCTCTAACACTTGGATGTTCTTAAGAATATTCATTTGTATTTAGCGTGTCCTGAGCATGGGAGACGGACAAGAGCAAGGCTTTAGCTATGCTACCATTTAGCCGTGGCCCATATTTTAGCCAGATATTTTCAAGTTTATTGCCATGCGTGAGACATGCTAACTTTTGTCAAGAAAAGGACGAGAGTAAAATTAACGCAATTGGCATGAAACCTCTGCGCACAATATGCGGGAAACCACTGATGTACAAAGTCTGAAACGAGATAATCCTCAAGAATTTGTTACAGAGGAGACACTATTTTATATATGGGAAAGAAATTAGTCAAGGTGGTTCGGACATTTTGATAGAATGAAAGATGGAGGACTGACCATAAAGGTGTATAAAGGTAAAGTAAATGGCAGACTACCCAGAGGTAGACCGCCAAAAGAATGGTTAGAATCTGTGAATGAGACATTAATCCGAAGAGACATAGAAAGCCAGAGAAACACGAGAGCTTGCATGAAAAAATGCATGGACGTGATGGAAGCTAAAATGGTATGCCAGGACAAAAAAGTTTAGCGACAAACCCCGAAAGGGAAATGGCCTAATGGTATAATAATAATTTATTCAGGTGAAGTTCTCTAGGAATCCGTTAGGATCCATTGAAATCTTATCATTTCTTTTAAAATCCACTGGAATTTCTTGAATTTGATGAGATCACTTGGAACCTCTGGAATCCCTGGAAATCTCTTGAAGATTACCTGAAGTTCTCAAGGAATCCGTTGGATTTCGTTAAAATCTTATAACTTCTTGAAAAATCCACTGGAATCCCTTAAATTTGGTAACGTCCCTTTAAATTTTTGAAATCCTAAAAAGTCCTTAAAGTTCAGCTTATTATCTAAGGTTCTTCATGAATCGGATAGAATCAATCGAACTCTGATAATTTCTATTTGAATCCGCTCGAATACCTTCAATCTATTTAGATACCTTGAAAGCTCTGAAATCCATGGAAATCTCTAGAAATTTTATTTCATTTTATTTATTACCTAAAGTACTCTAGGAATCCGTTAGAAACCCTTGAAACCTTATAATTTCTTTTCGAATCCCTAGAAATCCCTTGAAAATTTTATTTAATATTATTTATTTTCTAAAGTTCTTTAGTAATTTTTTGAAATTCCTAAATTTGGTTAGATCACTTCAAATTTTTGTAATCGCAAGATGTTCCTTAAAATTACATTTATTCCCTAAAGTTATCTAAGAATCTCTTAGAATCCGTTGAAATCTTAAAATTTCTTCTGAAATCCACTAGAATCCCTTAAATTTGGTAAGATCCCTTGAAATCTCCAAAATCCCTGGGAATTCCATGAAATTTCATTTAATTCTATTTATTCCCTAAAGTTCTTTAAAAATTTGTTAGAATCCTTTAATTTGCTTAGATCCCTTAAAATCTTTAAAATCACAAGTAGCTTCTTAAACTTTTATTTATTTCCTGATGTTATCTGAGAATCTATTAGAATCCGTAAACATCTGACAACTACTTTTCAAAGCTACTAGAATCCCTCAAATTTAGTAAGATTTCTTGAAATCTCTGAAAACCCTGGATATCCCTTAAAATTTAATTTAGTTTAATTTAATCCCTAAAGTTATCTAGGACTCCGTTAGAGTCTCTCAATTTGGTTATATTCCTTGAAATCTATTAAATCCTAAGAATTTTCTTAACATTTTATTTATTCAACTATTTTATTGAAAATTCCTCTTTTTTCGTTGAATTCAAGTGTTTGTGAATTAAAATTAAAATCTTTCTGATTTTATAAAACTTGGTTAAAAATTCAACTAAATTGTTTAAAATTTAACTATTTTGTCTAAAATTAAACTATTTTGTTGAAAATTTCAATATTTTTTTTAAATTGAACTATTTTGATCAAAATTCTTGTTTTTTGGTTTAATTCAGGTGTTTTTGAATAAAAATAAAAATATTATTGATTAAAAATTCAACGACTTGGTTGAAAGTTCAATTACTTTGTTAAAAATTAATTTTTTGGAGTTTAATCTTTTTTTTGTGTTGAAATTACAACTATTTGTTTGAAAATTAATCTGTTCTGTGCGAGGATTCAACTATTTTATTGAAAATTCCTCTTTTTTCGTTGAATTCAAGTGTTTGTGAATTAAAATTAAAATCTTTCTGATTGGAAATTCAACTATTTGGTTACAAATTTAACTATTTTTAAAAATTCAACTATAATGTTGAAAATTTAACTATTTTGTTGAAAATTCAACTATTTGGGTAAAAATCTAACTATTTTGTTGAAAATGTTATAATTTTAATAAAAATTCGTCATATTGGCTTGAAAATTTCACTGTTTTTAAAAAAATTCAAAAATCTAATTGAAAATTTAATTTTTTCTAGAACTTGGTTAAAAATTTAACTAACTTGTTTAAAATTTAACTATTTTGTCTAAAATTAAACTATTTTGTTGAAAATTTCAATATTTTTTTAAAATTGAACTATTTTGATCAAAATTCTTCTTTTTTGGTTTAATTCACGTGTTTTTAAATAAAAATAAAAATATTATTGATTACAAATTTAACTACTTGGTTGAAAGTTGAACTACTTTGTTGAAAATTAGTTTTTTTGAATTTAATCTTTTTTTTGTGTTAAAAATATAACTATTTGTTTGAAAATTAATCTGTTCTGTACGAGAATTCAACTATTTTGTCGAAAATTCCTCTTTTTTGGTTGAATTCAAGTGTTTCTGAATTAAAATTAAAATCTTTCTGATTGGAAATTCAACTATTTGGTTAAAAATTTGACTATTTTTTTCAAATTCAACTATTTTGTTGAAAATTTAACTATTTTGTTGAAGATTTAACTACTTTCTTGAAAATCTAACTATTTTGTTGAAAATTTTATAATTTTAATAAAAATTCGTTATATTGGCTTGCAAATTCCACTATTTTTTAGAAAATTTAATAATCTAGTTGAAAATTAACTTTTTTGTAGAACTTTGTTAAAAATTTTAATAACTTGTTTAAAATTTAACTATTTTTTTTAAATTCAACTATTTTGTTGAAAATTTTATAATTTTAATCAAAATTCGTCATATTGGCTTGCAAATTTCACTATTTTTTAGAAAATTTAATAATCTAGTTAAAAACGAACTTTTTTGTTGAACTTGGTTGAAAATTTAACTATTTTGTTGAAAATTTGAATATTTTTTGAAAATTTAACTATTTTGTTGAAAATTCTTCTTTTTTGGTTGAATTCACCTGTTTTCATAATTATTTATTCACTATTTTGAAAAATTCCAATAAACAAGCTAAATAAAGACATACAACAAAAGAACGTGACGCCTAAGACCATGAAAAGGAAAAGTTCTCGATCAGCGAACATGTTATACTTTTTCTTTAAACATGAAATATACACACCTCCCATTTCCTTTAGGAATATGTATATATATTGACAATAGATTTAATATAGGTTCTATTATCACCCCCCCCCCTCAAATAGAAAAATAATAATTTTGACACTGACTTGAAAAAACGCAAATATCACCAAAACTACAACCGGCTACAATGATCCTTTTCATGCGGATACCCACAAATAATGTAACAAAGTTAGCATTTTCAACAATATTATTTTTCACCATAAAAAATGCTAAAATAAACTCACTATTAGTTAGTATTATTTCATCTGCACTCACAGTACATGAATAGTTCATAAAATATGTAACTTGATTATTATAAACAAATATTTTACTTTTGTGCTGAACCGTTGAAAATACTTTATGTCCATCTAATTGTTGTTCAATTGACTATTAGACTGATATACCAGGTTGTGCATTCACTGTGTTTTAACTAATATTGACCGGGAGGTCTGACGCCGAGGATAATTTTTTGCATTTAGTGGTATAATACATCGAATCTACTTTTAAACTCGACAGTTTGCAAACCAGCTATACACGGAAGATGGTTTTCTGCAGTTTTCTTCTCCTGTGGCCAAACGTCCGGGCAAATGCAAATACTTCCAGTAAAGTCAGTTGCAGTCACTTTTTATCACTGGTTGTAATTTTTATACAGTGATTTGAACCTACCTTAGTAAAGAAGAGTTTTCATAGGCCCATAGCCAGTAAAGTGGAGTCATCTGCTAATGACTTCACTAAGAACTAGACTTAAATGAACCAGCGCAACGAATTAGGCGGTTACGTCACCTGTATCACGCAGTGCCACCCACAATAGGCATCTCCAGGATGGAGGACATGGTTCAGTTGGGAGTGGCAATAGGACTGAAACCGAGGCGATGACCAGGCAATGGCCCCGGACAAACGCGAGAACATAGATTTGAGTGGTCGTACCAACTCCGGAGGGACATCCTTACCCGTTGGCAAAGAAGTTCAACGGCGCGAAGAGGATTCATGCAGAGGTTACATAAACGTTGGGTCAATATGCACCCGGAATATACTCATAAAACACCTCAGTATTTAAGAGATCAGGTATCCTTTTGGAGCAAAAACGGATATGAAGCTCTTTAGCGGCAAGAAGCAGAGCATCATTCTCCAGCGAACATACCACCCGTTCCAGCAAGACCACCTTTACAGATAGTCGATAATGTGAACATGAGAAGCAGGAGATCTATCCACCAAAAAGTCTTCCTCAGGATGGACAAACTATCTGAAGCTAATAATGCTCTCCCCGATTTGCTCCCCGAAGATGTGAATCTCTGGAATTTGAAATGTGTAGTTCACGAGAAGGCGGTGTCCCTGCTTAGCGACAATAGAAGTAACGATACTTCAGTACGCCTCAGTAAGACTCGCGAGCGTATCAAAATCTAATTTTCTTTTTTTGTTTGAGCAAACATTTTTGGACTCGAAGCTACAATTAGGCCTACTTTTTGACTTAAAAGAATGCCAAAAGCATATCTTTGACCTAAGATTAGAGCCCTTTGTCTCAAAGCAAGGCAAGTCCATACCTTTTTTATAAATGAATGATTGATTTCTCGTACTTTCTCAATAATAACCTATGAAAATATCTGGATATCTCTCACAATCATTCTAAGCATAAAAATATTTATTTAATACTGATAATCGACCTAATATTGTTAATATTAAATGTTTTAATTTATAAAATATATAATGCGGAAAGAACTTAAAACCTAATTTTTTAGAGATGCGTGCTATAACTGAACATGAGGAAATCAAATTTGATCTTACGAAAATAAACTTGACAGACATTTCTTTATCTTAGAAGAGCTCAACAAAATCAAAATTTATTCACGGTGATATGCTTATCAAGCGTTTCTTCGCAAGATGTAACTGTCACGAGGATTTCTAAAAGTGAAGAAACATTATGTGTAAATATCTTTCCGCAGTATTTTTTACTTGGCTCCATTGTATCATTAGAATGTCATAAGCGCGAATCTTTTAGAAATGAGATTCTTTAATTCAGAGGAAAGTCTCAAAGTAGAAAAATCTCATTTTTTTCATTCATTGAAACAAAAACAATATTTTTTTAAATTCAAGTTTGATATGAAATTTGCCTTTCATTCAAAAATACAAGTTTCAAAGTTGTAAAATGTCTGGATGATTAAAAAACAAATTGGGTTCTCAATGCCTTTTATCGAGAAAAGATCTAGAATATACTTCCCAAATTTTAAGGAATACTATTTTTCCTGAAAGGAAGATAAAATGCGGTACCTACAAAATAACTGAAGTCTTAAGTTTTCAATATAAATTGCCATAAAGGAACAATATTATGAATTATCAATTTTTTGATGGACAATCTTTTCGATGAAAAAAAATCAACTATATCTCGAATAAGTAAAGACAAGGGAGTATAACTAGAATAGAACCAGACGAGTGACATTCACCTATAAAGTCCATTGTGCCAACAACTAAATCTTAGCTCCAAGCAGTCGATTTCAGACCTCTTGGCGAAAACTAGGACGTCAACCATTAACTGCGTTTTAATTTCCTCGGGTTCCATGGAATAAGCCCCAAACGTTTTTGGCCTAAGCCTAGCTTACGTCGGGAACTGTCATAAACCTTCAGAGCCATGTCCGTACCAAACAGAACCTACATGCATGAATTATTCTTCCCTTTTCCATTCATAATGTCATACTTCCCTTGTGGGAAATATTACCCTACTAGGTGTCTATATACTTCATTTGCCACAATCTCCCTTACAAAAAGGTTCAACGGCGGGATGTCCAAGATGACCTTAAGAGCTACACATGGTGTTGCTTTCATAGCACTAGTGATCATCAATTAGAAAATCCTTTGAAGGTTTCCCAGTTGTTTTATTGTACTGATTGGCTTAATCCCTGGCAACCAGATGTCTCCCCTCTATGAGTATCTTTTTTCAGATCATCTCAGCAAAAGCGCGTTGATATCCATTAGGTACCAAATGCAAAATTTCTACCTCATTTCATTTTATAAAACTAGAATCACCTCGGTGTTCTTGCGTTAAGTATGACTTCCAGCTTTATGATATTTTTCATCTAATCGGATGTTATTCTCATGTTCTTCAACTCTCATTCGTAGCGGACGTTTCGATTGGCCAATGTAAGCTTTCCCATAACGACAGGAAATTCTGTATATAAAATTACATTGATCCAAAGTCTCAAGTATATCTTTCCCTAATCATGCAAATTTGTCAAGCTTATTATCAACTCTAAAGACAGTTCTAATATTATCAGTTTCATTTAGAAGTCTTTTAATGTTATGCAAAATTTGGCCTAGAAAGGATATTGAGGTAATTGTTTTTGAATTTAGATTAGTATTGTCAATATTGATTTTATCCTCAGTGTCGTTATTTTTTGTCTGTAATTCAATAATTCTTTTGTTAATGTGCTTATCAATCAAATTGGTTGGATAGTTATTATATAATAATAGTTCTTTCACTAGTTCTAAATTTTCTAAATGAGAAGAAACGTCTGCTAAAAAAATGCCCGAATCAACAAGATATTTGATAATTTCAATTTTATGATCTATGGAATTAGAAAAGTAGTTGAAATGTCTTCCTGAATGCGTTTTTTAACGGAAACGGTTTTTATAATATTTTTTCAATTTTATTATTTCTAAATTTAAAAATGCAATTGAATTGTTTTCTCCTTTTCGATTGTAAATTGTAGTCTGCTGTATTAGGAATTGAAAAGTAAAACGATCAAATCTATTTTATTTTCGGGGATAATTAAAAAGGAGTCATCAACATAGCGTACATATATTGAAATTTCAAAATTGATTTGATTAAATACTTCTGATTCTAAATCTTGCATGACAATTTCCGATAGAATTACCGAAATCGGGGAACCCATAGGCATACCATGTGTTTGCTAGTGAAAATTATTATTAAATTTAAAAAAGGTGTTATTCATGAGAAAAAAAATGCCTTCCTTAAATTTGTAGAAAGGTATGTCACTATTTTTCATTATTTAATTCCATCTAGATTCTATGCTTCTCCGAAAAAGTTCTGATGGAACATTAGTAAAGAGTGATGTGACATCAAGTGATACCATATTCTGATTATCGGGTATTTTACAGCTTTTGATTTTTTCTTTAAATTCAATTGAGTTGTTTATGTTATAAGGATAAGATGGTAAGGAATTGGAAGTAATTTTGCTGAACATCTTGGCTGAGTGATAAGTAGGAGTGCCTATGGAAGATACAACTGGTAAATAGAAACATTGCTAGATTGTTTGAACTTCCAAAAATACATAAACAAAACTGTTCTCTCAGACCAGTTGTATCTTCCATAGGCCCTCCTACTTATCAATTACCCAAGATTTAGGGAAAAATTATTTCCAATTCCTTACCATCTTAACCATATGACAGAAAAAACTCAATTGAATTTAAAGAAAAAATCAAAAACTTTAAAATACCCGATAATCACAATATGGTATCACTTGACGATAAACTTTTAAGGAATTTTATTATTTGGGAATTTTTCAATTCGGGAATTTATTTTTTGGAAATTTTCTAATTTGGCCATTTTTCAATTCGGGAATTTTATTATTTGGGAATTTTCTAATTCGGGAATTTCATTATTTCTCAATTTTATTATTCGGGAATTTCCCAATTTGTGAATTTCATTATTAAGTACTTTTTTTCTGGAATTTCATTATTTAGGAATTTTCTAATTCGGGAATTTCCCAATTCGGAAATTTTATTATTCGAGAGCTTTCCAATTAGGGAATTTATTATTTGGAAAGTTTCTAATTCGGGAATTTTCCAATTCGGGAATCTTATATTCTTTTAAATTGTAATTGTTAATTGTAATATAAACTTTTAAGGAATTTTATTATTTGGGAATTTTTCAATTCGGGAATTTATTTTTTGGAAATTTTCTAATTTGGCAATTTTCCAATTCGGGAATTTTATTATTTCAAAATTTTATTATTTGGGAATTTCCTAATTTGTGAATTATATTATTAAGAACTTTTTTTCGGGAATTTCATTATTTAGGAATTTTCTAATTCGGGAATTTCCCCATTCGGAAATTTTATTATTCGAGAGCGTTCCAATTCGGGAATTTAATATTTGGAAATTTTCTAATTCGGGAATTTTATTATTTGGACATTTTATTATTCGGAAATTTCTCAATTTGTGAATTTCATTATTAAGAAACTTTTTTCGGTAATTTCATTAATCAGGAATTTTCTAATCAGGGAATTTTCCTATTCGGAAATTTCATAATTCGAGAATTTTCCAAATCGAAATTTTCATTTTTCTTCATTTAATAATTTTGGTCATTTTATTTCTTGGGACTTTTCAGTCTTCCCCATAATTCGGAAATTTTCTATCGCCAATTTTCCTATTCGCGATTTTTACAGTCCAGCAATTTTATCATTTCGAAAATCGTCTCTTTCAAAAATTTCCTTTTTTCGGGAATTTTTCTTTTTCACTATTTGTCAGTCGTCCCTATACAAATAATAAAATTCCCTCAACAATTATTTCCCAGGCTTAAAATTTAAATAAATATCTTGCAAAAAGTATAATGTAATTTCTGGAAGAATAATAATGAAAAAGCCCGGATATATTGACAGCATTAAAAGTGACATATTTTTGTCTACATACATATTTATACATCCAATGTGGACACATTATCTATAGACGGCCGAGTACGGGATTTATACAGGAGTTGCTAAGCGACCGTCGCGTCGTGTGACGTCACTCATTACGTCAGAATATTCTCTAGAGGTGCATTCGAACTTTTATTTTTCCCATACGAAGTCTCAATTTTTATCAATTCCATATTTTGTAAGATAATATTTTCAGTAAAAAAATCTTGAAAAAAATTATATAATTGTGGCATCTACTTATTTTTACAATCACTCAAGCAGATCAATTTATAAAGTACCCGTGGAGAAATTTAACAAATTTGATCCCGATTCCCGACGTGGCCCCGATCGGGTTAGCCCAATGTGGCCCCGATCATGGCTCCTGCTGTGGTCCTATCTTTTAAACTTACACTATAATTTTTAAATCTTACAATCTTTCAAAATTAAACAATTTTGCCTTAAAGTCTTCCACCTTCTAGAAAATAATTTTAAATCTTTTTAAATCTTTTAAAATATTCTCTTAAAATAAAATTCACAAAACAAAAAATCATTTTGAATTTTCCCAGGAATCTTAAAAACGTTTTTTTATATCTTGAAACCTTTCATAATTCCTAAAAAGCTTTGTTTCGAAATCTTCAAAAATCTTTTTTTTTCAAGTTTTTGAAACTTTAGCAAATAAAAAAATGAAAACAGCCACTACAAATTTCCGAAAATTATATTTTTTAATCTTTTGAAATAATTTAAATATTTCCTACTTGTATATAAATTTTATTTTTCTGTAAATTATGAATAAATAATGAGGAAGAAAACGAATTTTAGTTGATTCACAGTTACATTTCACTCTTTATTTACACTACAATGACATTCCTCCATCAGAAATTAATTTAGAATAATGTTCAATTATCTCTTGATTTTGCCAAATATTTTTCTTGTGAAAGTGTACATAAGAATACAAAATAAACGTTGACAGATTTTTTAAAACCTAAATAATCGAAATAAGTCTAATTACATAAAAATACATTATATTGTATTAAAAAAAAGAATAAGTAAAAAAAATATAGTTTAATATAAATATGTAATAAAAAATATTTTTCTCAACTGAAATAATTTCAGAGAATTAACATTTTTTTCAATATTGTTCAGAAAACCTTTTTGCAATTATAAAACTCTATACTTTGTTTAAAATGTTATCAATTTTCTCGATATCAGTGGCTTTTTATCATTTTTAGAAGTCAAATTATGAGATCGAATACTAGGTTCGGTGAAATTCCGTTTAAATGTTCCACTTTGTCTCTCTCGGAAGTAGTTTGGAAAATAATGTGCAATATTAAACCATTTTTTCTCGCTTTCGTGACTTCTACTGCAACTTCTATTACTTTACAGTCATTTCGAGTGTAAATTTCATCATTGGTTTTGATAGTGTCTAAATTTTGAGCATGTCGAATTACTTCGCATAATGCATCTTCAGTTAGAGTATTTTCTGTAAAAATTTCCAGATATCGTAAATTATGCATTTTTAATAATCCAGAACCTGTAATCTCAAGGGTTATATTCAACCACTCAAGTTTTGGTAATAGAGCGATGCTGGAAAGTCCTAGGTCAGTAACTTCATTCAAACCTGTAGAATAATTATTAATTTATCTGAAAAATTATTAATGAGCGAAACAGAATAATAATAAAAATAATTTTATATGTAACTGTAACATAATTACGTGTGTGGACAAAACGCAGTTGTCCAATGAGAATATTAAGTTAAGACTCTTTTTGATACTGTGCAACACCGATTATAAGTAATTAGTGAAATAAAATCCGAAAACCAGGATTTCGAATAAAAATTATAATTTTTGAAAAATGTCCCTGTCCTTTACATAGTGCGTCGGTGAGCAAACCACAGTTGTCCGATGAGAATATTAAGTTAAAACTTTTTTTGGTCGTGTAATATTCAGTGCGTGATTAGCTACATAACATCAAATAAAAAATTCACTTCAAATGTGAGGGCACTTGCTCAAAACTTGGAGGAAGCAAATCACACGCTGAACAAGTGTAAACGCCTTGAAGAGCGAGTAAAATGGATTCAGGAAAATTCCACATTTCATATAATTCTTCCCATCTGTCCAATAAAGCGTCACTTTCCGTTAAAATTTCGCCTAGTCAAGAAGAGATTCAAGTCTTCTAGGAGCAAGTATATGGAGATACTTATCAGCTAAATGAAGAAGCTTCAGATATATCACTCTTTCTTAACTTTTGCCAAAGACAAAGGTTGCAAGCTCTAGAGAAACATTATCCACTAATTACTGCTGAAGAGATAAAGAAAGTTATCGCTATTAATAAGAACTTTTCACCGCGACATCCAGATAAAATTAACAAATTTTCGTGGGAGAAGTTTACTTCTATGCACCAACACCTAGCTCGTATATTTACTACTTTCTTATATGGAGAAAAACCCATCCCGCATAAAATAGTGGAAGGACGCACGGTATTTATCCCTGAAACAGGAGATTTGTCAATTCCACAGAATTGCAGGCCTATAGCTTGCCTGAACACCAGCTACAAGCTATTTACTGGCATCCTCAAAGAGAGGATATTAACATCTATCGGGCCGGTATGGAGTTAAATAGTTTAAACAACGTGGATGCAAGAGAGGTCTGGCAGGATGCAGAGAGAAACGGTTAGTGGATAGATGTATTACCCAAGACTCAATCAGGTATCGACGCTATCTGTCAAGGGCTTATATTGACTATCGTAATGCATTCGATAACACGAATAATGAGCTACTTATTAAGCTCCTTGAGCGCCTAAAGGTGCATCCAAGAATAGTGAGATGCATAAAAGAGCTTATGCTCTTGTGGCGGACAAAATTTGTCATAACATCTGACAAGAGACAAGTGAATACCAGCTATATCACATATAAGAGGGGGTTCTTCCAAGGAGACTCTCTCAGTCCAATTTTTTTTGCATTTCCTCTTGCCTCTAACTATTGTGCTTCGACGCAAAAGCTCTGGATACCTATGTGGCCCGCTGAAGAGAAGACAATATGAGGTCAACTGCCTTTTATACATGAAAGACCTTGAACTCTGTGCTTCCACGAAAGAGGATCTTAACGTTCTTGTGAAGCGGTGGCAAAAAGCGGTTGGCATGAGCTGCAACCTGTGAGATTATGACAGTCCACCGATGTAGTCATCCTAGATCTTCCGTAACTCGAATATACCTTTCTTGAGATGAAGGAGGTAGAGGCTTGCTAAGCTTGAAGTGTCTTCATTGAGGAACGGTTCCGGATACAGTCTGCTCAGTTCAAAGTAGCGCAGATATTCTTATACGACTGGTACATTAACATGAAGTCGTCAATACTGCCCCGTTTCTATACCATACCGCAGATAGGGCCGCACAGGAGCTTGGCCTTCTCTTTCATTCCAGCGACACTTCACATGGCCTTGTATCACTGAAACCTTTGGTGCTCAAAAGTCGTGTACAGGAAGCAGAGATTCTCAACTTTAGATCAAAATAATCCACTTTTGCGGATCCAAAAATAATTTTCACACCACTTCATTCATATCTCTCGAGTGACAGTTGATCTACTATTTATCAAAAGTCGAAAGTCATTTATGACCGACATAGTATTTATAAAACGAGGAATGTTTTAGAAAATTATGTTTTCCAAGGTGAGAAAAATTACAATTTTCCAATATATTGGGCAATACATAAATCTCTATGATTTATAACTTCATAGAACCATCAGAAAATGTTTTAGAAAGCCTTAAATTTTTAACAAAATGAATGAACTTTTAATCAAAGCGATCAATTTTATACAAAAATGGAATATTTAAATTTCAAGTTCAAACCATTTTTTAATAAAAAAACGAATTATCAAGAAAATAGTTAAAGATCGAAGATCAATTTTTAACGAGGCCCAAGAGGATTAATTTTCTACCAAAAAAGACGTATTTTAAACAAAATATATGAATTTTTTAACAAAATTATTGAATTTTGAACTAAAAAAAGATCAATTTGCAACCAAATATGGACTGCTTAGGTTTTCAGATAAAAAATTAATCCTCAGTTATCAAGCAGTTGCTTTTTCAACCAAACAGTTGCATTTTAAACCAAAAAGGATTAATTTTCAGTTAAGGAGATTTATTTTCTACCTAAAATTAAATTTTTAATAAAAAATTTGAATGTTTAACTAAGAAGATATCCTTTCTAGGAAAGAGGTTTAATTTCAATCAGAAGAATGAATTTCCTAAAAATAACATTAATGTTCTACCAAAAAGACGAATTCTCAACAAAATTGTAGAATCTCTCAGCCAAAAAGATGAATTATGTACAAAAAAGTTGAATTTTCGAACCAAAAATATCATTTTCGAACAAAAAAGATAATTTTCTACCAAATTGTTGAATTTCCATAAAAATAGTTTAATTTTTCACCAAATAGTTAAATTTTCAACAAAAAATTCATTTTTTAACAAATAGTTGAATTTTCTACCAAATCGTTGAATCTTTGAGCAAAAAAATATCAACTTTCTACAATTCAGTTCGATTTTCAACGCTTAAATATGAATGCTTAATTAAAATGATGAATCTTCAATACAAAAATGAATTTTTTATAAAGCAGTTTAACTTCAAACCAGATAGTGGATTTTTCAACCAACAAAGATGAATTTTTAACAAAATACTTACATTCTAAAACAAAATAGAATAATTTTTAAACAAACAGTTGTATTTTCACCCAAAAAGATTAATTTTGAACCAAGAAGATTTACACTCTCCCAAAAAAGAGCAATTTTGAATAAAATATATGCATTTGAAACAAGAAAAAATCAACTTTAATTAAAAATTTTTTAATTAAACACCAGAAATTTTAGTTAAAAGTATGAATTTTCAATGAAAAATGAAATAGTTACATCATTAGTTGACAAAATTAATTCCCAACAAAAAAAAGGAATGTTTACAAATGAGTTAAACCTTCAACCAAAAAGAGATAAATTTTCAACATCAAAAAATGAATTTTAAACAAAAGAGTTGAAATTCATTTAGAATTTTTTGGCTGTTTTAGTTGTATTCAGCTGAGACCTGGTTCATTAAATATGATGAGACTATTTTCTGTATTTTGTCAATTATTAATGTGAGAATAGGACTATTAACTAGAGCCATTCGATACGCTTCAAATCCCTAACTTTCTACGTGAAAATATTGCATTTTTGCCTGAAAATACCATTCTTGAAGCAAAAATGAACCAGCTACATATATTTTAAATACAAAAAATTGCTTAGTTAGACAATGATATCACACTGCTAAGAAATCCAATTAAAAGCAATTAACATTGTATAGTACATTTACAAATTTCAACATCAACTTTGCTAATTGAGCAATACATTGGTTTTAATAACAGCAAAATTATTGTGCCTAATTGATGGACCCCTATTTGGAATTGACCGGTATAGAATTCAACACCTAATTCCGATACCGAAGAATACCCGTTTCTGAAATGCAGTTCATTTTTTTGAACAATCCATCCAACTTTCTCATCCAACTTACTTTTTAGCTGATACACACAGTTGTAAAAACCTAATTATTCGTAGTAGCATTAAAACAATAGACGTATCAGCATGTGATATATCCGTTCTCAAAATCGTTTATTTACTAGTTTTCATTAGATCTGCAGAAAGTCCAGGATAAAGTAAAGTTTCTGAAGAATGTATCAGCTTGACAACTAAAGGTGTCGTAGTTAAGTTAAAACAAAGTAAATAACTGAGTTAGCATATCTATTACACACAAAATATTTTTGTTTTGTATACCAGTGATGATGTAGATTTACTAAACCATAAACTTTTACCAATTCAAAAACAGATTGGTAACGAGCAATTACTTCAAGCAGGTGGAGCATTACTTGACATCGATAGTGCTCTGAAAGAATTCAAAAATGAACGTCAAACACAAAGGTGGACTGAAACCACCACAGGATCTTTTACTTATTAAGGTTATATTCCGCTAGTATCAATAACTTCATTTGACGTGTACAAACGCGGATTCTGCGATCCCTTACAAAAATGTCACCCGAAAGTCTCTCTTAACGTATTTTTCATAGAGGCTTACTTTAACGATGTCTTATGTCTGTTATAAAAGAACTGTATTTCACTAGACCATCACACAAGGAAATTTAGAAATATCCCTAAAGAGCGAAAGTGAATATCCCTAATCATTTTTCGCATAGGAATATCATAAAGTTGATACGCATTATACAGGGTGCGTTAGCCAAATCACTACAAATCAAACAATTTGGTCTAACCTGCATTTTCTCGAATGTAGATGAAAAGGCAAAACAAATCTGTAACACGCACGCTGTAACACAGACCTGTCCATTTATGCGTGTGCTGACTCAACGACGATTCTTAATTACGTCACATTAGGATGTCGAGATGAGTTAGGGACCCTTTTGACGACGCTCAGAAGATAATAGGCCAGTGTATTCGAATCTTGGTTCTTAGGAGGGCTGAACCCTTTGGGATAAAGAGTTCATTTTTCAAGGACAACAGAACATTGCATCTTTCAACTCGCTTAGTCCTAGCAGTATTATATATTATATATATTATATATATTATATATATTTCATTAAAGTTCTGTAGAAAAAACGTTAAAATCTTTGAAATACCCTGAAATATCTTAAGATCCCGTGAAATCTATGGAATCGCTAAGAATCCGTTAAAATTTTATTGAAAAATTAATCGCTTGATATTTTTTATATGTCTTAAAGTCCTTTAAAATCCCTTAAATTCCTTATAAATTATTGGAAAACTAAAAAAATCAATTTTAAAAAGTATAAATCATTAGAAAACCCTTGAATGTAATTTAAATTAAACTTATTTATTAAAGATCTCTAAAAACACCGTTCAAATTCCCAGGAATCCTTAAAAGCCCCTTAAATTCTTAGAAATTTAATAAAATCCCTCGAAATGTTTGGAATTTCCTATAGAAATCCGTGAAAACATATTTAATCTCTTCAAAACTAATGAAATCTATTAAAATAAGTTTGAATGTTAGAAATCTCATAAAATCTTTTTAAAAGTCACTCGAAATTGGTCAAAATCAATCAAAAACTCCTGACATGCTTATAAATATTTCAAATTTCGTAATTTTTTTATGAAATCTGACGAAATTGCTTAAATTCAAATTAAATTAAACTTATTCATTATATTTTTCTTAAAAAGAAAAACATTAAAATACCTATAAATCTTTTTAATCCTTTAATATGATGTTTTCGAAAAGTTCCGTAACGGCAGACAGTGCGTATTACATTTTTTGTTTAATTAAAAAATAATGGGAATATCAATTATTTACCGTCTCACAATTAACTTCACTGGGTAAAAAATAAATTTGTGTTAACGGATGTCATGGTTATCCAAAAAAATTTTATTATCATAAAGTATATTTTTGGGATTCTATATCGATTATTTTGGTCAAATAAAGACATTTTAACTAAACATTCACATCTTGAAGTATTTTCAATCATCTTAAATTTTTTATTAGAAAAAAAAAATAAACTTTATCCTCGTATTTTACAACAAATTCTGAATTTAGACGTGTATTGATAATATTATCTTAAGCTTTCCTTTAAAAAATACATCGCCACATATGTGAAAAAATAAAGTAAGGGACAAGTTACGTTACCGGATGACATTCACTCATATTTAGTCAAATTTATTTTGATATCAAGTAAAGTGAAAAAGATTAAACATAAGATATTTTTTAAATTAAGATTGAAAAGAAATCCATTTTATCATAAATAATTTTTGCAGAATAAGCAACAAATTGATTCAGAATTAAAAAATAAACTTCCAAAAACCACACTTTTCGGCTCATCAAGCGTATTCCGGGGACATGATTTTGTCAGCATTTTGTCGATTTTTCCAAATCTTTAATTTACCGAAATTTATTTGACTGAACAAAAATTTTCCCTTATAATGGCGACAGTACAACAAAAATGGTCAAACTTTGATCTGTCTGAAAGCATGAAACTATACACGTGTTTTTTCCGACCTAATTCTAGATCAATCTAAAATATCTATACCTTAAACCTATATACCTATCTACCCTTCACCTATATACCCATCCACATAAAAAACCTTTGAAACATTTTTAAATCTCTTAAAAATGCCTTGGAATCTTTTTAAATATCTTAAAATACTTAAAATTCTTGGAAATCCCTTCAAATTATCGAAATGTATTCACAATTCCTTGGATTCTTTTAAAATATCCTAAAACACTGCAAATCCTTTGAAATTCCTTCAAATTATTGAAATCAGTAAAAAAAGGCCTTGTAGTCTTTTAAAATACCCTTAAATATTTCAAATCTTTTAAAAAACCTTTGAAACATTTTTAAATCTCTTAAAAATGCCTTGGAATCTTTTTAAATATCTTAAAATACTTAAAATCCTTAGAAATCCCTTCAAATTATCGAAATGTATTCACAATTCCTTGAAATATTTTAAAATACCCTAAAATATTTCAAATTCTTTCGAATCTTTTGAAATCAATTGAAACTTTTTCAAATCTCTTGAAAATGCCTTGGAATCTTTTAAAATATCCTAAGATACTTCGAATCTTTTGAAATCCCTTCAAATTGCTGAAATCAATTACAAATTTCTTGAAATCTTGTAAAATGGCTTAAAATTGATTAAATCCTTTGCAATTTTTTGTTAAATCCCTTCAAACTTTTAAAAGCTCTTCAATTTTTTTTTCAAGATTCCAAGGAATTTTTTATTGATTCAATAATTTGAAGGAAATTAAGTATTACATTTTTTATTTAAAATTAAGTATTAAATACTTAAAATTGTTGATATCCTTTGAATTTTTTGTTTAATCCCTTAAAACTTTTAAAAGCTCTTCAAAAAGCCTTGGATTTTTTTTTAAATATCCTAAAATACTTCAAATCCTTTGAAATTCTTTCAAATTATTGAAAACAATAAAAAATTCCTTGGAATCTTTCAAACTACCCTAAAATATTTTAAATCCTTTCAAATCTTTTCAAATCCTTTAGAACTTTTTTAAATCTCTTGAAAATGCCTTGGATTCTTTTAAAATATCCTCAAATACTTTGAATCCTTTAAAATCCCTTCAAATTATAGAAATCAATCAAAAATTCCTTGGAATCTTTTAAAATACCCTGAAATCTTGAAAATCTTTGATAATACCTTGAATTATTTGAAATCCCGCAATTCTTGTAAATATATTTTTTGAAATCCATTAAAATATTATAAAAAAATGTTACCTTGGGAGTTTTTAAAATCCCTTAAAATCACTGAAATCTTCGAAACTCTGATAAAATCCCTTCGAGTCTTTTAAAATATCCTAAAACCTTATTGGTCCTGTAATAAAATCTTTCGATAAATACTCTAAAATATTCAAAATCCTTTGAAATCTGTTGAAATTCCTTGAAACTTTTTAAAGCTCTTAAAAATTCCTTGCAAGTTTTAAAAATACTCTAAAATCTTTCAAATCTTTTAGAACATTTAAATCCTTGAAATCTTTGAAATCTTTTGAAATCTTTGTGAATTCTTTGAAATCTCTTGAAGTACTTAAAATCTTTGTGAAATCTTGAAATTTCTGTGAAATCTTTTGGAATCTTTTTAAATTTTTGTAAAATATTTGAAATCCTTGATTAGGATTCTGGAAAATGAAAAATTGGTCAGGGAAAAATTAGAGAATTTTTAAAATGAAGTTTTTCGGTAACCCTTGTATAATATTCTTGTTAGTAATTTATTTGATATAGTAATTTATATTTCTTTTTTTTCAGTTGCTTCCTCCCGAAGATTATTATTTTAGTTATAAATTTTATTATTTGCTTGAAAAGTCCACAATTTTGTTAAAAATTCATCCTTTTTTATTCAAAATTCGTCTTTTTCGTTAAAAATGCAAGTACTTTCTATAAAATTTACTTTTTGTTTAAATTTCATATTTTGGTTTTGCAAAATCAACTGAAATCTTTTTTGGTTGAAAATTCAACTATTTTTTGGAAAATCTGTCTTTAGTTTGAAAATGTATTAAAAATGGCATCTTCCTCGGATAAAAATAGCTATTTTGCGAAAAAAATCAGCTGTTTTGTTAAAAATTCGTCTTTTTGGGTTAAATTTTCAACTATTTCGTAGAAAATGAACTTTTTGTTTTAAATTCATATTTCGGTGTTGAAAAGTACACGGTAATATTTTTTTCGTTGAAAATTCAACTATTTTCTTTTAATTAAATTTTTTCGGTTCCAAATTCAACCACTTCGCAGGAAATTTACATTTTGTTGAAAATTCATATTTTGGTGTTGAAAAATCGAATGAAATCTTTTTTGGTTGAAAACTCAACTATTTTTTTTGTTTTGAAAATCTGTCTTTAATTTAAAATTGGGTTATTTTAGAAGAAATGGCTGAAAACTGAAATCTTTTTTCCTTGAAAATTCAAAAATATTTTTTTTTTTGAAATTTGTGTTTTCAATTTAAAAATTCATCTATTTTAGAAGAAATTGTATCTTTCTTGAATAAAAATGCAACTGTTGGGTTCAAAATATAAAAATTTCGTTAGAAAGTCATCATTTGGTGCAAAATTCAGCTGTTTAGATCAAAATTCGTCTTTCTATGTTGAAAAATCAAGTATCTTTGTAAAAAATGTACTTTTAATTTGAAACTTATATTTTCAAGTTGAAAAGTCAAACTGAAATCTTTTTTAGATTAAAATTTTACTATTTGTATGAAAATTTGTCTTTTCCATTTAACAATTCATCTCTTTTAGTAGGAATTTCATCATTTTGAAATAAAAATGCAACTATTTGGTTGAAAATTCAATAATTTTGTTAAAAATTCATCCTTTTTTATTCAAAATTCGCCTTTTTCGTTAAAAATGCAAGTACTTTCTATAAAATTTACTTTTTGTTTAAAATTCATATTTTGGTTTTGCAAAATCAACTGAAATCTTTTTTGGTGGAAAATTCAACTATTTTTTTGAAAATCTGTCTTTAGTTTAAAAATGTATTAAAAATGACATCTTCCTCGGATAAAAATAGCTATTTTGCGAAAAAAAATCAGCTGTTCTATTAAAAATTCGTCTTTTTGGGTTAAATTTTCAACTATTTCGTAGAAAATTAACTTTTTGTTTTAAATTCATATTTCGGTGTTGAAAAGTACACGGTAATATTTTTTTCGTTGAAAATTCAACTATTTCCAAGCTCGCAGATACCTGACCAGAACGTAGGTCGTTGGTCAGTCTGGTCAGGCTACCCTGACTTGGTCAAGAGCGTGCCGATCACCGAACTATATCAATCTCGGATGTTCCATTCATAAAAGGTGGGTATTTTTTCTTATGGCCAGGACCACCCTTTCTGTAGATTACTACATTCTTTTCATGTTGATTTCGAGCTTATTTATCGTACGGTAATATAATAATCCTTCAAGAATCTTACACATTCCAACCAGGGTGTCCGCAGAGAAAGCCAAATTGTTGGGGTGAGCTAAGTGCAATATTTCCAACAAATGGTCTATTGATACACCTCTGATACCTCTGGCATACAAAAATTCTTGTAAATCAGCAGTTGAAAATGTAAGCATTGTTGGACTCAGAACGTTCCCCTGCATGACCCCTTGCGTTACATCTACAAATCCAGAGACGCCCTTATTTCACTTGATCGCGATATTAGCTTTAGAGTGAAAATCTATTACCAATCTAATCAATTTTGACACGCAACATTTCGAGAATAACTTGTTCCATATGACAATATGACTAACTGAGGAAAATCCTGCTTTGAAATCCACATAGAGTACAAAAAGTTTGCCTCGTTTCAGTCTCAGACGATGTTGAATCATTGCGTTAAGGGTAAAGATCAGTTCCGTGCATCCTCTTCCCCTCCTGAAACCTACCTGCCACTCTGGAAGGAGTTGCATTCTTCAGCCCAAGCTGTCAGCCCGTTGGAAAGAATCTGCGTAAATATCTTTCTAGCTCAGTTAACTAAGACAATAGGGCGATAGTTAGCAGGATCAGTGATTTGAAGTACTATTCTCATATGTTTTAGTTTTTATCATCTTTATACGAATGTTTGAAATTATAGCTATTCATCATTTTCCAGAATTGTTTAGAGTCGATTGCATTCGCGAGAGAATCTAGTAAGAAAATTTTATAATCTTCCTTCATGAAATCTAATAATTCTGTATGTACTTTTATACAGTTCGTATAAAGCGACACAATATCAGGATTGAATTTTTGTTCCTCGCATTTCTTAAGTACGTGTTAGAGCTCTCTTTTATTTTTTCTCATTGCGTATCAAACCATGGATCAAAATTGTAGAAGTTTTGTTATGCTATTTCTGTAATTGTTATTCGGAATAGGGAATTTCCGTGAAGAATTATAATTTAGACTTTAGAAGAGGGAATTTTCATTGAGACTTATTATTTTGATTGGAACAGAATTTTTTATAGGGAAAGAGAATTTCGAAATATAATTTCAATTCTAATTTGAAAGCAGCGAATTGAACTATTCAGACGGATCATTATATTCGAGACATCGTGATGCGAGAGAAACAAGCTGAAAGAATCCAAAGCATTGATATTTGCTTCTCCACTTAACTGAAATTTGTAGAAGAGCTATACAACTAAGACCCAATAAGTATAGCAAGCTGAGGTATGAAGTGAAAACAATATGGCAGAATGTGGAACATGCATCTATTCACCTTAATGTGATTCCAAGCGAATAACAAACTATAAAGTGACAGATGCTCCTTTGCCAATCATCTCGTGATTCCTGACCATTTTTAAGAGAGGATCTTTTCCATTTGCAACGATGTAAGCTGTTCTTAGAACAATTCGGTTATGAAGGCATTGGAGATTCAGAAGTCCGCGTCCGCCTTGACGGCGTGAGATGTGTAATCGCGGAACAGACGAATTAATATGCAAGCTTTTATGCATATGCATGATCTTATGTGTGGTGATATCAAGGGCCGTAAGCTTGTTCTTTGTCCAGTAAACCACCCCAAACGAGTAGAGTAGAACGGGGACGGCAAGCATGATAGTCGCAGATACCTTGTTCAACGCCGACAGATTTGAAGACCAAATCTGCCGAAGAAGATGCTTGTATCTGCTTCGAAAAGAATCTTCAACTGATGTTACGTCCTGAATACGGCTTTGAGTTACGCCCAGGTATGTATAGTTCTCTCCAGTGTTAAGATGTCTAATAACACTTATATTCACAAGCTCAGGGTCCTTGGGCACGCCAACAATATTTTATCTCTTCAGATGAATATTGGCACATTTATCCAATCCAAAGTCTATCGCAATCTCTCCCGTGTACTTCTTGACTATATTTATAGCAGCTTGAAGTTCGCCTTTATCAGATGCATAGATATTCAGGTCATCCATATAAAATACATGCGTGACCTCATGCTCGCGATAGTTAGTGTCGCCACAGAGGTACCCAAAAGAATTTTGTAGTGCGACAGATAGAGGCAGAAGGGTAACGTAAACAAACGAAGAGCTCGTGGTATCGCCCTAAGAGACGCCCTTCTGGAAGGTGACGTTGGTCATTGTCACATGATAATTTCCAGATGAGATAGTAGATCTAGTTTTCCATAGGGACATCAGTTACTCGATGCATCTCGCTATGTGTGGATGAACCTTCAAGCTTTCCAACAGGCAGATCATAAGTCCATGAGATGTCGAATCGAAAGCTTTCCGGTAGTCAATCCAGGCCATTGACAGAACGCGTTAATGGGCTGCTGGCTGTAAATATCTTACACAGTGTGTTCAAATGAGTTATGAGCCTGTAATTCTTTGGGATGGACAAGTTGACTTTTTCGGTAGGAGTATAGTGCATCCTAATACCAGCCACTGCAGAATGGGCGTTTCCTACTTTAAATATGAGGTAAATATTTGGGGCAAATGATTGGGTGTAGAAGTAAACTTCTTCCACCAGAAGTTCTTGATACCATCTGGTCCTGCAGCGGGAAAGTTCTTCGTGCTTCTAAGTGCTTTTTTCACCTCTTCGGCTGTGATTGATGGTCATTCCTCCTCAGATGTTATAAGGTTGTCGCAAAACTCCTTGAAGCGGGTGATATTATCAGTATCTTCTTTCACCCTTAGTGTTTTCGTGATCTTGTATGCCTCTCTCGTAAAAGTCTCTACAACGTTGGGCTTGGGTGGATTCTTGACAGAAACTGTTGATTTTTCCTAATCCATCTATCCTCCTTCTGTATTCTCTTCCTTGCGTCAGATAACACCCGTATTTTGTCAACAATGTGCTGCTTGATTGTCAGCAGCTTTGACTCTCCCTCTCCCTCTCCCTCTCCCTCTCCCTCTCCCTCTCCATCTCATAAAAACTCATGATGATTCCTCACGAAAAATTTCAAAGATAATCCATTAAAGTTTCACTTCTGCCGTGTGGCCTCACTGCCACACACTGTTTTTTTAATACACTAGCATCAGACAGTAGTTGAAAAATACCTAGTAATTTTTTAACTAATTTCCTTTTGTTTAAACAATTTTAATTTATTTACATATGTAATTTTTTAAGTATGTCACGAAATGAATTTATTTTCTAAACGTTATGAGTTGTTACTCAATGCTGACAGTAAAATCATTTTGTTTATTAATAATTTCACAATTATTTAAATAATTGGAAAAATGATCAAACTCAATATTTCTGTAGCGAGTGGGATTTTGATAAAAATACCAGTTAACAAATTCTGGATAATCGAGATTAAGCTGTGTAATTTAAAATAATAAATGGAATATGGCTAAAATAAAAAGAACTGGAAAAGAATTACAAGAGTTCTTTAAGAAAACTATGGAAGAAGAAAACAACTTGAAAGACAATTAAGCAACATTTTTAATAAGTATTAATATTTAATATTGGAAAAATCTTACAATTTTATTTAATTTTGAAAACTCTTTCTGTCTGTTCCAAGTCAAAAAAGCATTCATGTAATTTACAAAAAATCCTACCAGGCCTATTCCAACCCAAAAAAATGGATTGCCCAATCTTTCAGGCTTTAAAATTCAATTCATTTAATTTTGAAAACTTGTCCTGCTTGTTCCAGCTCAAAACATATTCACTCTATTCACAAAGAATCACGCCAGGCCTTTTCCAACTGAAAATAAAATTTATTTTCGAAGTTTCGAGCCTTCGAAATCTAAATTATTTGATGTTCGCATTTTTTTCTGTATGTTTCGACTAAAAAATAATCATTTCATGCATAAATAATCACGCCCGGCTTTTTCCAACTCAAAAAAGTAGATTGTCTAATATTTTAGCCTTTGAAATTTTCTTTCTTTAATTTTGAAAACTTTTGCATATAACTAATACATTCTATAACGTAAAAGTGGATTTTCTAATCTTTTAGGCTTTAGATTCTAATTTATTAAATTTTATAAACTGTTCCTGTAGAGAAAAAAAAATCATTTTTGAAAAAAATTACTCCAATTTATTATGAACATTTTACCAAGTCACAAATAATTGCATGAATTATCAGTTGTTCTTTTTATGAACGGATTTATAGAACAATTCCTAAACTATAACGCGTTTTCACAGCAAAATAATTTTTTTACTGAAATTACTGCATTCATTATGTACGTACAATCTTACATTCCATCTGTAATTAGTCTGTAATTGAATGTAGAATTGTGATCTTTTTCTAATTTTTTCAAAGGATTGAAATATATGGAATTTCAATATTTATTAATAACATTCGTTTATAACAATAAAAATTAATCAATTATAGATTTTTACATTCTCATCCAGAGAAGGTGTTAGATTTGTGCAAAATTTGACCCCCCCCCGGTTTTTGTCAAATGTCCACGTTTTGAGACAGGAGTTCAAAGTAACTTGAAATGTATTCTAATAATTTAAAGATAATTAAAAATCATTAAAAGAATTCAGTGGTCTCATTAGAAATAAAAAATTCTGAACAGTTCAAATAATTCAAAAAATTTAAAAAGAATTTAGATAATTTGAAAAAAAATACAATACAAAAGAATTCATAGAATTCCAAATAATTCAGAGAATTAGAAATATTTAAGACATTTTTAAATTAATAAGAGAATTTAGAATAATTCAGGAGAGTTCAAATAATACAAAAGATTTGGGGAAAGTGAGAATAATTCATGGTATATGGTGAAGATTTTAAAGGAATTAAAAAAAAAATTAATTCTGAAGAATTCGCTTGAATTCTCCTGGACTAAAAATATTCAAAGATGGTTAAAATAATTTAACGTGTATTGTAATGATTTCAAGATAATTAAAAAAAAAATTTAATTCATTAAAATTTTTTTTTCAATTCAATTCATTTTAGTCATTCATTCATTTTAAAAACATTTTAAAAAAAGGTACCGAATTCAGAATAAATCAGGGAATTCGAAGAATTTAGAAGAATTCAGAGAATTCGGAAGAAATCAAAGAATAGTGTAAGAATTCATAGATCTAAGAACAATTCAAAGAATTAGGAAGAATTCACAGAGTGCAAATGAATTCACAAACTTTAAAAGAATTCACAGAATTAAAAAAAATAGAGCATTTCAAAAGAATTTAGAGAATACAAAAGAATTCAAGAGGTTCCAGACAATTTAAAAGAATTTAGACAATTGAGAAGAATTCAGAAGAATTCAGAAAATACGGAAGATTTCAGAGAATAGCGGAAGAATTAAACGAATTAGGAATAATTTAGAGAATCCAGAAGAATTCACAGAGTGCAAAAGAATACAAAAACTTCAAAAGCATTCACAGAATTTAAAAAAAATACAATTTCAAAAGAATTTAGAGAATACAAAAGAATTTATAGAATTCAAAAGATTTCAGAGAACTTGAAATTCCGAGAATACAAAAGACTTGGAGAAATTCAAAATAATTTAAGGTGTACTTCAAAGGTTTCAAGAAAATGGCAAATAAATTCAAAAGAATTCAAAGACCACAAGTGAATTCTAAGAATTCGTTTGAATTCTACAGAATTAGAAATACTCGAAGGAAGTTGAATTAATTCCACGTGTATTCTAAAGGAAAATATATTTTCTAAGAATCTCATATTTCAGTTGCCGTGTGAAGTTGCACCATTGATATTCACAACCTTCTGCAAATTTAAAATTACTCTTTTGCGCACACATCCTCATCAGTGACACATGGTCTGTCGTCCATATAACACATGCTTCCGATTAGTTAATCTTTAATTGTTAATTACTCATTAATTATTACCTTCACAACAAATTTTTATTAATATTTTCAAATCCATTTTTTATGAGGAATTCAAAAATATAAAAATGTACCTTGCGTACTGGGACACCCTGTATATATATATATATCTAAAACTAAAGGTTAACAACCACCGCAGGGTCCCACTGGGAGTAACTGTCATCCAAAAAAGAGTATATATATGTATATATATATATATATATATATATATAATTTGTAAAATAATTTTAAAAGAAGCTACAAGTTTTTGCTAGAATTTGGAAACATTTACCAAATTTTACAAATAATGACTGTTCGAATTTTAGCAAAAACTTGTTCACATTTGTACATTATCATAATTGATTGCATTTTATTGTTAAAATACATTTCCAGCATGCAGTGTAGTCTATTTTCGACATTCCGCATTATTCAATCGTGAGTTAACATCCACTTACAACTGAATTATAACATGAATTCAATGAGATGTGAGAAGGTGCTCCATGCATGTTAATTGCGGAAGTGCATATTGCCCACTCGCGCTTGTATTATATATTTTATGAATAGAAATGTATTATGTGTTTGATTTCAATCATATAGTATTAAATTATTATTAAAAAAGTAAAACAGTTTACCGAAATCATTTCAAATGTGTATTCGCTTCTACCTAAGCGATTATGATTGCTATAATTGTTTAAAAGAGGATAATTATTTTTGACTAAACAAATAAGAACTTTGGAAAAATATAAGGAAAGCGAACTAGAGTTTAGGAAATTTTTTTATCATCAACTACTCTGAAAAATGTATCATTTCAATAAATCTATATTATTAAAATTCATAATATGCATTGGTATTGAAACAAACGTATTTGAGTTGTCTTGTTTTTACAATTAAAAAAAGTGCACATCCTATAAAAAACAATTTTGTTATTAAACATTTTACTGCGACTTCTGTCGTTTTTCCATATATTTAGTTTATTTATTTTCAATGCTATTTTTTGCCTTTTGAACCAAAAATACGCATTCTAGCGTAAAGTGGTTCTATGAAAAATTTTATAACACAAGTTTTTAACTTTGTAGATCTTTTTTGGTTGAACAACTTTTGTCTAATAATTTTTTGTCGTCTCTTGTGTGTATTTTCAGAAAATTTAATTTTTTTTAAAGACATTCTTAACAATTAAAACAGAAGCTAATCTTCTTTTTAAAAAAATATTTATGACAAATTTTCATAGTTCCTTTTTGTGTGAGCAACTTTTTTCTAGTCATTTTTGCATAGCTTGTGTCGTTTGTCCAAAAATTTAATTCTTGCATTTTTTTAATTTATTCTTTAAGATTAAAACAAAAACTACGCATGCTATCAAAATGTGATTGCTAACAAATTTGTAGATATTATTTTAATGTACAATTTTTGTCAATTCGTCTTTTTACGTACCTTCCGTCGTTTTTCCAAAGATTTAATTTTTCTATTTTTAATGCAATTTTTTACGAATAAAACCAAAACTATGCATCCTATCTTGCATAGTTTGACCGCAAAATGGAATTTTTGATTTTTCATTTTTTTTTTGTGCGATCAAAATTTGAATTTTTGATTTCTCATAAAATTAAAAAAGTTGTTATGACAATATTGTAGGGTATCCAAAATACAACTATTTTCTCTTATCTACTTTTTTTCATATCGTGCGTTTTTTGGCTTGAAATGTTCATTTTCGTTTGTTTTTTGGAATTTTGTAAATGCTATAACGGATTCATGCTCAGCGGGTCAAAATACATGGGAATATATGTGTCGCATCTGTAGAATAGAAAAGTGTTTTTTTTTTATGTGCCGGTGTTATTGATATCTTGCATCTTTGTATAATCTGCCTTTTTATACAGAGATCTTGTATATTGATATTTAATGCAACAAGGTACTACTACTTTTGGAGTAAGTTGCCGAAAATTGTACAGTTGCACTGATTCGGTGTGAATATTGCATGCATGAATTCGGGGGCGAATTGATAATAAGACATTATACTGTTTACAGTTTTCTTTCACAGTCTGCATTAAATGATATTATCCACCCCCCCCCCCTTCACCATCTACACCAACCCAACCTATTGGGAATTCACCCACTCATTTGGGTAGAGGCCCCTAGTTTTCATATACGGTGTTTTCGCCCCTGAATGGTCACATTGGGTGTTTCATTATCGGCCGATTTGAGTCATAACGGGTGGTAGTTTTTCCTTTCTCGCTTGGAGCGCGCAAAAGAAAATTCGAGCAAAGTTACTGCCTTACCTGCTCCCTGCTTCGCTAAATAGTAGAACACATTAGAACGACGATGCTATCGACGACAATTTATTTCTTTTAATTTTCGCATAAAAAATAGAATTTTTTCGAAAAAGTGAAACCTTACCGAAAGTCTCTATATTCTTTAGAGTATGTATAACAAAATTAGACAAAATTGCTTCACCGTTTGGCCTGAATCCAAAAGGGCGATTTACACTCAATTTCCAGGGCCCTTAAAGGATCCGAATAGGTTAAGGAGAGGCAGCGCCGACCGGTGGGGCGAAGGTGACTTTGCGCATAACATCGCTACTGCTTAACAATTTTAATTCTACTTTGCATTAAATAAATCTATTTTATTATAGAGATAGTGCTACCTACCCTACTAAAATCTGGAAAATTGAAGTTGTAAAAGAAAAATTATGCAGTAAATAGTTTCGAGAACGAAATAATGGGAAATTCGCTGGCAGAAATATACAGTTTTCAACATTAATGGCAATGCTTATAGTATGAAAATTTGATATTTTGACAGATAAAACAATATCACATTATGTAATTATAATAATTACACGTGATTCAATCAAAAAATATATTAAATATCTTTAATAATTGAGGCCTCATCAGAGGGGCAAGCGCACACAAAATAATAGTTAACAAGTGCTTACTAAAAAAAAAACGGTCGGTAGAAAAAAAATGAACTCTACCGGTCGGTCGACCAGGTTTTTTGTATTGGTACGGTAGAAATATTTGCTTGTAGTCCGTTTTTAGTATAATCTCAACGATTATAAGTTATATCACAAATATTACTATTTTTATTCAAAATAACTTATTCTTCTTGCTGGATATGTTTGAAGATAATGTTTCCAGTACATAAAATACCACAGAAGCGAACCATAATATTTTTCTATCTTTAGATGTTTTGATTTTCATAAAAAGCTAGGATCGCCTTTACCCGTGGGGGGCGGGGGGGGGGCTGACGAAATGCATCTTGTTAGCAATAGTTGAATTTTCGAATCATTGTTTTTTGTAATTTCCTTTCTTCTTCTGTTCTGATTTTATCTTTACTTTCCTTGACTAGTCGTTTAACTTTTTTCTTTTTGCGTCTGTAATCATCTTCAAGTCTACTTCTTTCCTCATCGCTAGATATAATAGTTGATATTTCAACAAAAAATATTTTAATTATAAATAAATACAATTGAATTTAACAAAAAAGACGAATCTTCAACAAAATAGTTGAATCAACAAAAACAGATCAATTTTTAAACAAAGAATTGCATTTCTTACCATGCAAAAATTATTTTCTATAAAAAAATACGAATTTTCAACAAAATGCATACATTTTTACCCAAATCGTTGAATTTTCAACCAATAATATCAATTCTTTATCAGAAAAAGTTGAATTTTTAAGCAACTGTAATAGGGTCACGTTCATAGGGTACTTTCTTACTCAAAGTGCAACATTTCAGAATAAATTCATAATACTTCATAACCATTCAAGTTAAATTAAAAAGAATTCGAACTAATGAAAAATATAATAATTTAATAAATCGAAAAAATTCCATTGATTTTAGTAAAAAAAAGCAAAAATCTCTTGAAATTGTTTAAATCTCTTAAAAATGTCTTAGACTGTTGTAAGATACCCTACAGAATTTCAAAGTCTTTTGAATCAATTATTAATATCAAATTCTTGAAGTCGCTCAAAACTTTCTTTGTTATCTTTCAAAATAACCTAAAATATTTCAAATCCTTTGAAATCCCTCAACATTTCTTGAAGCTCTTGAAAATGCCAAGGAATCTGAAACATTACCTTAAAATATTTCAAATAATTTGATCAGTTTATCAATTGATTATCAGGATAGATTAAATAAAAACTTTTGAAAAGTCAACAAAATACATTAAATTAAGTAAATTTAGAGGAATTTAATTGAATCAAATAAATTGACAATCATTCCAAAGAATTTCAAATAATTCAGGAAAAATTAGTACGAATTCTAGCTAAATTCCAAAATCCAATTTCAAATCTCTTCAAATCTTTGAAACCCTACGAAATAACTCATTTCTCTTGAATAAATTCTTGAAAGTCGACTAAAATGTAATGAAATCTAGTGAAATTCTATGAAATCTGATGATATTTTCTGAAATTCTGAAAAATTGACTGAAATACCTTGAGACTTTCAAAAACCCTTACAATCATTGAAATCTATAGAAACCTTATAAAATCCCGTAAATTCCTTTAAAATATGTTAAAACCTCATGGGTCCTGTAAAAAATCAATTAAAAATTCCTTGAAATCTTTTAGGATTCCCTAAAATACTTAAAAGTACAAAGTTCTTGGTATGCCTTACAAGTTTTAAAAATACCGTAGAATCTTGAAAATCGCTTCAAATTATTTAAATATATTAAAAATGTCTCGGAGTCTTTAAAAATAATTTAAAATATCAAAAGAATTCAAGACAATTCAGAAATACTTATAGAACGGAAATGGATAGTGATTAACTTTTCATTTATAAAAGTGACTTGAAAGTGATTTGAGAAAAAAGATACTGATATTAACGGCGTAGCAGCTAAAATCTTTTCTTTTAAGATTAGTATTTTTCGTTAACTCCTCCTAACACAACTTTTTCGGACAAGCGTTGCAAAAAATTGCGTGATACACGTGCGCACAGGTGATTGCCAACTCGTGTGATTGTATCATTCGCCTGCAGCTCGAAGCTCTCGTCTACGTTTTCATACTCGCTTCGCTCGTGTGTTAACCACCGACTCATGCTTCGAGCCTCCGGCTGATGCTGCAAAATTCACACTCACACACAATCACCTATTTTGCGTACTTTTATCATAAATAACTATTAAAATATTTAGGAACATTCACATACTTGTCACAAGAGGAATCTGGAAGATTTTAAGGTAATGTTTCAGATTTTTTTTTCATTTCAGGAAAAATTCGAATTATTTTAAAGGACGTTTAGACTGGTTTCCTGTTAAAAAAAATTAAAGCTTATTTATGATCTGAAGGGAATGAAACAAAACTTTAAATCAAATGTAGGTTTTTGAACATTTCGAAAAAAAAATTTGAAAACTTGTTAAGAATTTTGAAAGGTTTCAAGAGAATACACATATGTTCTTAAGATTCCTCTGAAAATTTGAAATAATTTTTTATTTCAACTAATTAATTGTTAGAGAAAATTCAAAAAGATTGAAAATATTTTTAAACTCAAAAACATTTCCGAAAATATATAAAATATTTCTTAATTTCTACTAAACTTCTGAATGGCCTGAAGTTTCAAAGGCCAAACTGACTCTAATTATTCCTGAAATTTTGTAACATCTTATAAAATGAAAAAATTTTCTTTACAATTTTCTAGATTCATTTTGGACATATCTCATGAAACCTTCAGATATCCTTTTAAATTTTCTGCAAAATCGTAGGGAAATTATATTCATACTTCAAAATCTAAATGATAATACTTATTAACCTGGTTTTCATGACTCAAAATCTCTTTCTAGCTAGAATGTGAGTGTCCAGAAACTTTTAACAAATAAATAGTTATTCGAAATGTGTATTCTGTATGACAAATTACTTTCCACCTTGAATTGAAAAACATTTCATTTTTCGAAATGTGATAAGTCCTTTCTTTAATAAAGACGTTCTTTCCAATACTATATTGTACTATTTTATTTTAATATGTATAATAGGTTATTATTAGAAGGTATGTTTTAGTTTTAATGATATACAATTTACTTCCTTTTAAGTTTTTTAATTTACTTGTATTAATATTAACTTTACAATTATTGAAAAATATGTAGACAAATTTAATCAAAAAATTGTGCCATTTCTAATTATCAAAATAATAGTATATTATGCACCGAGGCGCATATTCTATTTTGTTTGAGGACGGTCCATTTACAAGTTTTGTTGCGAGAGCGCAGGTTATCGTAATGTTGTACGAGGGCTGTTTGATAATTCAGAGACTTTTTTAATTTTTTTGCGCAGTAACTTTGAATGCACCACTGATCCCATCAATGCAATCTATGAATAGACTACTGTTAAATTTTGAGCAAGCTGGGTCATTTATTTTATGTTTGATAGCCATTGAAAGGAGAGAACCTCGTTAAATTAAATGCAAGTTAAATGAATTTTGAACAATTCTTCCACTCAAAAGTATTTTGTTCAATTTGACGTTTCCTTCTTCAGCTTATGTTCCACATGATGGATTTCGTATCATGAACCTGTTACTTTTTATCCAATTTCGAGCAATTTTCTTGAATATTCTTTATCTTTAGTACCGATACTTCATTCTGAGTATTTTTTAATAATAATTTACTTATTAATTAAAATGTTTCCCTCGAAATAGATATACGATACAGCTCTCTCGCACTTACACACATCACGTTACGTAAATGAACACTACTATTGGTTGTTCCCTTTCTACATGCCTCATTTGACGATTTTTGACGATAGCGGTCAAATGACCAGGCAGAGGGATATAGTTATTTTTGACGATGGGGATATCACAACATTGAGAAGAATTGCCTCTTTGTTTGAAAAGTGGACGTCACTTTGCGGAGAGTGAAACTTTAGACCAGCTTCCCTTAATTGTTAAGGGAAACCCGAAACACTTCGGGAACCCTGTAATCGGCGGCAGACGAGGTCGAAGGTCCAGTCAAACTTGCAGTAAGTATTGTCTACTAGCAATATTATCCGAGTTGGGTAGTTACTTATTACAAGTAACTAAGTTAATTACACAAAAGTTACGTTATTTGTAACTTTTGGGGCAATTTCTCTACTATTCTAAAAAGTAACTTTGTAACTTAGTTAAGATGTTGGCAGTAACTTGGAACTATAATTTTAGTTACTTTGAAGTTACTTTGTATTTTCTGTATATCTTCTATTAAGAGAGGTTTATGGGTCAGTTATGGGTAGAAAATTAATCTCTTGGTTGAGCATTCACCTATCCCTGCCGATGAAACGGCACTGGGCCGCCTCTACCGTTTCAGTGACTGTTTGTGCTATTTCGGCATCTAAACGGCTCTCAGAGTGATGCGGCGGTCATATCGTATTCTGTAAAGAAGATTTTCAATTGGCATCAGGTTAGATAGTATTTATTTTTGTTCTGCAGTCAATTTCAAAGAAGTATATAATTTTTCTTTTTAAATTGAAATAAAATTTTTGGATTTTTTTTTATCTTTCGTCCTGGACTGACTCACCGGACTCTTCAGTAAGGCTATGTGAATTAGTCCTGCCTGAGACATACTTTTTATAATTTATGCATTCAATGGTTTAAATGACCGAAATTAATTATAATGTGTATTTTTTCCAAAATTACTATGTTTGCTTGTAAATTTTGCAGTTAATAATATAATGCATTTCACCCGCGGAAAGGAGTTAAAACTTAATTAATTAAATTTTTTAAACCAAAATCATATTTTTAATCATACTATTCCGGCCACGGATAGGGGCCAAAACTGAAGTAAAAAATCAAAGATCATGAAATATATAACTTTGTATCAATATGTATGAATCAACAAATTAATTTTTAAAAACTTATCCTTCGTAATTTTCCTTCCATTTCCCTTTCCTCCAATTCTTCCATTCCTATATATTATATATATATATATATATATATAATTATAAATTTTTATTATTTGGTTCGAAGAAAGGAAAGATTGTTGGCGTTCCCAAGGACCCTGAGCTTGTGGATATAAGTGTTATTAGACATCTTAACACTGAACCTTGGCGATCAGTCAAATTTAAAGATTTTGATCTATTATGAAAATGTGACCATGTGGTACGCTGGCAGGAAAATTCTGTCATGGCGTCAGACAATGTGCGTCGCCTCTGGCGCGCAGCATTCAGGCGGCAATTTAAAATACGCGTGTAGTTTCTTTTTAAAATACTTGAAGTTTTAGGGATAAGGAAATTTCAAATTTTTCAACTGACCTACTATTTTTCCACAAAAAAATGATGAACAACTTTGCTATGTTAATATTAATCATATGTTCAAACCATTACTTTAAATGTATTTTATAATACAACTTGTAATAAAACTCCAAAAATGAATTATATTTATTTCTAATCTAGCTGCAATATATTTCAATTTAACGTTAATTGATTAAGAAATTAACAGATTTTCCTAATAGATTTTCCTTACTTATTCAAAGCTAGAAATTGCCCACTAGAGCTTGATAGGGCCCCCATCAGTTTGTTCTAGAATAGAAATTCTGTTCGGGGCCCTATCAGAACCCAACATCAAATAGGGAAAAATGGGAAAATTTCTGCACGGGCGCAGAACATTTGACATATTTGATTTTGATGTGATGTTTATCACATTTACAGGAAATTTTTTAAGCATAAACTTAAAAAAGACAAATGGAAGTATGTTTCCAAAAAGTAGTAAAAAAAATATACATAGTTAAGAAAGTCAATTTGTGTAAGATTAAAATGATCCAAATTTAGTATAAAAAAATTTCGACAGTTACGCGCGTAAACATTGAATTTGAGTTTGGTGAGATTTAAAAAAAAACGACACGACTGAGTTATGTATAATTTACCTAAGACTAGGGGTGTGCAAAAACTCGAAACTCGAAGTTCGAACGAGTCAAGTCGAGCTTGTTAGCTTTCGAGCCGAGTCGAGCTGAGCTCGGTCCGGTTCGAGCCGAGTCGAGTTGAGATCGAGCTTTCCAGAAAGCTCGAAACTTTTCGAGCATTCGAATGTCTTCGAGAAATCGAAACTTTTGAGAACTCGAACATCTTCGAGAACTCGAAACAGTTTCAGGTTCTCGAAATTTTGAAATTAACAAGAATTTTTTGAAACCCGATACTACGAGGTTTTTCGCATTGCCCAAAGCGATTTTGAAATACAAATTAAAAATTCAAGATTTTTTATCCAAAACGATGACCAAATTATGTAAAAATTCAATAAACCGACGGCATCCCTGAATATAATAAATTTCTTCAAAATTTCAACCAAATTTATTATTAGAAGCCCAAAAAAAAAACTCTAGTATACTGAGTTTCATGGAAATCCGTCAGCTTATTAAATTTTTCATCTGTCAATTTATCGAAATTCTCAAAAATTTAGTCGCCATTGTAGATAAGATATCTCGAATTCTTGCTTTTAATTCTAAAATCACTGTTAGCAATTCGAAAACCCCCCTAGTACCGGGTTTGAAGAAATTCTTGTTAATTTCAAAAGCTATACATTAAAAAGATTACGGAGACTTCTTAGCGTGAACCAAATGTTTCCTAGCTTCCAGGCTATGAGAAACTGAAGGTTCTACTACTCTACTGTTTACAGCAAGTGAATTTTTGTGGTGTACAGAGACTATATGGTCGGGCTGACCCGTGAGCTCGCTCCTCTCAAATTGGAACAGGGGATGCGTCTATTTACGAGTGAACAAGGCAAGTGAGCAACGCGAAGAAGGCGGTGTACGATTCGTGACATATTTCATAGCAATTTATTTCTTTTTTGGGGAGGGGGGGGGATTATTAAAATTCGAAATTGAAAGAAATTAATCGCAGTAATCATACAGAAATATAATATCTTGAGAGATAACTTTCAATAAAGGACAAGCAAACTCAATTTTAAAATTCTTCATTTTACTTGAAATTCGTTATATTCCGTTTATAAAACATTTTGAGTTTAAAACATTACCATTCTGGTATTTCAATATGAAATTACAATGAACTTTTGAGGTAACCCTGATATTATATTCTTCTTAGTTCTTCGTTAGCCTTGTGATTCGATTAATATTTCTTTTCTTTCAAAGATTCATTTATTTTTGGATAACTTTCATCTTTCTGAAATACATGTAAATACAACTGCTTGCTTAAAAATGAGAAAAAAAGCTTTCTTACAAAGTCGTTCTTTTTGGTCAAAAATTGAAGTGTTTCGTAGAAAATTCAACTACTTCGTAAAAAATTAATTTTCTGTTTCAAATTCATATTATGATGTTTACAAGTTGACAGCAATCTTTGTCGGTTTAAAATCAAAGTTTTTCTTCTTAAATGTGTATTTCCAATGTTACAATTCATCTACTTTCGAAGAATAAAGTAAAAAATTAATAAATAAAAAATTCAATATCCAACCATAGAAGTAAATCTTTCAACCAATTAGATAAATTTTCAAACAAAACAATGAATTCTGAACGAGTACTGTAATACTGGAAATATTCCCAACAAAAAAAAAAAGGTTGCAATTGTGAATCAAGAACAGTAAGCTTCATCCAAAAACTATGAATATTCAACAAAGTAGTTGAATTTTTAACGAAATAGATGACTAATAGTAATACTAAGAAGAAGAATTTTGTACCAAAAAGATGAATTTGCAAAAAGAAAAGATTTTTAAGCAGAATTTAAATTTCAAATCCAAGAAAGATTTCTCAGTAATCAAAGAAAAAAATGTAATCGAGTTGTTCAATTTGTAAGGAAGAAAAATGTATGAGCAATAAAAAAAAGGATATTCTATATTTCTAACCACAAAGACAACAAATTTTTCATTTCAAATCAAAAAAAGGTGAGTTCGAGCAAAAAAGACGAATTTTCAAAAATCCTAACTGTTAAATTTTCGCGAAAAAACAAATTATTTTTAACAACAAAAACAAATTTTCAGCAATTTATATTCCTTGAGATGAACCTTGAATAGATATGATTATTTTTTAACAAAAGTACTGAAAACTTTCAATAATGATTTATTTTTAATCTAAAAGATGAATTGTCAGCGAAAAAGATAGTATAGCTGAAGTTTTATAAATTAAACAGTTCAAAGAGTTCTGCGTGAAACAACATAAATGTACAATAGGCTATTATTTACAATGCTCTACTTTGCAGAGCAGATCAATGAAAAATTTCTTAATTATATCATTTTAGGAAACTTCAAATTAGAAACATTAATAATTGAGCAATTAATTTTTTTTTACCCTACACTTTTAAATGAAGAGTTAAATTACTATAATTGCGAATCGTTTCAAATTAATAGATGTTCAATTGTTACTTATACATCAAAATTTGAAAGTTTCTATTTCTATTCTATTTCTACTTACTGTTGAATTGTTATTACGCGAAATACAGCTCAATATAAAGAATAATAAATCAGTTTATATTTACGGATTTCGCGGTTCTTAAAGACCGAATAAAAAACACGAGAGCTGACGGAAGCGCTCGATTTTGTATTGATTTTGTTATTAACGCTGTAAAGAATTGTGCTTAGACACGTCTTACTCTAAAACTCTTTTTTACCGACTTTGCGTTGCCCACTGGACATTCCGAAATTTCTTCTGCGGTCAATTCGTTAACCTTGTGGCTGTACATGTTCATTTTTGCCCGTTTTGACCCCAAATAAATATACGGATCAGGTTTATATATTCCACGGAAAACTGATTGTCTGTTTGATAATTTATACAGTATTGCCCAGACGTCACCATTGGACGTTGATAATACAATTTGCTCATCGGTTGGCGTGGACTTAAGGGCATTATTTTTGGTTCTCAATTGAATTCGTTCATCTGTAGGAAAAATGTATTTTCGCAGTTCGAATACGCGGCTCGGATTGTTGTGGGGAATAATTCGAATAAATCCAAGTTCTTCAAGTTTAAATCCAAATACGCGAGAAAAAGTTGGCCTGGCAGGAGGAGAGTTGGACCTGACACAAAGAGGTGGCTCGGCAGGTGGAGGAGACCCAACAGAAGAACGATTTCTGGCAGGAGAAAGAGGTCTGGCAGGGGAATGTCTGTCAGCAAATGAAGAAGGGGAAAAAGGTTCGTGGCGAGGAACACCAGGAATAGGGTCGCCATTAGGCAAACAATCGAACTGGGAACTGAATTCTGCAACAAGAAACAAAGGATAACATTTTTCTTAATGTACACAATCGTATGTTGGTATATCATGAGCTGTAAATGCAACGGTCATAATTGTCAATGTAGTTGTCGACATAGGTGCCAACTGTTTCGTACATTTTTATCTAATTCTGCACGTTATACAAAAACTTGAGGTTATGTTATATTTTATATATAATGTTATTGCTAGAATTATTTTTTATATGAGGTATTCTGGAATCTCGTGAATCTGAAGAAACTCTTTTCGGAGGCAAGCAAAATAATTTCCAGAGCCATAGACGTTTCTCGTTCAACATAGAAAAATTGTGATCTTGTTCCAAACCTGAAATTCAAAATTTTCTAGAACATTAGTTGTTAGTCTTAGGAACTTGTGAATCTTCCAGAAGTAGAGGATGGAATTAGGTAAATTTATAAAAACACTGTTCGGAAGAGAAAAAAATTATTTCCCGATGGTTAGAGCACCTGACCGGAAATCAGTTGACCTGGTGTTTCGAATCCCAGCGGAGTGAAAGGAGAAGATCTTTTTTCTGAATAAAATTTAATTAAAAAGTTCCTAATTAGTTTATCCTAAAAAATAAAAACAAGACTGCTTCCTAGTAGGTGCATATGCGCTTAAGTAGTTTAGTTTGGTTTACTTTTATATGTATATATATATTTTTTTTTTCTGAAAATCTAAGTATTCACTGCATTATTCTCCATTATACACTGTTGTAAGAAAATCAGGGCGGCTCATATAATAAAGCCTGCAGTATCTCAGGAGGATGGGTGGGTGTTATTATGCGATGTTATAGCGCACTTCCTACAAGTAGAATGCTGATATACAGAGCACATATGCTTTAGTAACGTCACTTTTTCAATTATCATATACCATACTCGAGAAGGCTTTAATTTTATGGAAACATAACTTTGTAAACTGCCGAAGTTTATTATTCTTCGACATGATGATGAAAAATATTTTACTGAAAAACATGTCTTATCTGGGTTCCCCAGTTTTCTATAGTATTCATAGCTATATATGGTTAACCGGGTGGTCCAAATATATACCTGCCTTTTTTTTCTTCCAGAGGGCAACATACCCCCTAATTATTTCCATTGCCGGGGAAAAGATTCTCCTAAGTTTCATCCAAATCAATTAATATTGAGGGCATCCTTGACCCCAAAATTCCCATAGGATTGACAATGGCCAATTTTTGGTTTCGGAAAAATACGATTTACATCATAGATAACATGCAGAATTTTTTTTTTCTTGAACCACTTCTTTCCGTTAGTCTAGAAATTATTTTTCCCCGTGGTAAATGAGGCTATGGGGATGCAGAAATTGTATATAGTTTATACATAGTGAAACAAATTATAAATATATCATATTTCACATTATGTATAATTTTTCCGCCTGGGATACTCAGAAGCATAATTGTCTTTAACTAAAGAAACCGTATCTTTGACATTATTTTTTTCACTTCATAAAAAATAACTTCAAAACAAAGAAAATCATTTAAAATTAAGCGAAAAATTTCATTTTACCATTTCTGTTTGTAACTTATCATGGAAAAGAGTTTATTTTTAGAAAACTAAGACGTGTCCACAATTGTAGTTAAACAATTTATATTTGTTTAAATAACTTTTGTATAATAAATAATTAATATTTTGTACTTTTAGCACAATTTAATTCCAAAGGAATAACTTTACTTCATACCTGGAAAGATTTAAAAACAAAAATCTGTAGCAAACAAATATAAGTTGTTTAGCTAATTTTGGAAATGTCTGAATGACATAAATATTAATTAATAAGCGACATATTTAACAAAATAAATAGAAAACAGAGTTTTATAGGTACTTTTAATGTAGAATTATATAAAAACAATTAATTTGAACCAAAATAAAAGAAGAACTTTCAAGAAAACAGTTGACTTCTCAGCCAAAAAGGATACTTCCTAAAAAGTTTAATTTTCAACAAAGTACATTCATTCTTCACTAAATAAAGAAATTTTACACCTCATTTTTTAGATGACAGTTGCTCCCAGTGGGACCCTGCGGTGGTTGTTAACCTTTAGTTTTTAATTATATATATTCTAACCTGGGTTTCTCAGATTTTTAATTATTGAGATTATTCGCTTAGACCCAGGCCAATCAGAAATCCTTACTCTTATTTGGCATTCTGTTGACTCTGTATAAGCCAATCCTTAATCATGATTTATAGACTTGAGTAAATTCACATTAATCTTATAGTTTGCCTGAAGGGCGCCAGATCGTTTACAAAAAGAAACCCTAAACGTCCAAAAGTTCCAGAATTCATGTTCACTTTAAACTCCTACTATTCCACGTTTAATTTAATTTAACTCTACTTTGATAATGAAATACTACCCTTTATAGTTCTCTCTGTTTCTTCCCATGAGCTCAACACAGAGAGGGGCAGGGTTAGGAAAAACCTGACCAAGAATAAAATATTACAACTGGGCCATGGAAATAAATAATACCGGATTTCCGCGTAACAAGCAGAAAGTCAGTTTTATTTGAACGGCCCTCGATGCCTTACATCTAATAAACAAATCCCGTAAAGAAAAATACGACTCCCATATCGTTCCCTGCTTATATCTAATGACACATGAAAGATATTCACTATTTATATGACAGTCATCGATTGTGCTTCAGAACCTTATTTATAAGGTGTCAGCTAGTCGCCCCAACCACTTAACGACCAACGTCTTATACCGATTGTTGGCTCATCTTATACTTAAAAATTGAACTATGTCACCTAGCTGATCTTTATTATAAACCATGACAATGATTATATCTTATCAACTTTAACGCGATTTTATCTACATGATAGGTTAGAAACGTTCCTTCGTGACGTCCCATTTATGACACGAAAGTTCATACGAGGTCGACGCCATGTTGAACTATTTCACTTGTCGGCCTGATTTCCGACCACATCTCGACACTGATTATCCTTACAACTATCTAGCTTATTTCCTAGTGTGCCAAATGCCTTCAAAAATTACTTATTAAATTGGAGACGCAATATTACTACCGCGTCTTATGTGCCAGACTGGCCAACATTAGCGTAAGAGACGCCGACCCTCAACCCAACGGACTGCGTATTCAAAAGTCGTACCGATTATCTTAGATAACGTGTGAACCTATTTTACTTATAAGATCACTCTCACCGACTCAATTAATCATACCATCCATGATTAAAGAATACATGGTCTAGCCACGCGCAACTAAAACAAAGTTATCCAATAGGAAGCAATTCTACCACACCCAGCCATATTGGAAATGTGAGCGCGCGAGAATGAATTATATTTGAAATTACGTAAATGCCATGAGCGAAGATTTCAAGTAAAAGACAAAGAAATTGTACATTTATAAATTGATCAAATTAATGTGAAAATAATGTAATTTGTGCCATAGATAATATAAAATATGGAGCAATATAAAAACTTCTTATCCTTGTAATGTAGAAGAAATATGGATAACGTAACCTCTCAATGCACCTGCAGAATTGTACCTTTTAACGCAAATGAAATGATGTAACAAAGGGTAATTTATACCCAGAAAAGTTGATTTACTAGGGAATTTTCCGCATCTAGGGGAAAATCCTGACGTTCTGGGGAAAAGCTGATGTCAGATTCGTGTTCAGCGCCCTAAAATACGTATGGGTACCATACTCTGATCTCTCGCACAACCCACTTTTTTTTGTGGGCCTGTGTAATATTTCAAACAGTTTCTGATAATAATTATTAGTAACTATTCTGAAGATTTTGTGATAATATATCACTAATAGCATAATACTGTCATAAGCGTAGCAAAAAATGCTTTGTTTATTTATAAATTGACAGCATACGAATATTAGGGGTACTCAAACAAAAGCAAGTCCGAATCTCAACGTGCATTTTCGAATTTTATGTTCCTGCTTGTGGGTTAAAAATGAACCACGTGGAAGGAGAAATATAAATTGGTCTGTTTTTACAGAAAAATTAATTTTTCTCGAAAGAGGCAGATCATAACGCAAAATAATGCAGAATTATCTATCCCGCTTATTGAGAGGTCTTTAAGTATGCATAATTTATAAAGAGACTGACGATCCACAAATAATCTTTTCAATAAACTGCATCTTTTATATTCTGGATAATTTTCCAGCATGAGCTATTAAAGAAAAAAAAACTTGGAAAAAACGAGTAATTTTGTCCAAAGAATATGTCAAAAGTGAAATTGCGTATACTTTCATTAAAATCTAGAATATTTTTTCCTAAAATTGACAAGTTCTAAAGTACAGATATCAATTTCAGAATAGGGGTTTCAGCCTCTTTTTTTAAAAAACTCGGGGTTCTTTATAGACTTATAACTCTGCGTCTAATACTGAAAGAAGGTTCTTCTTCTTTTTTTTTTTTTTTTTTTTACTTTTTCAGAATTTTCTCAAGTTTACGAAAGCAGTTTACGAAAACACGATTTTTGGAAAATTGTTACAAAATATTTTCGGGACGCATCGTAGTCATGTTTGGAAAATTTAAAATTCTCATCAGGACCCCTAAATGAAAGGCTATAGCAAGCAAACGCTCTTAACATACCTAACTCGGTGAAAAATTACCAGATGCTTCAAACCTTCCTTGCCACTCTACAATAGTGAATTTCCGATTATAAAATAAACGGGAGACTTGTTAATGAATTTTCCTTTCATATAAATCTCTGTAAGAATTTGAGAACTTTGCAGGTATGAATGTGAAATGTACGTTATTTTCAATACTTTTCACGTATGAATTAGGTAGGAAGTATTTAATATTTATAAAGTAGATCGTTATATCTCGTAGTCTTAAAAAATAAAAATATTCTCTCCCTTTACAGTTCTGATCTTTTTTTAAATAAAAAATCTGCCCGCTGCGCGGGCACATTCTCATTGCGCGCTTCGCGCGCGGCTCGCTGGCAAGTTTGAGCGCGCCTAGGGCGCGCGAATGTTGGTTCTCGCGCTTCGCGCTCGATAATATATTTATCTCGCGCTTCGCGATCGATGACGTGTTTACCTCGCGCTACGCGCTCGGTCTTTGTATTTCCCCCACATTTGCGCCCAGACCTTTTAAAATTAAAAATTGTTCACCGAATTCGGACGAATAGCAGATTTGAAGATTGAATTACTCATTTCCGAATTTAGAAGAATTCATGGCCTACTCCAATTCGAGATTGTCGCAAAGCGAGATTCACGGGGGCTCTAGCGAATTCATCTCAATTCGCCTTAATTAGTTTCTTTTTACTGGGTAAGTATGTATTTCATACGCGGAGTTTATTTTTACTTATATATTTTGTCAATTTAAATTGAAGAAATATATAAATGAAAATAGAAACTACATATTCAGCCTCTAAATACAATTTAACAGTAAAATTAGAATTTTAATATTTAGTTTACTTTAAAATAATTTTAAATTAAAAAATATATATTGTATTTCTAATTTTATTGTTAAATTGGATTTATATGCTGAATACGTATCTTTTTTATTTCTATAATTTTTCAATTTAAATTTACACTACGTATTCAGCCTCTAAATCCAAATTAATAATAAAATTAGAAATACATGATTCAGCTTTTTTTATTTTAAATTATTTTAAAGTAAACTAAATATTGTATTTCTAATTTTATTATTAAATTGCATTTATAGGCAATCCAATTAACAAATAAAATCAGAAATACAATATTTAGTTTACTTTGAAATAAGTTTAAAGTAAGTGGAAATAAGAAAATAAATTGTATAAGTTTTTAAATAAAAAAAAAAAATACTATAAACTAACTAATCCGAAGTAACTAATACGTCACGTCGTATTGCCTTCTGTCATAGTTTGACATTTTCTTCACCTTTTGGCACAAGGAAAACACTTTCGTAGGATAAGAATCATAACCCGAAGTACATCCCGGAGCTATACACCGGTTTCTGCTTTTTTTTCTTCACTATTCCCGTGTTCTTGATTTTCTTTTCTTTTGGGGTGTCTCTTTCCTTCCTAATTTTCTCCATAATTTAGAATTAAAATCATTTGTCGAAACACTTTCTAATTAAATAAAAATGGTAAAGAACATAGCCTGCCTGTACATCTGCCATGTCTTTGTTGGAAAATTCAGGTTTACATGCCACCCAGCGCCACCTACAACTCAGCTTACACGAGAAAGCTACGTGAACTAATCGGAATACACGGACGATGCATAGGGCTGGATGTAACTAATCAACACGACAGTGTCCGATTAAATGAGCGCTGATAACAACTCGCTTGTTTGCTTAGGTCTGATGCTGCTCGTCTACACAGGTTTTTCAGGAAATAAAGTGATTTATGATCACAGATTCTGAGAACTGGACGTTAGATATTATCCTCCAAAGTCAACAATAACTTTTCTGGACGCGTCTATTTCTAAAACGTTATCATACTCAGCGTAAACAAGGCAGCTTATCGTCTTGGGAAGTGCTTCCTCAAATCTTACCTCGATACGAAGACTTCCATGTTTTACAAGATTCCAGTGAGAATGACAGTCTGCAGATAGGTCGGTTGTGAGATCAAAAGCAAAATTTCAGTAACCATTGCCGTAATCATAACGGTCAATGTCATTACCCTCGTTGAGAAAATGAATACCAGTTCCAGAAAATAGTTATCAAGTCGCCCAACTATAAATTACGATATTACAAAATTTTCCACATTCATAATTCCAACATTACAAAAGTGGCATGTGTCCACTTTTCCTTATAAGTAAAAAAACATATCAAGTCACCCAGCAATAAATTTCAAAACCATCAATTTCGAATTCTGAAATTCCCAAACGCGGCCCTCTGCAAATATATTCATAAATTCCAAGGTTAACAATTCGCCCAACTATAAATTACTATATTACACAATTTTACGACCCTGAATTTAGCTATACGTATAGATTTGAAAATTAGGGAATTTGTTTAAACAAAAGTAATGTTCCTATTGAAAAACCGAGAACATATCTGGATTCGAGTCAGCCATATCTCTAGGAGATTTTCGAATTAGGCAAAAAAAATGATTTTGGAACAATCAAATTGTTATAAACAATTGGGAACTCAGTATAAACAAATGTATCAGTCCAAAAATAGTTTTAGGCATATTTCTAGATACTTCCATCAAATACCCCCAGCATATTTTTTTTCACCGCAAAAAAATAATTATTTAAACCATTACAATGTTCATAACAATTTTTTAAGTTTTTGATCGTTTAATTTACAATGATGTAAACTAACATTAAATGAACACATACTAAATGAAGATAATACTATTGTCAACTGTGAACAACCAATAGTAGTAACGAATTCATCAATTTAAATTGTTTATATCCCCTCCACTCTCACTGAACACCAAAAAACCCTTTGAATATGGATTTCCATATTCGGACATATAGCTGGAATGAACTAATAGTCCGACAAAAAATCTAAAGGTATCGTTGGATGCGTCTCAGTCATATCTCTAGGAGATTTTTGAATCACAAATAAAAAATTATTATTTGAACAATTATATTGTTTATCATATTTTTAAATTTTTAAAAAAATAAGAGAACAATAATTTGTCACAAATGACAACCAAATATCGTTCCTCGAATATGACAGAATGCAGAAAAAAATTTTAAAATTTATAAACTCCTATTTGGACATTATTTTTACCCCCTCCACTCTTACTCGAAAGTTGGGCTACTTATTAAGCTTGAAATTTATAAATAAATTTGCAGAAGGCCTGATTTAAAAATTTCAAAATTTGATATTGATGGTTTTGGTATTTATTGCTGGGTGAGTTGACACATTTTTTTATTTATGAAGAAAAGTGGACACTTGCCAGTTTTATAATGTTGGAATTATCAATGTCGAAAATTTTGTAATATCGTCATTTATAGTTGGGCAATTTGAGAAACTTGGAATTTATAAATAAATTTGCAGAGGGCCTCATTTGGAAATTTCAGAATTCGAAATTAATGGTTTTTAAATGAATTGCTGGGTGACTTGGTACATTTTTTAATTTATAAAGAAAAGTGGACACTTGCCAGTTTTTTCATGTTGGAATTATCAATGTGGAAAATTTTGTAATATCGTAATTTATATTTGGGCAACTTGATAAACTTGGAATTTATAAATAAATTTGCAGAGGGCCTCATTTGGAAATTTCAGAAATCGAAATTGATGGTTAGAACTCCTTACACATCAGAAAACAGGGCAAAGAGTTGCTTTAATATAGGGCAGTAAGAGAGCGCAGACTCCGAGGCCTCCCAGTAAAACGCTCTCGCGAGTAGTGGGACTCTAAACTGGAACGCGCTCCATAAAAACGGTGACGCAAGCCAAAAACAGCAATTGGGGGTGTTGCGTGGCAAACGCAACAAGCTTAGGGAGTACCTCAAGAGAAGCTGGAGACTTTCTCTCTCCATCCTTCTCCTGTACCTCTCTCTAGGTATTTCGGGAGATATTGAGTGCTTAGGCCTAAAAACCTAAGTCCGCAATCTTTCTCTAAAAAGGAGATAGCTCTAAGAGTGGACGGAAGCCAATCTTCCTATCCAGTTCAAAAGAGTACTACGTGTGAGAAATATAGCGAGTGCGATTCAGCTACCTCAGCCTTCTTTCCTAAGGGAATTTTACAACCGAATACTTGGGCGATTTTATTTTGACTATATCGACTTGAAAAATTTACGGAGAAAAATCCGACTCTAAAAAAGACTTAGAATTAAACATTTAAAAGTTTTTATTTGGCAAAGTGCCTTTTGCAGAAAGTGAGATATCATCTCAATAAATTCGAAAAATCTAACCGAAAGAACAGAACACGTTCCGTCGTGTACCCTGGTCAAGTAAGTTAACTTGAAAATTTTACAATCTGTCGGTCAGCCTCTTAGCTAATTATAAGCAGGCGGGACCCAACAACTCCCGTACCTGGTTAAGAAAGCAGCTAAGCCTGAAGGCAAGGCCTCAGAAAATATCTCACTATATAAAAATGTCTTTTCAAAGCCCGTAATAAAAATTTCAAAGAGCGAGTCTCAAAAAGGATCTGGATAAATCCAGATAGACAACTCTGTGTTTGTTTCTGTACCTACCCTGTCCTTGCCTTAAGCAGGTATACGCGCACATGTAGTTCGAGAGCGACTCGACTCAGGTTAGACTTTAGCGAGCGAACGTAAGAGAAGTGTCCAAGGGACCACTCTGCACCAGGTTGACAGCTCAGCCATAAAACCTTATAATTAACTGTTATTAGAACGATTATCCTTCGATATTATATTTAAATATAGTTTGTAGAGGCTTGACATAATTAGTCATTCCAAATAAGTCGATTCCAAAGAATAAAAAGTAAAGATAGAAGAAAATCAAAAAGAAATTAGACTTAGCTCCCAGCTTATGGGATTGATCACTTGAGCTCTTTTCTAAAGATTTTACTTAAATAAGACATTGCAGGAAGCAAAGAAGCAGTTTTAAAGGATATACATCATCATTACAAAATAAAGTAGGAAGCTTTTATGGATTTCTTGAATTGAAAAATAGCCATAAGTTTAGATCAGAGGCAGGGATCATATGTAAATATAGCTCAGCGTAGGCTTTATGAATAAAAACCTTCTACTCGCAAAGAAACCTTATTCTTTCTCCATGTATAACCCCAAATATAATTAAAATTTATTTAAACAATTTAATTATTGTTAAAAAATTAAATTGGCCAAATTCCGGCAGTTAATATATATATATATATATATATAAAATTCAACTAATTTTGTTGAAAATTGATATTTTTGGGTTGAAAATCCCTTGTTTTTTTTAGTTGAAAATTAATTTCCTTAACTGAAAATTTAACTAAAGGAAATTTGATCGTTTTTAGTTGAAAACTCAACTATATTACATTTTTTTATTGATAATTAATCTTTTTTGATGGAAATGTTGAAAATTCTTTCTTTTTTTTGTGTCGAAAAAGAATTATCAGGATGGTAATTTAACTAATCAATTTTTGGTTGAAAATTAAATTTTTTATCGAAAATTTATATTTTTGGTTTGAAAATTCAACTAATTTTGTTGAAAATTGATATTTTTGGGTTGAAAATCCCTTGTTTTTTTTAGTTGAAAATTAATTTTCTTAACTGGAAATTTAACTAAAGGAAATTTGATCGTTTTTAGTTGAAAATTCAACTATATTACATTTTTTTATTGATAATTCATCTTTTTTGGTGGAAATGTTGAAAATTCTTTCTTTCTTTTTGTGTCGAAAAACAATTATCAGAATTGGTAATTTAACTAATCCATTTTTGGTTGAAAATAGATCGATTTTAGTTTAAAAATCAAATATTTGGTTGGAAATTAAATTTTTTGTCGAAAATTTATATTTTTGGTTCGAAAATTCAACTAATTTTGTTTCAAATTGATATTTTTGTGTTGAAAATCCTTTGTTTTTTTTTAGTTGAAAATTTATTTTCTCAACTGGAAATTTGACTAACGGAAATTTGATCGTTTTTAGTTGAAAATTCAACTACATTACATTTTTTTATTGATAATTCATCTTTTTTGGTGGAAATGTTGAAAATTCTTTGTTTTTTTTTTATTTCGAAAATCAATTATTTGAACTGGTAATTTAACTAATCAATTTTTGTTTGAAAATAGATCGCTTCTAGTTTAAAAATCAAATATTTGGGTAAAAATTAAATTTTTTGTCGAAAATTTATATTTTTGGTTCGAAAATTCAACTAATTTTGTTGAAAATTGATATTTTTGGGTTGAAAGTCTGTTGTTTTTTTTTAGTTGAAAATTAATTTTCTTAACTGGAAATTTAACTAACAGAAATTTGATGGATTTTAGATGAAAATTCAACTACATTACATTTTTTTATTGATAATTCATCTTTTTTGGTGGAAATGTTGAAAATTCTTTCTTTTTTTTTGTGTCAAAAATCAATTATTTGAACTTGGAATTTAACTAAGCCCTTTTTGGGCTGAAATTGATCGCTTTTAGTTTAAAAAACAAATATTTGGTTAAAAATTAAATTTTTTGTCGAAAATTTATATTTTTGGGTTGAAAATTCACCTAATTTTGTTGAAAATTGATATTTTTGGGTTGAAAGTCCGTTGTTTTTTTTTAGTTGAAAATTAATTTTCCCTACTGGAAATTTAACTAACAGAAATTTGATGGGTTTTAGTTTAAAATTCAACTACATTACATTTTTTATTGATAATTCATCTTTTTTGGTGGAAATGTTGAAAATTCTTTCTTTTTTTTTTGTGTCGAAAAACAGTTATTAGAATTGGTAATTTAACCCCATAAACCACGTATCACGGGGGGGGGGACTGTCACGGGGGACTACATGGGGGGGGGTCAAATAGGGGACAAAATTTGGCCTCGTGGTTTATGGAAGCCCCCTTAATGGTATAATAATAATAAAAATAGAAATTTTCCAAATGCTAATAAAAACTTGAAGGATTGATGATAGCACTTTTACAAAAAGTATGTCATGCGGGGCATGTTCTCGTTGTTGGTAGAAAAATGAATAATTTATCCAATAAATTAAAATGTTACTTGACATTACATTAAATTATGCTATTTCAAATCAGTTTGATGTGAAATTCTTGAAAATTTCTACCCAGCAAAAAAGAAAGTATTGATACGAATTTAATTGAAAAGACTGAGACACCACGCAAATCTCGCTTTGCGACAATTACGCATTGGACCGGTGTGTCAATGCGTGTAAATTCGAAAAGACGTTTGAAGTCAGCGAATTCACTGGAATGCGTCAGCACACAAACGCTTCAACATTGGTCAATGCGTCTGAATTCGTGAGAGAGTAAAATACACACTCGAGTTCGCCTCAATTCATCACGGCGAATTTCAGCAAGTGTTGATTTGTACAATTTAATCCGTAACAGGAAACCCAACTTGGGGGACATACAGAAGTTAATGTAAATGTTTAGTAAATTGTCCCGTAGCTGAGTGGGGACACAGGACTGATACACGAGGGATCGGTGGTTCAAGTCTCGACGCATGCACTTTTTATTAATTTTTTTGGAATTGAAATTGACCACGCATTCAATTCGCGCTGTCTCAATTCATCTAAATGCGTCTCAATTCGTTTAAGCGAATCAGAAAACGGGGTTAAACAATCATAAGTTCAAAATGTTTAAAAAGGATATAACTTCGAATTAAAGCTTTATTATAATAAACACTGAGAGGTGAATGATACGACATTATTCTTTGATCCAAAATCTTATTAATTCTTCTTCGAAAAGTACATCCAATTATTTTAACGCTCTCACGTGACTAATTATTTTGGTATGGTAGCCGCACAAAGGAGCGTGTTATATTGCTTACGAATTGACCGTAAACTCTCTTTTCGAGCGGCGTAAGCGGACTCATATATAATAGGGAGATTTTGCATATTCCGTAGCTACGGTAAACCAAAGATAATAATATCTTTGGATAAACGCTAAAGCGCTAAAGTTACGTGATGACGTTTCTGCGCCTGCTCTCCGAGTTTAGCCTTACCGTTTCCGCTGTCCAGCGGCGGACTGGGTCTCTGGGCGCAGGGTGGGCCCTGCTGGAAGTAAAAAGATAGAGATCCTATCCCTTTGAATCATTTTGAATATTTATGATAGAAATAGGTAGAGAAAATGTATCCCATTGTATCTATTTGTCAATCTAAATTCGCGTCTCTCTTTTTCAATTTTCTCTTTCTTATCTCATTCTATCATTTGTCTATCCATGTCAATCTTTTTCTATCTTTTTGTCTATCTAAATTCACGTCTTTCTTTTCCAATCTCCTTTTCTCTATCTCGTCCTATCCTGATTCTATCAACGTCAATATTTAAAATACACACATCAAAATCACATTTCAATCATAATTTATAGGGCATTTAAGTCAAAGCGAGACACCATATCCCACTTTCCCCTATTAGAAATTTTAATATCTAGCAATGCCGTTTCTGCTCTTATTTTTCGAATGCCCAATTAGGCAGCAAAACTATTTAGACTCTAATCCCTTTCTATGCCGGTCGGACCTGTCAAACGTAAAGTTTGCTAAATCTAGTAGGATTGTGCATAATAATACATCACCTTATCACAAAACTCTCGCTTCATTTAACTGCGATCAATTAAAAAAATATAAAATCAGGACAAGCAAATTGAAGAAATTAGTTTTCATCACAGCTACCTATGTAGCAATCAATCTTAACAACGTAGAATGACTAATGATTTGCCATAACTGATTTTCACCTCACCAGTATTCGAAAAACAGTAAATAAGTACAGCGAAACATGCAAATTTTAAAGGGATTAAAAATGTTCTATTTTATGGTCGATTTGGGATATCAAATAGTACTCAGAAAAATGCTGTCGCCACAAGGTACAAAAAGTGATTTAGTTTAAGTTTTAAGAGATAAGTTCTCCTGCTTTAGGGATTTGAAACGCGAGGACAAAAGCGGCTTCAAAAAGGATTCAATAATAATTGTCATGTCTGAACCGAACAGGAAATTTTCGAATACTTCTCAATGCAAGCCTTTTTATCGGGTGTGATTTAAAATCCTCGAAATCCTTTGAAATCTCTCAATTCTTGTGAATAAGTTCTTTGAAATTGCAGTAGAATATTATAAAATCTCTTGAAATCCCATAATGTTACATGAAATCCAACGATATTCCTTGAAATTCCTTCAAATACTTTGCAATATTTGAAGTCCCATGAAATCCTTTGAGATCCTTCAAAGTCCCTTCAAATTACTCAAATCCTGTACAATTTTATAAATGCCATAATTTTATCACTTAAAACTACCTTGAGTTCTTTTCAAATATCCTAACACCTTATAGGTGCCATAGAATCCTTTCAAGTTTTCCGCAACTCTAGGAAATTCTATTAAACCGCATAAAATTTTTTTAAATCACATAAAATCGATGAAATATTTATAAATTCCTTCACATTTATTAAATTATCTTAAAGCGCTCAAAATAACTTGAAATTTGTTGATTCTCTTGAAAATTCCTTGGAAACTTTTAAAATATCCTAAAATCTTAAAAATGCTTAGAAACCATTAAAATCCTCTAAAATCTCTGAACAGTTTCAAAATATTTGAAATGCTTTGAAATCCCTCAATTCTTGTGAATAAATTCTTTGAAATTTCATTCAGATATTATAAAAATTCCTTTTCATCTTTTAAAATATCCTAAAACCTTATAGGTCCTATAAAATCCTTCACAATCTTACAGAATTCTATTAAATTCTGATAAACCGCATGCAATTTTGTTAAATCTCTTGGAATCATTATTATTATTATTATATCATCAAGCCGTTTCCCTTTAGGGGTAGGCGTGAATTGCTCGGTTGGAAAGTAGTGATGTGTGGATGGGTATATAGGTGAAGGCAGTTCACTTCTTCAGGGCTGACCTGAAACTGAAGTTTCAGGTTATGTTGTTCTTATATAGATTCTCTATGATGCCTATGATTGGCCAGAGTGCCCCATAGTGGGAACTGCTCGAACTTGATTGGCCAATCAAGTCTTATTTAAAAAAAAAGAGATAGAAAAACGACCACCATCCTACCCTGCATTAAAGGTATCACAGAACAAATAGGAAGAATTATCAACAAACACAACATCCAAACCATATTTCAACCACCTTCGAAAATAGGACAACTTCTAAACAACCCTAAAGATAAACAGGCACCTCTCAGTTATCCGGAAGTATATAAAATTCCTTGTTCTTGTGGCGAAGTCTATATTGGAGAAACCGAGGGGGCGGTGAGTCAACGTGTAAAGGAACATGCGAGTAAAGTCAGGCTAAAACATTTCACTAAATCAGCACTAGCTGAGCATCATATTGAAACCGGACATAGATTTTATTTGACAAAACAACCGTCATCGCAAAAACGTACAATATTTTTCCAAGAAAACATAGTGAAGCAATCGGAATCTTAAAAACCCTAATAACATCAATGGGGACAATGGATATAATACCAATCCGATTTGGCTTTCCGTCCTCCCGGATTTTATTTTAAAGAAGACTTGATTGGCCAATCAAGTTCGAGCAGTTCCCACCATGGGGCGCTCTGGCCAATCATAGGCATAATAGAGAATCTATATAAGAACAACATAACCTGAAACTTCAGTTTCAGGTCAGTCCTGAAGAAGCGAACTGCAATGTTCACGAAACGTCGGCAAGTTTCGTAGTTTTGCACACGATTGAAACCTGAAGAAGCTTTAAATTTTATATTTAAATTTATCATAATGAAACATCGTGAAAGTATTAAGTCTATTACTTCAAATTAAAGTTTATTCAATGAAGAGAATTCTAGCACTTAACAAGTTTATCATCACAATTTCCTAAGTTATTAAATTTTCAAGAAATAAAACTTTGGCACTATAAAAATGAGGAGAAAAGGAACAAAATTACTAGGCAGCTCTAACAGGAATGGAAACATAAAAATTTTACATTTTAAATTAAGAAATGTATTTCAATTCAGAGATGAACTCAAATGAGGCAAAAATTTATGTGTATTCTAGTAAAGTTGATCTGAAGTTAAGAAAGCTTATGATTAAATTCTGAAATGCAAATAAAGAGTACGTTTTATTACGTCTCAAGAAAATAAGAAATGTACTAAGTCGGATGCCGTATACGATTATGCTGTCTGGCAGATCCCGCCTATTGCAGTGTAACCAATCAGAACAATCTACCGGATACCAACCTACTATCCGTTCACGATACGAAGGCCCCGCCAAAACAGCTGCATATTTTGGTAATTTACTCGCAACAAAAAAAATCGTACAAAAACACAGCTTATACCATGATAAAGCTTACTTTACTGCGCTTAAAACAAGTCCTCATTTGTTTCTGTACAAAAATTGGGTTGGAAAATATCCTTCGCGAAAAGATGAAAATCGTGTTTTTTTCGCGTCACTCTGTCCTTACCTACTTTACCACCGAGCAATTCACGCCTACCCCGAAAGGGAAACGGTTTAATGATATAATAATAATAATAATAATAAATGCTTCAAATAAATTATCAACCACAATTTTCTTCAAGTTTGGCAATTATAACGATAGTGATCTGGCTTCGATTACGACTACTATATAATATGAAATTAAACGAGATTCAATCATATATCAATTAAGATTTTATACATACTTCTTTGACACCGTATAAATTTTCACATATTAAAAGTTCAAACTTCTATTAAAACACATTAAAATATTACAAATAGAGCACAATATATTCTAATATCCTGAAAATTAACGAATATTATCATTAAACAAGTCAGAAAAAATCATACCATGACACTATTATAAAGAGAGCACACGATATCATAATATCCTAAAAATTGGCAGATACTATGAATTGACGAGTTCAAGAAAAAATCATACCATGAAAAAAATTTTGATGAAATACCTTGATCAAGCGCACGCATCGTTTGTTGAAGGTGGAGAGGACTTGGAATCCAAAATGTGAGACGTCTACAATTTCCCAGAAATAAACGGAGATGACATTTTTGTATACGGTGCAGTCCAAAATTCTTTCTTGTCTAATTATCCGAAAAGAGAATCGATGTTCGTTTGAGCCCAGATACAATGATTTCTTTTCAACACTGAAATGGTTAAAAAATCCGCTGCAAGACAAATTTGCACATTTAGTTTTTTCAAACAATAGTCGCACTAAATTTTCACCACAGCCTATTTTTAAGATACATACCTGGCGATCTTTCACAACACTATTTCTTATAATTGTCGAAAGAGAACTCGCCAAACGGCGTTAATTGAATTACCGCTAAATTATAAAGAGCGGTGATGACGACACTGGTCAAATCGCTTCTGACGTTACAGCTTAAATTAAATTATTATAGGTGGATTGAGCAGCACTTTATCACCAACTGAGAATTTTCTTAATAAAGCAAGGCGGGAATCGCGGCAATAGGTTTTTTGCCAAAAATTCATTCCATATCTATAATTTCGATTAAGCACGAAAATGTAAATGAAAATTATCTTACAATTATAATTTTTAAATATCAATTCAATGATAATCTGTAGTATGTCTTTAATAATGTCATGTCTCAAAACATAGCCCGGTCGGCTCCCGACCATGAAACCTAACCAGACGAAGCCCGGCCGGCATCTGACTGGAAACATTTTTGTAGTAAGGCCATTGGGGGCAATTTCTGCACGGGTTGTTCTCCAAAAAATAAGCATTTCCTTTAAACCTTTATATAACTGTTGACCCAATCAAGATACACAGATTAACGGATTAACAGATTTGACAAAATGCTAAGAAAACAGTTCGCCTATTTTAAAAGGTTCTACAAAAAATACCTATACTTTTTTATGATATCTTGTATCGCAGGGTATATTCTAAGCCGAATTGACAACTAACCGAATGTATGGTATCATAGTATTTAAAGCCTCTATAATAGAAATAAATCATTTTTCTTCACCACAATTATCACAATTATTTTGTCTCGGAGTACTAGGTGGCGTTGCAAAACGGGCGACCCGGTATGGCACGACTCTGGGCCATGAAATTAGCCCTACCCGGGCCAGGTCATGCCAGCCCGATCGGGGCCAGATGGGTAATAGGGAAAATATATGGCGATTTCTGCGAGGGCTTTCGAAATTCCTGGAAACTTTTTCAAGCTCTTGAAAATTCCTTGGAATTTTTTTAAATACCCTAAAATATTTTTCATTATTTAAAATCTTTTAAAATACCTTGCAATTTTTTAAAGCTTTTGAAAACTTCTTCGATTTTTTTTTAAATATCTTAAAATCCTTTGGAATCACTTCAAATTATTGGAATCAAATGAACATTCTTTGAAATCTTTTTAAATATCCTAAAATCTTTGGTTAAAACCTTGAAATATTTGAAAATCTTTGAAATCTCCTAAAAAAAATCCTCAATTCCTGTGAATGAATTCTTCGAAATAATTTAAAATTCTGTGAAATTTAATGAAATTTGAGAAATATTTTCTGAAATCCTGGACAATTCATTAAAATACCTTGAGAACTTTTAAAATCCCTTCAAATCATTGAAATCCTGGGAGATCTGATAAAATCCATTGGAATCTTTAAAAATATTCTAAAACCTTATAATCCATAACGTTCCATATCATCCAAAATTATTAAAAATATTTAAAATCCTCCGAAATCTTTTTAAATCCCTTGAAACTTTTTAAAGCTGTTGAAAATTCCGTGGAATTTTTAAAAATATCCTAATATTTTCGCAATCCTCTAAAATCTGTTCAAGTTATTGGAATCCATTAAAACTTCCTTGGTATCTTTGGAAATACCCTAAAAGATTTCAAAAGAATTTAAAATATTCAGAAATGGGTACAGACCTTTTAATAATGGTTAACCCATGTGTTAATTTTTTTATAGCAAACTTACCTTTTCACGTAAAAAAGTTACTCTATTGACTTAAAGTTACCTACAGGAATTCCCTGACTTTTGCAATTTTTTTCTACACAAACCCTGATTTTCCCTGTCCAACAAAATTCCCTGACATTTCCCTAATTTCCAGGTTTTCTTTGACCTACGTCCACCCTGCTGTTTTAGCTGTTTCTTTTCAGCTGGTGAAATTGAATTCTTGCTATTGTAGTATAGCTATCGTAGTTTACCGCTTGTAGATTAGATACCATAGTTGTTGGGCGATGCCCATTTGATTGCCGTCTGCTACCCCCACTATCCAACTTCCCCTCACGCAGCTTAGGGTAGTGGGGGTAGCGCAAACAGATAGACGGCGATCAAATTGACACAGCCCGTTTATTGCAAGTTGTTTAGCTATTGTAGTTCAGCAGTGGATTTCATCTATCGAAGTTTAATTCTTGTACTTTAGAAAAAAATGAGGGTTCAGTAAAGTTTCGGCTCAAGTAAAATTTGTTATCATTTAGAACTGAGACTCCAATAGAACTGTTTTTGAGGGTTCCTTTTTAGTTTGTTGATATCCGATAGATGGCTATTCATATTTTCAACTGCGTATGTGCCGAAAAGCGCGAGCCTATTTGAAATCAATATTTTCCTCCTCCTAATAAGAGTCTGTATTTCGCTCCTCAATTTAACATCTCAGTCTATCTTAAAAGAGACCCCCCCCATCGTTGAACTTCTAATCCTCCTAATCCGTCCCTTGAAGAATGTTGGCGCAACTCACCTATGGCTCATACTTACCTGATGGGGATTGGCGCAACTAACCTCCTCCGCTAGAAATTATGGTTTGAGGATGCGTCCTGAGTACTTTTACCTAATACGAAAAAATCGTTTGGCCCCCTTTGAAATAACTCAATATATTTTTTTTATCAATTCATGTGATTTTTCTCGAAAGAAACAAGTAATAAGCAAAATTTCCTCTGATAAAAACCTTTTATTTTGCGTAAAAAAAAAATATAAATAAAAAAATCTCACGTGGTTAATATTTATGGACTTTGCTCTCCCTTTTAGATTTTGTAAAATGTGTGAAAGACTTCAGTTTTTTTCAATTCTAGGTTTTTGGTGCATTTTACGTAAAACTTCTAAAAAGCAAGAAGTACACAAATTTCCGAACAATTTAAAAAAAGTGTGGTCTAGCATCAATAGTTCTGATAACGTCTTAAACAGATTTTTCATTAAAAAAAAAACTTTAAATCTTTTTCTTTTCGAATAATATCTTCTCCCCTATACGTCCTACATGAAAGATGTATGCAAATGAATTAAAGCAGATTAAATTATTTTTAAAACAAAAACAAAAAAATTGATTCTAGTTCTTATAGAACATCAGTTATAGTCTCTTATAGCAGGCTGCTTTTTGTGGAACATTATTATAGATCGCATTTTTTATTTAAAACTTATTTTGTATGTATTTCATCAGGACTTTTCACTATTTTCTTTAACACTTGTGTTTGGAAAATTAAATCACCGAAAAATCTCTTTAAGACGTTATAACTTTAGAAATATCTTAGCTAGAACATTCTTTTTTTTCAAATTGTTCGAAAATTTGTGAACTTTTTTTTTCTTTTCAGAAATTTTACGAAAAATGCACTAAAAACGTAGAGTTTAAAAAAAGTAATGTCTCGCACATTTTTAAGAATTTAAAAGGGAGGGGAAAGTCAATCAATATTAATCACGTGGGAAGATTTTTCGACGAAAAATTCAAGGTGTTTATCAAACAAATTTTTACTTATCATTTTTTCCTTTCGAAAAAATCACATAAATGGATCAAAGAACAACAAACGTCGAGTTACTTTAAAAGGGGGTCTAACGATTTTTGTGATATTCGGTAAAAATCAGGGATTGGGAGCGAAATGCTGGATGAACGCTCGATACGTTCCAAACGTGCTCCTCCCCTGTTTAGATTTTCCGAGTGTTACGAACTAAGAGGTCCGTTTGCGCAACCCGAAGTAGGAAGAGTCGTGTCGTGAACGGAGAGCGAATGGTCGTGGCTGCCCGAAAAGTAGGCATTCTGCATTCGAGTGGACCACGTGAACGCGTAGAGAACGGTTAGGCCAGAAGATCAGAACAGATGTGAGCAAACGTGTTCGGATTCACCACTGGCGTCCGCCTACTTATGCTCACAGATAGATATTCTCGGTAAGGAACGGACAGACTGAGAATCAATTCAACGGCCGATAAATGCATTACCGACTGTCGATACATTGATATTACCGACCTCCCTGTTTTACCGACTGATGATAACATTGTTCCCTACCTTAACGACCGATGGTAAAATGATAATATAACAAGTTACCGACCTCGCTGTTTTACCTACTGACTGTGACATTGTTCCCAACCTTACCGGCATATAGAAAAATGATAACATAAAAAGTTACCCACCTCCCTGTTTTACCGACTGATGGTAACATTGTTCCCTACCTTACCGGCATATAGAAAAATGATGATATAAAAAATTACCGACCTACCTGTTTTACTGACCGATGGTAGCATTGTTCCCTACCTTAACGACAGATGCTAAAATGTTATTATAAAAAATTATCGACTTACCTGTTTTACCTGCCGATGGTAAGAAACTGTTTTGTCGATCAATGGTCACTCAGCACGGAACAGAACCTTATAATGTTAACTTAGCAGGGACCTCCATTCCCAACTTCAGTTTTTCACCGACTTAGCATGGAACAGAACCTTATAATGTTAACTTATCAGGAATCTCCATTAAAAACCTAACTGTTTTACCTACTTAGCATGGAACAGAACCTTAAACTTACCGACCTTTATGCTTTGCCGACCGATGTTACAATGCTATCTCAGCAGGAATCTGCATTACCGACCTCATTGTTTTACCGAACGCCGGTAACTTAGAACGGAACAGAACCCTTCCTTTGTCAGTGGCGCCATCTGTTGGTGTCGGTAACTAGCGACGATGGCGCCATCTGCTGGGAAGTGAAGTGGCACCCGCCTAGCCCTACTACTAATTTTCATCAAAATACATGCATTTTTAAACAAATAGTTGAATTTTCAACCACGAAAGGTTTCAGTTGAGTTTACATCAGAAAGTTAATTTTCTGCCAAAATTATTGAATTTTCAACCCAAAAAGACGAATTATCAACAAAGCAGTTGAATTTCGAAATACAAGACAAATGAATTACTGACAAGAGTATTATGTCCGGGTGGTCACAAAACAGTTATAAAATAAAAAATAAGCAATAAAAATGAAATATCACTTACCATACAATACAATTCTTTGCAATTCTCTTCAACCTTTCTCGAACTTTTCTCGAAAACACACTTTTCAACTACATATGCACCGTTTTCCAAACCTGCGATAACTAATACGGAAGAATTGCAACCCTTGAGAGCATCTCTAAAGGTAGTATGAGTGGTGCGTGTGGGCGTAGCCAAGAAGACGGGGGCTTAAGCGGCTGCATTTCATTGGGCGATCGACAGAATCGTCCCTTTTCGGGCTTCAAAAGTTGTCTAGGAGTGGGGCAAACAGGTCTTCAGTCTTTGGCTCCCTTATAGTATTAGTTATTGCGTGGCTGGAGAACGGTGATTTTCGAAAAAAGTGGTTTTTGCCGTAAAACAAAAATTCGCGATATGTTATTATATCATTAAGCCGTTTCCCTTTCGGGGTAGGCGTGAATTGCTCGGTGGTAAAGTAGTGATGTGTGGATGAGATGACAGTTGCTCCCAGTGGGACCCTGCGGTGGTTGTTAACCTTTAGTTTTTAATTATATATATATATACATATAAGTACCTTGTAGATTAACGCAAAAACTTAAGAACCCCACCCTTCTCATCCCGACCCAGTATATCGACAAATGATTCCCTAACATTATACAATACCAACTTATCGAAGTTACTATTTTCAAAATGCAGATTTCTCTTAGGTTAAGTTGTAGTTTTGTAAAATTTCCTACATGAATTCAATCTAATACACATTTATATTTTACGTTATCGAAAGATTGTATCAAAAGTCATAATTCTTAATTCTTCTTTTGCAAAATGTGTTCTAACACCGATAATTATATATTTAGTTAAAATTTCGTATAATATTTGAGCCATCATTCAAACCAATATGACTTATTTGTTGTCTTTGAATGCATTTTTTTTAGATATTTTTGTAAAATAAGTTTCTTATAATAGGGATGAAGAAACGAACGAATTTGGGGTATTTTCGACGAAACTAGCAAAAATTTTTTGCAAGAAGTTTCACAAGATACAAAAATGAAATGAATTGGGCATTTTGCTGACACTATACAATCCAAGGTAAAATTTTCCAAGCCTCTGCGAAAGTAAGCAAGGTTTTCAGTTAGTTTTTAAAACCAAAACGAAAATTGTGTGTGTGAGAAATGGAGCCCACAGGGTGCCAGAACGATTTAAACTTATATCGAGGTTCTTTCTAAAATTAAACTAGAAAATTAGACGCATCTGAATGATATTAAATCCTTTGCGTAATTAAGGCCAGAAAGACCAAATGTTTTTATTTAAAATTTTACAAAAATCAACAAATTATAAGACCATGCTATTTGAGTCCCTGTGTATCCTCGAGTGCAAACGCACACATTGACACCCGTCGAATTCAATAAATGGAGCTTTTAGGTACTTTTAAGTCCGATATTTAAAAATGTAATCCCTTACAAAGAAACCTTGTGTAAGGAACTATAAAAAAAGACTTAATGAAAAAACATGTTCGCAACCATCAGTGTTCTGAATTTATTCCTTAAAATTGTTAAACTGAGTCATAGAATACCCTACTATCGGCGAGGAAATTCGAGTCCTCTGGCTTTGACGTTAAAAAAATAAGTGAAGAAAAAATGGTAGCTCAATAAATAAAGGATCATTTTAAAGGTCGAAATGTTGTACGTTAATGAGCCTGGAACAAATATGTCAGAAAAAATTGTATAGCTCATGGCCCCGAAAATCTGTTGAAAAGTAGGGAAATTTGACAGCTTTTAAAGACTGTAAACCTTGGAAGATGGTTTTTTATGGAGAATTAATAGGAAAAATCTGAAACAAAATTCATGGTTGTACCTTAAACATTTCTAAACAAATTGCTGTTGAAAAATGTTCAGAATGTAACAAATTGTTCATTTTTTGTACATAAATATACAACTGTACTATCTTCAGTTCTAATGAAGATAATAAAGTGATTTAAATTAGAGGTAGTTAGTTGAGCTATTTGTAATTATTTACAATTTGAAAGGAGTATGTGCTTATTTTGAAACCACATGTTGTGTCGCACTTCCAAGCTTAGGTCTTCAAGCAATATTGGAAGTTCATTTTCTAAAAAGCTACGATATTTTCACCGTTCAAATTTCCATCAATAAAATACGGACCGATAACTTGATCTCCAATTATTACACACCAAACATTCACGGACCATGGACGCTGATGCTCAACTTCACGCAACCAGTGTGGATGTTGTACAATCCAATAGTGCATGTTGTGCCGATTAACGTTATCATGGTTTGTGAAAGACGACTCGTCTGTAAACAGTACTCGAAAAAATAAATTCAGGTTTACTTGTATGTTTAATTGTTTAATATTGACTGCAGCTGAAATCGCGATTTCATTATCAACTCCAATAACTGTTAATAGACGCTTCCTTTTTTTCGGTTGTACACTTCCGTCAGTGATGAAGTTTTGGACAACCCGGTAAAAGGAGGCGAGTGAAGGAACACTTTCTGTAAAGCGTTGAGCATAAAGCGCGAGATCATCATTGATATTCCTGCCACTTTCTCCATAAATGAGAATCATTTAAATCTTTTGTTGTTGAGATAGAATTCCCATTGTAAAAGTAATGACGTCAAGTAATGAGGGAATACAACGACACACAAACCAACTGAAATGAACGTGACCAACAGCAATAACCCAAATGAAAGCAACTAATTACGACCAACTGAAATGAACGCAACCAACACACCCAAATCAAATGAATACGTGCGCCCATTTGCGCTGCGAGCTTTATTTTTTTCTTGATCTTAATTCTCTATAGACAATGTGCCATCTCACTTGGCTATATTCGTTTGTTTTTAGTTAGCAATAGTCGTTTATGCGTTAATCCGCTCTACGATTTTCATTTGTTCTTGTTCGCAGTTTAAGTTCACTTGCTACCTCATTGTGCAATCTTTAATTGTTTCCTGTTTTCGATTCTCATACGTGCGCCCATCCATGCTGCTAGATTCATTTATTTCTTGACCTGAATTCTCTTTAGAAAATATGCCATCTCACTTGGCGATACACGTTTGTTTTTAGTTAGCAATAGTCGTTTATGCGTTACTCCGCTCTACGATTTTAATTTGTTCTTGTTCGCAGTTTACGTTCACTTGCCATCTCATTGTGTATCATGAAAACCATCATTGAAGATCCAAATTAGTACTGATGCCTGCTTCAAAGGGTAATTGGAAAGCAAATGTCAACAGAAGTTTGTGAGAGGCGCACTTCGCAGTTGTGTGGAATCTTTTGAAGCTCGGACTAACAAGTGCATCGAAGTACGAGGACAACATTTTGAGCACTTATTGTAAAATGTTAATCGAAAACCACCACCCGGATGGTGAGAGGCGAGGGGACTCACTGAAATCAAGTACCCCGATGGTGAGTGGTGAGGGGACTCACCGAAATCAAGCACCCCGATGGTGAAAGGCGAGGGGTCTCACCGAAATAAAGCACCCCCATGGTGAGTCACCGAAATCAAGCTCCCCGATGGTGAGAGGCAAGGGGCCTCACCGAAGTCCTTGAAATAATCAACAATTACATTTTTTTTAATTTTTCATTATTTTTTGTGCGATCAAAATTTGAATTTTCGATTTTTCGAAAAAATTCAAAAAGTTGTTATCATAGTCTTGTAGGGCTCTCAAAAAGAAACGTTTTTCTCCTCTTGACTTTTTTTCATATCATGCGTCGTTCGGCTTAAAATATCAATTTTCGTTTGTGTTTTGGGCTTTTGAAAATGCTTTAACTCTGATAATTTTCATTTGAACGAAAAATTTCACGAGCATAAATTGTTTGTCTCTTAGAGTACTACTGATAAACGTACATAGAATTTTCAAATTTGGAAAAAAATGGTCTTAAAAATTTTCAAAATTTGCTCAGTTTTTGAATTTTGATTCAAAATAGCTGGTTAACGAACTCGTTCTTTCTTTTTAGACCTTCAAAAAGTGTGCCAAAGCACAATCGAATCCGATCAATCTTTCGAAAGTTATCGTGCCTACACGATACTAAAGACTACAGACAGACAGACGGACCGACAGACAGACAGAAACCTTCGTAAAAACCGGTTTTTCTGACTCCGGGGGCCTCAAAACGTCGACATTGGATTGAATCCGCGAAAGTCATTTTTCACATAAAACCAATACCTTCTCATTGAGATGAGAATGTAAAAGTTTTATGGAGAAATGCTAGACTTAAAATTTAAATAAATATAAGTAGATGTGGGGTAATTCAGTTCACAAAAAGACTATATGTACAAGTTAATTAAAAATTCATTATATATATTGCAACAAGTAGTGGACGATTGACATTTGGAATTGCACAAGATTTTTAGTTTCTTGCATTTACAAGTATTTGTATTGCATTTTTTGTACAATTGCATCCAAAGTAGCCTTGCCCCCCGAAGAGAGATTCTTTACTATTTGTAGTACGCAAAGATATAGGTTCAGTAGGCACTTCACTAAGATCTAAAAAATTTTCTTTGCATACATCGATTTGATTTCTGGAAAATAATGTATTTATAATTCCTTGATTGCTACCAACTTTATAATATCCTTCTTTTGTTCCTTCCATTACTACTCCAATTATATTCCTGAAATCTCCTTTACTTCAATCAACGTTGCGAATCGGAACTTTGACAGAAGAACCTACAACAATTTTGCCAAATTTTTTGTTTGACAATGATAACATTTTTTCCGCTTGCCGCTTTAGTCCTTTTTCAGCCCTAATTTTATTTGCATTGTGCTCTTTTTTGTTGTTGTACAAATTGCATAAAACTAACGAGCCGTATCCTTCTTCCGAATCTTTGTTGGTAGGATTTCCACAAATTGAATGGACGAAATTGTCACAAGTGCTACATTTGTGTGCGCCGTCTGCTTCTTTTCCACAAACGCAACAGAAAATAGTAGATTCCTCAGGTACTGAAACAACACAAATATCTTTGTTCAATAACTGTGTCAATGTTAACTAATTTCCAAGTACGATCATCAAGGTGGTGTATTTTTTATATGAATAGAAAAGATTTTTAAAAAATCGCACAATAGCGTTATTGAACAGGCAAGTTAATCAAGAAACGTAATGAAACATTTTTAAGTATAAAATAAAAACAAATGTGATAATAAAACTTACAGAAAATAATCAAAGTTAATTATTAAATAAAAAATATATTATATTTTATTTATTTATATTTCATAAAACTATTTTAAAAAGTACCATTTATCGATCTCGTTTTTATTCGCGAGTTTACCGTGCCATTTGTGCCCCACCTGGATGACACTGCCTGCCCCGCAGAGACCTTCTGTGCCCCACATTGACACCTGCTTATTTTTATTCCTACAAATTAAACGCGTTCGTTTTAAATTTGTATTCGAATTGAATTTCATTTATAAACATTCATTTTAATTGTTGGTGTTTTTTTGACAGTGTAAAAAATAGTAATAATGTTAAAAAATGCACTCAAAGTTAGGGTACCGCCCGTGCCCCGCTCTCCCCTACGCAACCCTCACTTTGATCGCTCGCAACTCGTTAAAAAAAATCGCAGAAAAGGCATGCGAAAAATGGGGAAAAGGCAGGAACGTCGGCATATTCTTCCTTCTGAGGTCCCTATTGTTGTGAAATTGATACTTTTTTCGAACACTTTTTATACAGTGGATACTCTCATTAAATCCCGAAATATGCGTAAAGGATTATTTCGCGAAATATTGATCTAATTTCATTTTTTTTTAATGTACTTCAAACACGTTACAAAACTGCATATTTTAGGCCATAAAATAACTTCCTATCATTATTTCTTTCCAAGGTTGCTTGTGGAAAACGGTCTGTAATTAGTAAACAATTATATATTTTGAAATTTGGAAAACTGAGTTGCATTCTAGACACCTTAAGGAGCGTCTATGATTTTTTGCAGATTTTTTTAAGACGTCCAGCTTGTTTTGGGAAACCTCGAGAGTCGAGGCTTGAAAAAAGTTCCTCCAAAACCTGATTTTTCGGCACGTTTTACATCAGCGCTATCGTAGAATTTTTTTTTAGTACAACACTACACACATCGTTCGATTCTGAAGACTTTAAGCTTTTACGTGTACCTGGCTAGAATTTTCAGCGATTATTTTTAACAAGTTGCGAGAAAACAAAGTGAGTGTCGCGTACTTTGGACCCCGACGTCAGTCAAGCTTATGAACATTTTTTTGCAAATAATGTGAAAATTATGAAGTCAATGAAATGATTTCTTGGGGGCTAAGAATCTAGTTTCTTTAAATCTGTTTTTCACAGCCTAAGACATATTTCCTAATTTCAATTAAATCGATTCTTTGAAGTGATAAACACATATTGGAGTTCAGTGATTCATACATGTGTGGATCAAGTAACTTAGGTTTCTTTAAGTGGAAGAAATATTTTTCCAGATAAATAATTATTCATTGAATTAAAGATAATATTTATCCGATGCTAGAAGTTGACACGATTATTGCGAGTAAATAATTATATGTATTTGAAAATAGTATATTGTGTATCAAGGGCGTAAAGAAGGCTATTTTCACGAATGTGAATTTGCTGCCCGAGCCAAGCGAGGGCCGCAGTCACACGAGGCAAAATAGCTTTACGCCCTTGATACACACCATACTTTTTGTCCCCCTCCTTGAGCAATTCTATACAAATTAGTGAATTCCCGAAACTAGTATGCACATTCAACATTTTTTTGGGAATTTCATATTCTGGCAATTAGATATTTCAAGAATTTATTAATTTTGTGGAATTGACATTTCTGGTTACAAAATGAATTTTTATAGTTTCATTAATTTCTACTTTCGGAGTATTTCAATATCCTTCATAAATATATTCGGTAATTTTATTTTTTTTTCACTAATTTGAAATTTCTGAAATATTTTTCGGTATTTTTCTAATTTGGTAATTATATTTTCGCTATTTATCTAAATTCGGAATTTTCATTTTTCGGCATAATTATTTCATCTTTTATCATCATTTTAAGAACCATGTAACTGCATAAAACTTTCGAATCTGTTCCGGAATGTTAAGACAGAAAGTTCTGATATATTCTGTTAGCTTCTTTAAGACATAGAACTAAGAACGTTTAAAAAAATAATTGAAATTTCTCAAAATTTACTTTTTATTATAAAAAGCAAGTTTTTTTTCATGAAGGAATAATACTTAGCGAGGACGAAACTCGCAGGATATCTCGCTCATATTACCCATGAAAGCCATGAAATTTGAAATTTTCTATTAAATTGTTAGATTTTCATAAAAGAATCAGTATAATGGGTGTTTTTGAGTCATAGAACACTAATTTGGGGTAAAAATTAAACAAAGCAGCCTCGGGTTTTTTAAGCAAACCTCTGCTGCAACCGAAATTCAAAAACTTGACTTGCATTTTGGAAATTTTATATTATTGATACATTTTCGTGGAACTTCGTACGAGGAGGTTTTTGGAATAACAGAAGACGAATTTCGGCCAAAATGAAAGTTATTTCGAAGGGGGTTTTCTCGGCGAAGAACATGATTTTGAGGTAAAAATTCAGAAAGTTGACTCAAATTTTGAAAATGATATTCAACTGGTATATTTTCATGAAATTCAGTACGACGGGGCTTTTTGCATTTTTGAATTTTGATCCCAAATTTTGGTTCTGTTACTCGAAAACCCTCCTCTTACTGAGTTTCATATAAATCTATCTGTTTATTAACATTTTCAGAATTTGAGTCCCGTTTTTGAATTTTTGGATTGTGAACCAAAATTCGTCTTCGGTGACTTGAAACCCCTCCTGCCTTATACTGAGTTTCATGAATGCATATTTATTAACATTTTCGAAATTTAAGTCAACGTTTCGAATTTTTTAGTTTTACCCAAAATTCGTATTTTAAAAATTGAAAAACCTCCTCGCTTTGGCATTCATGGAAATCTACCAGTTAAGTAAAATTTTCAAAATTTGAATTCAAATTTTGGAATTTATGAATTTCACCCCCACATTTTTATTTTAACACTCGAAAAACCCCCTCCATAACCGTGTAACATTGCAATGCTTTTTTAAGTGTACTGCAGTACACACTGCTCTCTAAATCTGAATTAGTGGAATGTCACTGATTGTCATTGAAATTTCACTGATTGAAACAGCTGGAAATTGGTCACTGACAAACAGTGGAAATGTACTTATTCATTCAGTGAAAAAAGCAGAACCTGTTCTTACTCTATTTAAAAAAGCATTCTCCACATCATCCCACCTGATTCTCTTTTCCTCCTGATTCGATATCGCTATTCCTCCCCCTTTCTTCTGTAGTTGTTTTATTTTTCTGTTGAATGCTTTCAGTAATCCAAGCCCTGATGTTATGCTCATCTTCTCATGCACTGACAGCTTCTTCTTGTTCATTTTCAAGATTTTATTTAGCAATCGGATATTTTGTTTACTAAATTTCAACCACTTTTCTCTTTCTAAAATCCTTGAACTTTCTTTTAATGTTTGATATGCTTGTTCCATTATTCCAATGAGCCTTTTCAAATATCCCGGATTCATTTTTTTTTGTTTATAAAAGTTCAAGTCAACAACTCAATGTTCAAATTGCAAATGATTTTTTTAACATTGAGATTAGTCACTTTTATACCAGTAAAACTATTTACATGCTTGTCTAAAATAGAGGAAGAGAAAATTATTAACAGTAGTAAGTATTTTCACTCTCACATTTTATCGCAAATATCTCCCTTTTCCCGATAAACTATATACTAGTACAGTGAGATTGGTAATGGAGATTTCTGATAAATCAACAATAAAAGGTTCTGTTCTGTGCTAAGTGGCCATCGATCGGCAAAAAAGTTTAGTACCATCAGTCGGTAAAACAGGTAAGTCAGTAATTTTTTATATTAGCATTTTTCTATATGTCGGTAAGGTAGGGAACGATGTTCTCATCAGTCGGTAAAACAGGGAGGTCGGTAACTTTTTATATTAGCACTTTTCTATATGTCGGTAAGGTAGGGAACAATGTTACCAGCAGTCAGTTAAACAGGGAGGGCAGTAATTTTTTATATTATCATTTTTCCATATGTCGGTAAGGTAGGGAACAATATTACCATCAGTCTCTAAAACAGGGAGGTCTGTAACTTTCTATATTATCATTTTTCTATATATCGGTTAGGTAGGGAACAATGTTACCATTATTCAGTAAAACAGGGAGGTCGGTAATTTTTTATATTATCATTTCACCATCAGCCGGTAAGGTAGGGAACAATGTTACCATCAGTTGGTAAACAGGCAAGTCGGGAACTTTTTATATCATCATTTTACCATAGGTCGGTAAAACAGGGGCCATCGATAATGCAGTATGAAGTTTCAGTCATAATCGTGAGTTACTAATTAAGGTTATTTGGAAATTAATAAAGAATAAATATAAACTAAATAGCATAACTTATAACTAATTAAACTATGATAAAAATAATTAAATTGTGCCGAAACTAATAACATCAAGATAAAAATAATTGAATTAAGTTTAAAATAATTAAACCAAGATAAAAAAAAATAAATTCAGTAAAAATAATTAAACTAAGATAAAACTAATGAAGGCAAAAATAATTAATAACTTTAATGATCAAATAATAAACTAATTAATTGATTTACTTATTCTAAGAGGATACACATAGTTTTATTCCTTTAATATCAATTTTCATTCAACAACAATCTTAAACCAGTTTTAATAGATCACGTTCATCATAAAAAATCTTAACCTAGCCGATGTCATTTTTTAGATGACACTTGCTCCCAGTGGGACCCTGCGGTGGTTGTTAACCTTTAGTTTTTAATTATACATATGTTACAGGCAAAGTCCGATATGCCGTCACACCGCAGTCTGCCTGGTCCCTCCGCGAATTGACTGAGCGACGTCAGCAAAGTCCGAAGTAGCACTTTCACTTCGGACTCTGCCTGGTCAAATTGCGAAGTGCCCTACAGGCTGATGCGAAGTCCGGGGTAAAAATAACACCTCGGGGCTTACTTTTCCCGCTGCATAATGGTCTGGCTCGCGAATTCACGATTCAAAATAGTCTACAGCTCGCAATTGTGAACGGATTTGAAAGTTGTTTTTTAGAAATGATCAACATTACATTTTTAGGAAAACTTATAGAGTATATTCATCTATTTTTGTTTTAATATAATTATTTATTCAATGCAAGTTTTTTCTCTAAAAAAAATAAAAAAGTAAACTCGATATGTATCATATTTAACGTAGATGTACTTAGAAAACATAAATAATTCGCTTCTAATTTGTTTATTGTTCTTTAGTGCAAATAATAATTTCCTCATTCAAGCCTTTTCAGGAAAAGCTGATTATTTAGGGCCAATTTACAGACTATACATATTCCATACAAGTCAACAGTCTATTATTTGTCATAATTATATTATTAAAAACAATAATTGTTTATTGTTGATTTATTTGATGAAAAATGATACAATACGTATACGTGTAAATTATACTTATACTCTCATTGTGAAAAACTGTTCAGTAAGAAGGAGCCAGTAATAGGTGTTTCGTTTATAAAATTTGTTCTTGGCATTTAAAATATTAATTTATTGAGATCGAAAATCACTGTTTAGACGATGCTAGTTAGATTTAGATATACATAGAGAACATAAATAATTTACTCAATATTGAAGCTAATTTGTGTAAACAAACGGTTAACTATGTCCTTTACTGTGGAAATTTGTGTATAAAAATGATATTCTCTGTCTAGAAACGCTTAATAATAAGCAAATATTATTAATATTGATACTTTGGAGAACAAGTGTTCAATTTGGCTATTTCACTCAATGACAGATTTTTACATTCTCATCCAGAGAAGGTATTAGATTTGTGTAACATTTGACCCCCCCGGTTTTTGTCAAATGTTCACGTTTTGAGACCCCCTGAACCCAAAAAACAGGTTGTTACGAATGTGTCTGTCTGTATGTATGTATGTATGTATGTCTGTGAGCACAATAACTTTCGAAAGAATTGATCTATTAGATTGGCCTTTGGTATACTCTTTTAGTGTTGCAAACGAAAGGTCAAGTTTGTTAGCCAGCCATTTTGGATGAAAATTCAAAAAGTGAGCGCATTTTGAAAGTTTTTGAGGTCATTTTTTTCACAATTTGGAAACTATATGTACGTCTGTTCAAAGTACTCGAAAATGCAAACAACTTATTCCAATGACATTTTTTGATAAAATAAAAATTTTCAGACTTACAGCATTTTCAAAATCCAAAAGAGGAAACGAAAATTAACATTTTCAGCCAAACCGAACTCTGGCTTTTCCTTTTAAAACATGGTTTGCCGTAGTAAAAGTCACATTGGGCACAGTGAAACGCCTTTGTTCGGCCAGACTCTGGCTTTTTCTATTCAAACATGTTTTTCCAGAGTAAAGACGAAGTTTGGAATAGCAGTGCGCCGATCCTGGGCCGAACTCTGGCTTTTCTTTTTAAATATGGTTTGCCATAGTAAAAGTCACATTGGGCTCAGTGAAACTCCCCTGTTGGCCAAGACTCTGGCTTTTTCTATTGAAACATGTTTTTCGAGAGTAAAGACGAAGTTTGGAATAGCAATGCGCCGAAACTGGGCCGAACTCTGGCTTTTCCTTTTAAAACATGGTTTGCCGTAGTAAAAGTCACATTGGGCACAGTGAAACGCCTTTGTTGGGCCAGACTCTGGCTTTTTCTATCAAAACCTGTTTTGCCAGAGTAAAGACGAAGTTTGGAACAGCCGTGCACCGAACCTGGGCCGAACTCTGGCTTTTCTTTTTAAAACATGGTTTGCCATAGTAAATGTCACATTGGGCCCAGTGAAGCGCCTCTGTTGGGCCAGACTCTGACTTTTTCTATTAAAACATGTTTTGCCAGTGTAAAGACGAAGTTTGGAACAGCAGTGCGCCGAGCCTGGGCCGAACTCTGGCTTTTCCTTTTAAAACATAGTTTGCCGTAGTAAAAGTCACATTGGGCCCAGTGAAGCGCCTTCGCTGGGCCAGACTCTGGCTGTTTATATTAAAACATGTTTTCCCAGAGTAAAGACGAAGTTTGGAATAGCAGTGCGCCGAAACTGGGCCGAACTCTGGCTTTTCCTTTTGAAACATGGTTTGCCATAGTAAAAGTCACATTGGGCCCAGTGAAGCGCCTTTGTTGGGCCAGACTCTGGCTGTTTATATTAAAACATGTTTTTCCAGAGTAAAGACGAAGTTTGGAACAGCAGTGCGCCGAACCTGGGCCGAACTCTGGCTTTTCTTTTTAAAACATGGTTTGCTATAGTAAAAGTCACATTGGGCCCAGTGGAGCGCCTTTGTTGGGCCAGACTCTGGCTTTTTATATTAAAACATGTTTTTCCAGAGTAAAGACGAAGTTTGGAACAGCAGTGCGCCGAGACTGGGCCGAACTCTGGCTTTTCCTTTAAAAACATGGTTTGCCGTAGTAAAAGTCACATTGGGCCTAGTGAAACGCCTTTGTTGTGCCAGACTCTGGCTTTGTCTATTGAAACATGTTTTCCCAGAGTAAAGACGAAGTTTGGAATGTCAGTGCGCCGAACCTGGGCCGAACTCTGGCTTTTCCTTTTGAAACATGGTTTGCCGTAGTAAAAGTCACATTGGGCCCAGTGAAACGCCTTTGTTGGGCCAGACTCTGGCTTCTTATATTAAAACATGTTTTTCCATTGTGAAGACGAAGTTTGGAACAGCAGTGCGCCGAGCCTGGGCCGAACTCTGGCTTTTCCTTTTAAAATATGGTTTGCCGTAGTAAAAGTCACATTGGGCCCAGTGAAGCGCCTTTGTTGGGCCAGACTCTGGCTTTTTCTATTAAAAGTACTAATGATCAGTCGACGATCCCGGTGCACCGGCTCCCGCATCAGGTGGTTTAGCACGTATACAACGTGCAATATTTTTAAATATAAATTGTTTCAACATCCAAAATGACTCCCAATGATCAGTCGACAATCCGACTGCACCGGGTCCCGCACCAGGTAGTTAAGCACGTATTCCACGAAAACTTTGTTGAAACTCCAATTGTGACAACATCCAAAATAAGTACCAATGATCAGTCGACGATCCGTCTGCACCGGGTCCGGCACCAGGTACTTTAGCACGTATACTGCGCAAACTTTTTTGAAATTTAAATTGTTTCAACAGACAAAATGACTCCCAATGGTCAGTTGACGATCCAGGTGCACCGGGTCGCGCACCAGTTAGTTTAGCCCATATTCTGCAAGGAATTAAAAAAAATTAAATTGTTCCAACAGCCAAAATAACTAACAGTGGTGAGTCGACGATCCGGGTGGACCTGGTCGAGCACAAGGTAGTTCAGCACGTAATTTACGAGAACTTTTTAAAATTCAAATTGTGACAACATCCAAAATAACTAACAATAATCAGTCGACGATCGGGGTGCACCAGGTCTTGCACCAGGTAGTTTAGCACGTATTCCAGAGAAATTTTTAAAAATTCAAAGTGTGCAAACAGCCAAAATAACTACCAATGAGCAATCGACGATCCAGGTGCACCGGGTCGCGCAGCAGGTAGTTTAGCATGTATTCTACGAGAAATGTTTTTAAATTTAAATCGTTGCAACAGCCAAAATAAATAACAGCGGTGAATCGACGATCCCGGTGCACCGGGTCGCGCACCAGGTAGTTTAGCCCGTATTCTGCAAAAAATTAAAAAAAATTTTAATTGTTCCAACATCCAAAATAACTAACAGTGGTGAGTCGATGATCTGGGTGCACCAAGTTGCGCACAAGGTAGTTTAGCACGTATTTTACGAAAACTTTTTTGAAATTTAAATTCCTCCAACGGCCAAAATAACTACCAAACATCAGACGACGATCCCGGTACACCGAGTCGCCCAACAGGTATTTTAGCACGTATACTATGAGAACTTTTTTCAAAATTAAATTGTGACAAAATCCAAAATAACTAACAGAGGTGAGTCGACGATCCGGGTGCACTGGGTTGCGCACCAGGTAGTTGAGCACGCATTCTGCGAGAAATATTTCATTATTTAAATTGTTCCAACAGCTAAAATAACTACCAATGATCAGTCGACGATCCGGGTGAATTGAGTCATGCACCAGGTCGTTCAGCACGTATTCTACGATAAATTTTTTAAAATATAAATTGTTTCAGCAGCCAAAATAACTAGCAGTGGTGAATAACGATCCGGGTGCAGCGGGTCGAGCACCAGGTAGTTTAGGACGTACTTTACGAGAAATTTTTTTAAATTTAAATTGTTCCCGCATCCAAAATATCTACCAACGATCAGCCGACGATCCGGGTGCACCGTGTAGCGCACCAGGTAGTTTAGCACCTATTCTACGAGAGATATTTTACTATTTAAATTGTTCCAACATCAAACCTTTTGAAGTACTTAAAATCTTTATGATATCTTAAAATTTCTGTGTAATCTTTTGAAATCTTTTTAAATTTTTGTAAAATACTTGAAATCCTTGAAATTTTTAAAATCCTTGAAATCTTTGAAATCTATGTGAATATGAAATCTTTTGTGTTCGTTTGAAATAATTGAAATCTTTCAAAATCTTCTCAAATTTGTTGAAACCTTTTAAAATAGTTAAGCATCTTTGAAATATTTGTGAAAAATCTTTCGTATTCGTTTGAAATCCTTGAAATCCCTGAAATCTTTGAAATCTTTGTGAAATCTTTCAAACCTTTTGAAGTACTTAAAATCTTTATGATATCTTAAAATTTCTGTGTAATCTTTTGAAATCTTTTTAAATTTTCGTAAAATACTTGAAATCCTTGAAATTTTTAAAATCCTTGAAATCTTTCAAATCTATGTGAAATTTTTTGAAATTTGTATGAATACTTTGAAATCTTTGAGAAAGCTTTCCTTCATCTTAGTTTGTGTCCTTGAAATCTTTGAAATCTTCCTGAAATCTTTTGAAATCTTTGCGAAATGTTTTGAAATCTTTGTGAATTCGTTGAAATCTCTTGAAGTATTCAAAATCTTGGTAAAATCTTGAAATTTCTGTGAAATCTTTTGAAATCTTTTTAAATTTTTGTAAGCTATTTGAAATCCTTGAAATCTATGAAATCGATATGAAATTTTTTGAAATTTATATGAATTCTTTGAAATCTTTGTGAAAGCTTTCCTTTATCTTTGTTTGTGTCCTTCAAATATTTGAAATCTTCCTGAAATCTTTGCGAAAGCTTGTAAAATCTTTGTGAATTCGTTGAAATCACTTGAAGTACTTTAAATATTTGTAAAATCTTGAAATTTCTGTGAAATCTTTTGGAATCTTTTTTAATTTTTGTGAAATATTTGAAATCCTAGAAATCTCTAAAATCCCTGAAATCGTTGAAATATATGTGAATATGAAATCTTTTGTGTTGGTTTGAAATAATTGAAATCTTTCAAAATCTTCTAAAATTTGTTGAAACCTTTTAAAATAGTTAAGCATCTTTGAAATATTTGTAAAAAATCTTTCGTATTCGTTTGAAATCCTTGAAATCCCTGAAATCTTTGAAATCTTTGTGAAACCTTTCAAACCTTTTGAAGTACTTAAAATCTTTATGAAATCTTGAAATTTCTGTGAAACCTTTTGAAATCTTTTTGAATTTTTGTAAAATATTTGAAATCCTTGAAATCTTTAAAATCCCTGAAATCTTTGAAATCTATGAGAAATTTTTTTAAATTTGTATGAATTCTTTGAAACCTTTGTGAAAGCTAATCTTTGTTCCTAATCATTGTTCGTGTCCTTGAAATCTTTGAAATCTTTCTGAAATCTTTAAAATCTTTCTGAAATTTTTCAAATCTTTTGAAATCTTTGTGAATTCGTTGAAATCAATTGAAGTACCTTAAATATTTGTGAAATCTTGAAATTTCTGTGAAATCTTTTTAAATTTTTGTAAAATATTGAAATCCTTGAAATCTTCCCCTAACTATCTTCAAGTTGACAGATGATTACTGAACAAATACACTCGAACTCCAAAGATACGAGAAGCTCGGGAATCGGAAACTCCAAAGATACGAGCATGAAAGGGGTAACCTGTATGATCCCTACATGACCTTTACACCCCAGGGATATGAGTTTGCGACAATAAAATAGAGGTGTAGAACGCAGAATTTCTAGCACTAGTGTTACATTTCCGGTGTTAAAAAGGAAGCTTCTATTCAAAAAATGCAACTGAACTGTCAAAAAAGTCTCAAGAATAAAGGCCAAGGTCAAAGTCAAGGTCACCATCGTATGCCTCAATGTAAACCCTACAACTTTTGTCTGGATCTTTTTCGCATAAAAAGCTTTCCTTAAAAATGATTGAGGTGCGATTTTAAAAATAAAACTCTCTTTATAATATAAATACCTACATTTATGGCTGTGATTTGGCCTGCACCATAGTTCAAACCATGATTGTTACGCTGACATACAGCGCATAAATTCAACCAGCAATAACCTATTGCGCACGTCTACAGACCATCATAACCCCCGGAAGTCTACAGCACATCATGATCCACTGCGCATGCCTACGAGCCACCATGACCAAGTGCACATGCCGACGACCTACCAAGGATTACTGCGCACATATTTTTGACTTAACTGGAACTAATCTCCTCAGGTATCTAGAGAGAAAAATGTCATACACTGTAAAAATTGGCCCTTTTCGAATCTACACATAGTGATATTTGAACCCCAATTACACCACGAAAACCTCACTTTTTTTTTGCAGTCATCGAGACTTTTGATCACCATGACATGAACTATATTTTCCCTCAATTACAAACAAATCAGCCGAAAGCCAATTTCTGTACAAATTCTACGGGGTTCTTTACACGTCTCTCTCACAACCGTGAGATGGGTGGTCACAAGACATGGCGAAATCACAACGACAGGCCGGCGAAACCCTCGTGTGTTTTGAGGACGCAAAGCGGCCCAAGGATCACACCTTTCTGCATCCACCTCGCAAGTGTCATGACATATTTTTGGCACGCGGGTATGGCTTGAAGGTTACGAACCAGTGATAGTTTCGCACCTCCGAGAGCACCTATCAGAAGGACAATTACTCGAAATTACTCATATATATCATTAATGTATTCTCAGGCCTCGGACCTATATCGCAGCTGCCATTTTGTGACACTGTCTTTGAGCCATTCAACGGTTCTGCTACTCCAGGGTAAAAATATTTGTTCTGGATTTTGTCTTGGGTGAAGACTAATCCAAAACAATTTCAAGTTATTCTGTATGTCTAGCTCGTGAGACTGAACCATACTATTTTTGATGTCTTCAGACCCTCTGAGGGTCATCACTAATCCGCTTTAAACCTTATAGAATGTTTATATTATTTATTTCCATGTTATTTATTTTTTGTGTATTAATAAGTTTATTTATCTGCAATAATTATGTTCCTTGGATGGTGAATCTAAAAATGTTGTCCATTTTTTCCTATCTCCATCAGTTCACTAGATACTTCTAGAAAATGACAGCAAAAAAATGAATTTTCGACAAAGAAGATTAATTTTCTATCAAAAAGAACGAATTTTCAACAAAATACATGAATTTTCAACCAAAAGCGATCAATTTTCAACCAATAATATAGTAACAGTTAAATTTTCCGTAAAAAGAAAATTCATTCCAAACGAAAAAAAAAAACTAATTTGCAACAAAACAGTTAATTACAATAATATAAAGCTGCTTTTACAAATAACGTTTTTTATTTCTCAAAACTGTTATTCTTGATCCACAAAATTGAATATCTTTTTCGAAATTTCTAAAAACATGTATGCGCGCGCGTAGCACGCTTTTGCTACTTGTCCAAATATTAAAAGTGCGTGGCGCCATTTTCGATTAATTCTCAAAAATATCTCGAAATTACCCGAAAGAATTTGAAAATATTGTTGTTAGGAAACCCGTGTTGGTGACTGGATGAAGTTTTCGTTTTTTTGCCGCTTGAAAAAAGTCTGCTGATTTCAGGTTTATGAGAAATGTAAGGTTATCTAAATAATATATATTCAATAATAATAATCAATGTAAGAAAGGTGTCCAGCATTTTGATATACAAATTGTAATTTGTAGATTTTTGAAGATTTCAAAAATGAAGAAACTTTTTAAGAATTTTAAAAGGTTTCAAGATAACAAAAAAATTTCTTTAAAATTCTAGCAAAATGTAAACTGATTTTTTATTTTGAAAATAAATGTTAAGAGAAAATTGACAGACTTCAAAAGATTTTACATTACACTCTAAAATTTCGAGAAAGAATGGGAAAGAATTTCAAGCAAAATCTTTCAATTAGCAAGATTACAAAGATTTATAAAAAAAATGCGAGTAAGTTTGAGACATTTCGAAATTTAAAATGATTCACAATTAATTTAAAAGTTGAAAATATTTCAAAAGCTTTAAAAATGTACATTTTTGAATAGTTGGAAAAAAAATTTGAAGCTTCTTAAAGGATTTTGAAAGGATTCACGATAATAAAAACATGTTCTTAGACTTCATGGGAAAATTTGAACAGATTTGTTATTTTGAAAAATTAATTTTAAGAGCACATTTAAAATCATTTTAAAAGATGACAAAATATTTTAAAAGATTACAAAAGATTTATAAAATCGTCATGACAGATTCTCGAAGCTTGTAAGGCAATTTTTGTAATTTTTCAGAATTTTATTAAAATTTTTGGAAAAATTCGAATAATTTAAAAAAATATTTAGAAGGTTTTGGAAATAGTTTCCAAAAACATTTGAAATATGAAAATATTTCAAAAAATTTAAAACAAAATGATAATTTTTTGAAGATTTCAAACAAAATTCGAAGCTTCTTAAGAAGTTTAAAAGATTTCAAGAAAATAAAAAAACTTTCTTAAAATTCCTGGGAAAATTGAAACTGATTTTTTATTTTTTAAATAAATTTTGAACGAAAATTGACAAAGATTTCAAAAGATTTAAAATTATTTTCTAAAATTTCGAAAAATAATTGGAAAGGTTTTCAAGCAAAATCTTTCCATTAGCAAGATTACAATTCATGGTATAATTTGTCTGTAACCTGTGTTGACGTAATATTACTGCTTTTATAATGATGAATTGTTCCAAAGGAAACCAAAATGATAAATTGTTCCAAAGGAAACCAAAATGATTCATTGTTCAAAAGGATCCTAAAATTAATCATTGTTCCAAAGGAACCCAAATCGTCCATCAAAAATCTCAAACTAAGTGAGATTTCTCTGAATTGCATTCCTGTGACCTGTGTCCACGTAATCGTACTGCTTTTATAATGATGAGTTGTTCCAAAGGAAACCACAATGATAAATTGTTACAAAGGAACTCAAAATTATTCATTGTTCCAAAGGAACCCAAAATTATTCATTGTTCCAAAGGAACCCCAAATTATAAATTTTTCTAAAGGAACCCAACATTACAAATTGTTTCGAAGGAACCCAAAATTATAAATTGTTCTAAAGGCACCCAAAATTATCAATTGTTCTAAAGGAACCAAAAATTATAAATTGTTCTAAAGGAACCCAAAATTATCAATGGTTCCAAAGGAAACAAAAATAATAAATTGTTCAAAAGGAACCAAAAATTAACAATTGTTACCAATGAACCCAAAATCGTCCATTACAAATTTCATACTCTGTGTAAGATTTCTGTGAATTGCATTCCTGTGACTGTGACCCGTGTCCAAGTAATCGTACTGCTTTTATAATGATGAATTGTTCCAAAGGAAACCAAAATGATCAATTGTTTCAAAGGAACTCAAAATTATAAATTGTTCCAAAGGAAACCAAAACTATAAATTGATCCAAAGAAACCCAAACTGTTCAATTGTTCAAAAGGAACCCAAAATTAACAATTGTTCCAAAGGAACCCAAAATCGTCCATCAAAAATCTGAAACTGAGTGAGATTTCTGTGAATTGCATTCCTGTGACCTTTGTCCACGTATTCGTACTGCTTTTATAATGATGAATTGTTCCAAGGGAACCCAAAATTATAAATTGTTCTAAAGCATTCCAAAATTATAAATTGTTCTAAAGGAACAAAAAATTATAAATTGTTTCAAAGGAATACAAAATGATAAATTGTTCCAAAGGAGCCCAAAATTATAAATTGTTCCAAAGGGACCCAAAATGATAAATTATTCAAAAGGAACCCAAAATTAATAATTGTTTCGAAGGAACCCAAAATCGTCCATCAAAAATCACACACTCTGTGTGAGATTTCTGTGAATTGTATTCCCGTGTCTGTGATCCGTGTTCACGTAATCGTACTGCTTTTATAATGATGAATTGTTCCAAAGGAACCCCAAATTATATATTGTTTTAAAGAAGCCGAAAATTATAAATTGTGTCAAAGGAACCCAAAATTATAAATTGGTCCAAAGGGACCCATAATTATAAATTGTTCTAAGGGAACCCAAACTTATAAATTGTTCCAAAGGAACTCACAATTATAATGATGAATCGTTCCAAAGGAAACAAAGATGATAAATTGTTCCAAAGGAACCCCAAATTATAAATTGTTCCAAAGGAACACAAAATGATAAATTGTTGTTTAAAACTGAATTATTTTTGGTTAAAAATGTTTTTGGTTTAAAATTAAAATCTTTTATGATTGAAATATCAACTAGCATATTTCTCGTTGAGAATTCATCCTTTTTAAACAAAACTTCGTCACCTTGGTTGTAAATTAAACTATTTTGTTGAAAACTCCTTCTTACTTGGTTGAAAATTAATTATTTTAACTAAAACTTCAAACAAAACGAAAATCATTATTTAAATATTTGGTTGAAGGTTTATATGTTTTGTTAGAAATTAATATTTTTGGTAGCAAATTAATCTTTTTGGTTGAAAATTTATCTGTTCGGTAGAAAATTTGTCTTCTTGGTTAAAAAATTATCTTTTTGGTTGACAATTCATTTTTTGTTGTTGAAAGATTGTGTTGTGTTGTAGAATACAAACTTCTTGGTGACTAATTCATCTTTTTTTTTTAAATTCATTTCATTTGTTGAAATTTTAACTATTAGATTGAAAATTCCTTTTGAAATTCTAATATTTGGTTTAAGATTGATGTACTTTGTTCAAAATTAATATTTTTAGTAGAAAGTTAATCTTCTTGGTTAAAAATTTATCTTTTTCGTTGAAATTTCATTTGTTTTTTGTTAAGAAATTGTGTTGTGTTGTAGAATATTAATCTTCCTGGTGACTAATTCATCTTTCTGGTTGAAAATTTATTTCTTTTAATTTTTTAATTCTTTTAATTTCTTCTAATTTTAACGATTGGATTGAAAATTCCTTTAGAAATTCAAATATTTGGTTTAAGATTGATGTATTTTGTTAAAAATCAATATTTTTGGTAGAAAAGTAATCTTCTTGGCCTAAAATCACGGCTGCTACATCTCAGGGAATTCCAGAAACTCACGGAGTGGGGGAATTTTGAATAAACTGAAGTTAATTTGAATATATTATTGAAAATTCAACAATTTCGTTAAAAAGTCATTCTTTTTGGTTAAAAATTCACCTTTTTGCGTTGTAAATTCATCTATGTTGGTAGAAATTGCCTCTTTTTTGGTTAAAAATCACAAATTTTTGGTTGAAAATTAATTTGTTTTGGTTGAGGATTCAAGTATTTTATTGAAAATTCGTCTTTTTTGGTTGAATTCAACTATTTTTGGTTTAAATTTTAATTATTTTTTTGGTTGAAATATCAACAAAGGGTTTTATTTTTAAACCAAAAATTATTACATTTTTTGTTGAGAATTCATCCTTTTTGAACGAAGATACATAACTTTGGTGGTAAATTAAACTATTTTGTAGAAAATTCCTTCTTTTTCGGTTGAAAATTTATGTATTTTGTCAAAAATTAATATTTTTTGATAGAAAATTAATCTTCTTGATTGAAAAATTATGTTTTCGGTAGAAAATTTTCCTTTTTTTTTTAATTTACATTTTTGGTTGACCATTTATTTTTTGTGGTTAAACAAGTGTGTTTTGTTGTAGAATAATAATCTTTCTGGCGACTATTTTAGCTTTTTGGTTGAAAATTCAATTCTTTGTTTGAAATTTTAACTATTAGGTCGAAAATTCCCTTAGAAATTCAAATATTTGGCTTAAGATTGATGTATTTTAAAAATGGATTTTATTATTTTGTTGAAAATTTGACCTTTTTGGTTGAAAATGCAACTACTTGGTTGAAAATTGAACTGATTTGTTAAAAATTAATTTTTTTTGATGAAAATTCACCTTTTTCGTTGGAAAATTGAACTTTTTTGTTAAAAAATCTTTTGTTTAAAAATGGATTTTATTATTTTGTTGAAAATTTGACCTTTTTGGTTGAAAATGCAACTACTTGGTTGAAAATTGAACTGATTTGTTAAAAATTAATTTTTTTTGATGAAAATTCACCTTTTTCGTTGGAAAATTGAACTTTTTTGTTAAAAAATCTTTTGTTTAAAAATGGATTTTATTATTTTGTTGAAAATTTGACCTTTTTGGTTGAAAATGCAACTACTTGGTTGAAAATTGAACTACTATGTTAAAAATTTATTTTTTTGGTTGAGGATTTTACTATTTTGTTGAACTTTTGACTTTTTTGGTTGAAAATTCAACTACTTGGTAGAAAGTAGAATTACTTTGTTGAAAATTAGTTTTTCTGCTGTGATATGAAATTCGTGATATTTCAAGTGATTGAATAGATTTTTCTTCTAAAATTTTTTAAAATTCCCGGCCAAAAAATACATTAACTGTCATTTCCCGGTCTCAAAAAATGCTGTAAACTTTTTTTTTAAATTAAGAATTAAAAGAAAAATGTTTACCTGTTTAAACTCATGTCTCTCCTGAGAATTGTGACTAGAGCAGCTGTTAATAACGAAACCATATCCTTGCGACAAAGTTGGCTATTATGGACAGGAAATCCAACCAGTAATAAATCCAAAGCACTTCTCTGAACCAATACAGAACTGTCCTGAACTCCTGCCGAAATAGCGGTGACCTTAACAAGAAAAAATAACTAATTAATATTTAATAACAAATATAAATAGGCCAGCCTATTTATTTACAATAAATTTAAATAAATCTTGATTAGGCAAAAGAGATTATTAAATTACTGGAAGAAATCAACAAAAAGAAAAAAGACTGCAATTAATGAAAAGGTTTCAACCATTTTTAAACAAGACGAACAATATTCTACCAAAAAGACGAATTTTCAACATAATACATGAATTTTCAATCATATTGTTGAATTTTGAACTGAAAAAGATAAATTTTTACCCAATAATTTAATAGTTTAATTTTCAGTTGAAAAAATTATTTTTTACCAACAAAGATAAACTTTTAATCACATAGTTGAATTTTCAACTAAGAAAGATAAATTTACAATTAAAAAAATTAATTTTTAACCAAGAAAAAAATAAATTTCAACAAAATAGTAAAATATTCAACCAAAGAAATTAATTTAAAAACAAAAATAATAATATTCTAACGAAGGCGAATTTTCTTCGAAATACATGACTAAAATCACATAGTTGAATCTTCAACTAAAAAAGATAAATTTTTAACCAAAAATGAAATAGTACATTTTTCAGTAAAAAAAAAATAATTTTCAACAACAACAAAAAACGAAGTTTCAACAAAGTATAAAAATTTTCAACCAAATAAATGGATTTTTAATTTATATATATATATATATATATATATATATATATATGTATATAACTAAACAATTTATATATACTCTAAAAGTAGGAAAATTCACGTAACTACTTGCAGTATTTAACATCAAATTTTTAACAATGTTACAGAAATTTAAATCTCAAAATGAATAATCTGAAAATAAATAAATTGAAAAAATTAAAACATTCTTAATATTACAGATAGTGTCAAATAAAAGTAGAACTATACAATTTATTCTTCTTTTAGTTTGTAAACTTCTCATATAATATTTATTTTAGTTGAACTACTTTGTTGAAAATTCATTTTTTTGTAGAAGGTTCATCTCTTTGGTTGGAAATTTAACTATTCGATTTTTAGGAAATAAATTTTTCTTGCTCAAAAAGTCATATTTTGGGCTGAATGCTGAACTCCTTTGTTCAAAATCCATTTTTTTATGATTCATAACTATTTGGCTGAGAATGTTTTGTTATTAAATTTAAAATATAATTCTTCCATTTTTGGTTGAAAACTCATATTTTTAACTCAAAATTTATCTTTTCTAGTTGTACATTCAACTATATGGCTGAAAATTTATGTCTTTTGTAGAAACTTTGTCTTTATTGGTAGAAAACTGATCTTTTTGGTTCAATATTCATCCTTTTTGTGAATATGTTTTTATTGAAATATCAACTATTATATGTCTTCAGGAGAATTCTTTTTTTTTTGGAAAAATGAACTACTTGGTTTGGAACTGAACAACAATCAACACTTTTTCTATTGTGGAAGATTTATCATTTTAGTTGAGAATCATACTCGTTGGTCGTAAATTCAAGAATTCCTTTTCTTCTTTTGTTAAATATTGGATGAATTGGAAATTTATATTTTATACGTTAAAAAATCAACTAGTTGGTAGAGGATTCAACCATTTGGTTAAAAGGTCATCTTTTTTGGTTGCGTTCAATGGTTTGATATTTTTTTTAATAATTAATTTTTTAAACTTAAAATTTGACAATTGCATTTTTGATTCCGAAAATTTTTTTTTTAGTTTTTATTTCGTTTAAATCAGCTGGTTGAAATTGGTTTTTTGGTAGAAAATTCATCCTGTATGTTAGAAAAGTCATCTTTGTTCGTTGAAAATTAATTTTTATGTTCAAAGTACAAATATCTTCCGAACAACAAATTTTTTTGGTTAAAAAATTCTACTGTTTTTAGTATCAAATTGTCAACCAGAAAAACATTGGAATTATACGAAAATATTGATTTTTCTAACGTATTTTGCTAAAGCTCAAACACGACGTTTATCAATTGATTTCAAATTGATTACACTTTTCGGAATCCTCAAACGCATTTTAAGCACGAATTTTTTAGGAAAAAAGTTTCGCCCTAAAATAGCTTTACCATAAAAGAATGATAGATTCAATAGATTTAATACTTTCACGATGATTCATTATGAAAAATTCAAATTTTAAATTTAAAAGCTGTTTCGGGATTCAATCGTGTGCAAAACGACGAAACTTGCCGACGTTTCGTGAACATTGCAGTTCACTTCTTCAGGGCTGACCTGAACCTATATTTCTCCTTTCCGGGAGATTTTTGGTAAAATCTTACTGTTTCTTATGAAGTGAAATAGCAATTCAACTCTCAACCAAGTAGTTAAATTTTTAACCAAAAGAAATAAATTATCAACAACAAAAAAATGTAATAGTTGATATTTTATCCTAGAAAAGATTTTTGTTTTTAATCGAAAATAGTTTAATTGAACCAAAAAGTTGCAGTTTTATCAAAAAAGGATGAAACTTCTACCAAAAGAGATCAATTTTCCAAATACAAATGACGAATTTTCATCAAGAGTTAAAATTTCAACCAAGAAAGATTTTTCAGTCAATAAGGAAAAAGAATTTCATTTATAATGTGGAATTTCTAAGCCAAAGCGAGGAGATTTCTACAAAACAGTTGATTTTTTAACAAAGAAGATTAATTTTCTAACAAAAATGACGGATTTTCGACAAGTTACATAAAATTTAACCAAATAGTTGAATTTTTTAACTTGAAAAGGTCAATTTAAAAAAAAATGGAATAGATCAATTTTTATTTAAAACACCTAATTTTCAATTGAAACAAAAACGAATTTTCTACAAAACAGTTAAATTTTTAGCAAAAAAAAATTATTTTTAACCACACAGTTCGATTTTCAACATAATAGTTAATTTTTTAGGTAAAACAATTAATTTTTAACATAACAAGATGAATTTTCAACAAAAAATGTAATAGTTGATATTTTAACCAAAAATATTTTAATTTAAAATTAAAATTAGTTAAATTTAACCAATAAAAGATAAATTTTCAATCAAGCAGTTGCATTGTTCACCATCAAAATTGATTTTATACCAATAAAGACCAATTTTCCACAAAATACACTAGTATTCAACAAAATAGTTACATTTTCAACAAAAGAAATGAATGTTCAAAACTAAAATGATGAATCTTTAACTAAAAAATGAATTTTCAACAAATTAGTTCAATTTTCAACCAAATAGTTGATTTTTCGAACTAAAAATACGAATTTTCTATAAAATAGTTGAATTTTCAGAAAAAAATCTTTCAAACGAAGTAGATTAATTTTTAAACAGACAGTTGCATTTTCAACAAAAAAATTAATTTCCACGAAATGAAATAAAATTTTAAACCAAAAAGACGATTGTTCAACAAAATAGTTAAATTTTTAATCAAACAAGTTTTGAAGAAACTTCCGTTTTTTCCATTTTTTTCTTTGTTTAAATGCGAACTGAATTAATCGGGCCCAATAAAAAAAATCAACTGTGTCTGGTTGAAAATTTAATTATTTTATTGAAAATTCATCTCTTTCGGTAAAAAATTAATCTTTTTTGCTGAAAATGCAATTATTTGGTTGAAAATTTAGCTTTCTTGGTTAAAAATTGCATTTTTTGTTGAAAAATAATATTTTCGGGATTAAAAGTCAAAGATTTTCGAACGCATTCGAGTTTTTAATTGAAAAACTCAACTTTCTTGATGAAAATGTATCTTTTATGGTAGAAAATTAATATTTTTTGGTTTAAAATTCAAATCTTGAGCTGAAAATTAACTTTTTTAAAATGTGCAGTTTCAGCCAAAAGTAGGAACTTTCAACCAAGAAATTTTATTTTGTACCAAAAAAGACCAATTTTTAATAAAATATTGAAATTTTCAACCAAAGAGATGAATTTTCTGCTAAAATGATGAATTTTCAGCAAAAAAAAAAAAGAACTTTAAACAAAGTAGTTAAATTTTCAACCTAAGAGGTGAATCTCAAATAAAATTAATTTTTAACAAAGTGGGTCAAGTTTCAACCAAGTAGTTGAATCTTCAATGAAAAAAGACGAATTTTCAATATAATCATAAAATTTTCCAACAAATAGTCAAATTTTCAAATAAATGGTTTATTTTTTAGCTAAATAGTTGAATTTTCTACCAAAATAGTAGAGTTTTCAAATAAAAATATGATTTTTTAACAAAACAGTTCATTTTCAACCAAATAGTTTAATTTTCTACCAAATCGTTGAATTTTCACCAAAAAAGGTTACTAACCCAATAGTTAAATTTTTAACTAAAAAAATTATTTCTTGACGAAACATGTAATAGTCAATATTGAAATCAAACCATATTTCTATTTAAAAACAGAAAACGTTGGATTCGACCAAATAAGACGATTTTTTGACTGAATTGTTGAATCCTCGACCAAAGAAGGATAATTTTCAACCACAAAAATGCATTTTTAGCCAAAAAAGATGAATTTTCAACCAAGAATATTAATTTTTCACGAAAAAAGAAGAATTTTTGATAAAATATTCAAATTTTCAATCTAAGAGATGAATTTTCTAATAAAATGATGAATCTTCAAAAAAAAAATTAATTCTCAACAAAACTGTTCATCATTGAATTAAATAGTGGAATTTTCAGCCAAAAAGATTAGTTTGGAACCAAAAAGATTAGTTTTCTACCAAAAAAGATGAATCTCAAACCAAATAGTTGAATTTTTAGGAAATCAGTTTAACTTACATCCAAATAGTTCAATTTTTTACTACAAAAATTAACGCTTAGTGAAATATGTAATAGTTCATATTTAAACCAAAAAGGATTTCAATTAAAAATAAAACCCCCTTGCATTAAACCAGAAAAGACGAATTTTTTACAAAATCGTTGAATCGTCAATCAAAAAAAAAAATAATTTTCAACCAAAAATGTGCAGTTCCAGCCAAAAGGATGAATTTTCACCCAAGAAATTTTATTTTTTACCAAAAAGACCAATTTTCAATAAATATTGAAATTTTCAACCAAATAGTTGAATTTTCAACCGAAGAGATGAATCTTCAAAAACAACAAAATGATTTCCTAACAAATTAGTTCAACTTTTAACCAATTAGCTGAATACATAACCAAAAAGGATTACTTTTTAACAAAATAGTTGCATTTTCGACAAAATGATCAAATTTTCAACCAAATAGTAGATTTATTCACCAAACGAGATGAATTCTATTATAAAAAGGGAAGAAGAATTCTTTTAAAATAGGGAAAAGAGAGGAATAGAGGAAAAGTGTGAACTGAAATATGAAAGCGATTATCAAATTCATTAAATTATTTTTTTACTATACCGTTGAAGTTGCTACTCTTATGGATGTACCTGTAAATGATTGTATAATTTGTTATCAAATTCGGTCTCATGTCTCGCTATATCATCATCTTTGGTCAGATGGTCCTAAGTTGCAAAATATCAATGAAGCACAGAGTTAGGTATGATCCCCGAGCCTAGAGCTAAACAGTGTTCCAGTGTTGGTACATCTCTTTTAGCATGCATGTAAAGCGACCTTTGATGCGATACGAACGAAAAACTTCCATTTTTCGACTTACCGGTATGAGCACTTTTCATCAGGGATGTCTTGATCTACAACAGATCTAAAATTTAGAAAAATCCACCGTGTCTTGCATACCCCCTGGCAATCACTTTTGAAGAAATCAATCATTCAAATAAAATCTTCAACATTTGAGCCGAATGTTGGAATTTTCATTACTTTTAGAAAAAAATCTGCTATGTCGTCAGTTTCGAATATTCTTCAAATTTCCCTACCGATTGGTATTTCTACCGAAAAGATTTTATTTTTATATCAAAAACACTTTAATTCAACCATGCAAAGAAATTTATAACTAAAAAAGATCAATTTCGAACAAAAAAGAAAATAATTGAATCTTCATTTCAAAAAGTTAATTGTTGACCGGAAAAAAAACAAGTCAACCTAATAGTTGCTTGTTTGACCATGTATATAAGTTTGAAACTTAAATGATGAATCTTTAACCAATAAAATAATTCCTAAGAAAGTAGATCAACTTTCAACCAATGAGTTGAATTTTGAGCCAAAAATATTAATTGAGAAGACAGCAACATCCGTTGTTATAAACAGTTTTGGAAGCAAAATATTTAAATTTCAGATTTTTTCAGTTATTCCAATAAAGTAGTTCAAAACAAAGTTGAGAGTCTAAGTTTATCACAAATAGTAATAAAAATGTATTAAAAATATTGCTGAAACATCATTATAGATTGTCAACATTAAAATTAATATATTCCAGCACACATTATCAAAGTTATATATTTTAAGAAATATCTGCAATACCTTAAGCAATTAAAAACTGTTTTTGAGAATGTTTATTGTTGACGTTTGAAATATTTTTGTGATTAGATGTCATTTCTACTTGAGTACGAAAGAGTTTTTGCAGCAATAATTTTTTTTTCAAATTAATTCAACATTTTCTTTAAGTAACAAGAATAAGTTCGTGGAATAGTTCTGTTGCAAAATATAATTGGTAATTAATTGCATTAGTTGCGAAACTAATTTTGAAGGCTTACGATATTATCACTAATACAGGATCAAACAGATTCAAGTGGAAACCCAGAAAAATACGAAAAATGTGAAGCCTACAATGGGCACTTAGATGCAGTTTGATAATTTAGAGACTGAAAATAATAGTTTGAATGAACTGTCAAGCTTATTTTCAATACTTTGGAAATATCAGGTGAGAAAACTGGAAATTCTGCATATATAAAAAAAAAATATTTTTATTACTACATTTTATTTTGTAAAATTAATTTCGGTAAGGTTGAATCGCAATTATCAATCAGGTAAGAAAAGCAAAGGATGATTTCAATGGATTTCAACTCTTTTGTTTAAAATTCATTTTTTGATGTTGAAAATTTATCTCTTTTTGGTTGAAGGTTTAACTCATTTTTAAACATTTCTTTTTTTTTTGTTGAGAATTAATTTTTTCAACTTAAGAAATAACTATTTCATTTTTTATTTAAAATTCATACTTTTAACTGAAACTTCTGGTGTTTAATTTAAAAAAATTTAATTAAAGTTTTTTTTTCTTGTTTCAAATTCATATATTTTGTTGAAAATTGCTATTTTTTGGGAGAGAGTTAATCTTTTTGGTTCAAAATTAATCTTTTTGGGTAAAAATATAACTGTTTGTTTAAAAATTAATCTATTTTGTTTTAGAATGCAACTATTTTGTTAAAAATTCATCTTTTTTGGTTGAAAAATCCACTATCTAGTTTGAAGTTAAACTGCTTGATAAAAAATGCATTTTTTATTGAAGATTCATCATTTCAATTGAGCATTCATATTTAGGCGTTAAAAATTAATATGAATTGTAGAAAGTTGATATTTTTTTGCTCAAAGATTCAACGATTTGGTAGAAAATTCAACTATTTGTTGAAAAATGAATTTTTTGTTAAAAATTTAACTATTTGGTGAAAAATTAAACTATTTTTATGAAAATTCAACCATTTGGTAGAAAATTAACTTTTTCGTTTAAAAATGATATTTTTGGTTTAAAAATTCAACCTTTTTGTGCATAATTCATCTTTTTGGTTCATAAATTCCACAATTTTGTTAAAAAATCGTCTTTTTGGTAGAACATTAATTTTGTTTTTAGGAAATTTATTCTTCTGATTGAAATTCAACCTCTTTCTTAGATAGGATATCTTCTTGGGTAAACATTCAAATTTTTCATTATAAATGTAATTTTAGGTAGAAAATAAATCTCCTTAACTGAAAATTAATCCTTTTTGGTTTAAAATGCAATTGTTTCGTTGAAAAAGCAGCTGCTTGATAACTGAGGATTAATTTTTTATCTGAAAACTTAAGCAGTCCATTCTTGGTTGGAAATTGATTTTTTAAGTTGGAAATTCAATAATTTTGTTAAAAAGTTTATATATTTTGTTTAAAATACGTCTTTTTTGGTAGAAAATTATTCCTCTTGGGCCTCGTTAAAAATTGATCTTGGATCTTTAACTATTTTCTTGATAATTCGTTTTTTTTATTGAAAAATGGTTTGAACTTAAAATTTAAATATTCCATTTTTGTATAAAATTGATCGCTTTGATTAAAAGTTCATGTATTTTCTTAAAAATTCAACGCTCTCTGAAACATTTTCTGATGGTCCTATGAAATCATAAATCATACAGATTTGTGCATTGCCCAATATATAGGAAAATTATAATTTTTCTCTTACCTTGTAATTCAAAATTTTCTTAAACATTCCTTGTTTCATAAATATTATGTCGGTCATAAATAATTTTCGACTTTTGATAAATAGTATAACAACTGCCACTCAAGAGATATGAATGAAGTGGTGTGAAAATTATTTTTGGATCCGCAAAAGTGGATTATTTTGATCTAAAGTTGAGAATCTTTTTTTTTTTTTTTTTTTTTTTTTTTGAAGAGAGAATTTCGCGAAAAGTTGAATCAATAATTTGTTGAAACTTTTTTTCAGACAAAATTGCACAATTTTTTCATGTAAATTTGTATAGCTCAAAAGTGTATAATTTCATCTTTGATATCTCCAAATTTCAACAAAATTCAAGCATCGGTTCCGGGAAATGTCGAGAATTAAAAAAAATAAGACAACCAAAAATTCAATATAGCGTAACTCCCAAAATCTTTTTTTTTAGTCCTTCGGAGCCAAAATATATCTTATATAGCACTATATTTTTACAAGTTTCCATTAAAATCAAACGACCACTTGCAGATTTTCTAAAAAATTTAAACATTTACATGTAATTTTGAAAATGGAATTCAGATACTCATTTCAAAACTGCACAAGCCTTTTAAAAACTTATATTATTGTAATAGAAATATGTTAAATGTAAATACACTTTTATTATACTAATTATAGCCAATATTCAGTTACATATATAACCTTAAAATAAATGATCAACGTATGTTATTCAATAGAGAAAAATTAAAATTAAATCTTTACTTATTTTGATATTGTGACAAAAAATAATAATTTAATATTAAATTAATCAGTTCACAACATAGAAAGCATTAAACAATTATTTTCATTCAAACATTCAAATAATTTCTGCTTCATATATTTTTTAACTTGAAATTAAATTTCTGCGAATTTGAATTGTTGACAACTTTTTATACTAGTTTTCATACAAATTGAAAGAAAATGTTTAGATATACTTTTGAAAATTGCAGATACTCTTTTAAGCATTAATCTATCATTCTTATTCGAAATTTCAATTAATTTTTGCTTTACATTTTTTTTTAATTTCTACTTTCATTTAAAAAAAATGTATATAATAGTAACCTTTTATATTAATATAAAAAAGCAACATATTTACATATAATTTTGAAAATCAAATCCAAATAATCATTTCACAACATCACAAGCATTGACCGAAATTACATAAATGTAATAGAAGTATTTCAAAGACAAATAATCTTTTATTATACAAATTATATCCAATATTCAATCATGTAACCTTCAAGTAAATGATCAATTTAGGTTACTTAATTTTTTTAAACTCAATTTTAATCTTCATTTAATTTAATATCACGAAAGAAATTAATCAGCTAGTAATTAATTAATCATTTCACAAAATACGAAGCTGTAAAGAATTATTTTCATTTAAAAATTCAAAAAATTTTCACATTCTATTCTTCTTTAAATTTGAAAATGCATTTCTATACATTCAATTTATTATAGAACTTTAAAAATAATTTCAGAAAAAATCAAAATATATGCAAATATTAATTAATCATTTCACAACAGAAAAAGCAATAAACAGTTATTTTTACTAAAACATTCGAATAATTTCTAGTGTATATTTTTCTGAAAAATTGTATTAATATTAACCTTTTAAACTAATTTCATAGAAAAATAAAATACATGTACATATCATATTGAAAGTAGAATTCAGATACTCATTTCACATCACCATAATAGGTTCGTGTGCAGTTTCCTGTACAGGAACATGTGCAGGATCCTCCGAGGTTCCTGTACAGGAATTTTCAGCTGGGCCTAGTCTAAGAAGGGGCTTGCAATAAGAACAACTCCTGCAAATTTATCTTAGAGTCTTATGAACAGACTGAACTTTCCAAAGCGAGGATTGACAGCGTTGCCTCTCAGAGCCTTGATTCACGGAAAATTACCAGTAACAATTAAAGATAAAAGAAGATGAATTTTGAGCCGTCATTTCGACAAGATGACACAGCGAAATTTAACAAAGAAAATATCTATATAAAATAACATTTATAAGTGAATGTTTTATCTTTAATACAAAAAAACAAAAAACAAAAAACGCGAGAAAAACCCTCAATCTACACATCACTGCGTATTCCGCCAAGACCTTTCCCAGTAATCAAAATAAAAGCCATACCTTGTCGATACTCGTAGATTGAGAAATTTCCAAAATTGTAAATATATATATATAAACTAAAGGTTAACAAAACCACCGCCGGGTCCCACTGGGAGCAACTGCCATCTAAAAATTGACATCGGCTCCCAGTATAAATTATAAAGACTTAATTCCGCTCAAAGTTTCAATACAATAATTTCATATAACTTCTAATGTACCAGTCCACTGAGCTGAACAATTATGAGAGGCCGAAAATCTGAATGATCAACCAAAAAGTTACATTTCAACCAAATAGTTGAAATTTCTACCAAAAAAGTTAAATTTTTAACAAAATACATGAATTTTTAACCAAGTAGTTAAACTTTCAACCAAAATAGATGAATTCTCTGCGGAAAATATGAAAGTTGATATTATTTCAACCAAAAAATAATTTAATTTGAAATCAACCACAGTTGCATTCAAATAAAAAAGACGAATTTTCAAGAAAATAGCTGAATTCTTAACCGATTGTTCACAACAATTTTTGATGGTCATTGAAATTGAAAGATTCGAACTCTTGAAGCTAAAAATGTTTTCATTTGAAGTTATAAAAACTGAACTTCAAATTAAAACACTCAAAAAGGAAACCTTTTTAATTTTAAATATAAATCCTCGCTATTATATTCAATTCTCTAAATTGAAGAATAAATAAAAAATGTGTAAATTCACAAAATTATATCACTTACAGAACTTTTATGTCAGAAACAATGAAAATGGAACGATTATAATTTTTTATGTGAAAAGATAAATTATTCGTAAAAAATTAATAATTGTTAAATTGTTATTTATACATCAAAACCTGTGTTTGTTTTCAAATCTCTTTAAATATTCTATCAAAACTATTTTTTCAAAATAAAAAATAATTTAAAATTTTCCCAGGTATCTTGAGAAAATTGCTGTATCATCTTGAAACCTTTCTAAACCCATAAAACGTTTCAAAAATATAAAAAATCTACATTTTGCTTTAATTTTTTTGGAATAAACTCAAATTTAAAACTATTGTTGAAATTTTGAAAAACTTCTGATCATTTATAAAAATTTTTTAAAATTTTCTTAAATTCAGCTAAAAATCCTTCAGAGTTGAAAAAATTGAATACAACATCACTGTCAAGGAGAAAGAAAAGGAGGAAAGGTATCAAGACCTTAAAAGGGAGCTGCAACGACTGTATCCTAAATATTCGGTACGAGTAATTGTTCTTGTTATAGGTGCTTTCGGAGGTGCGAAACTATCACTGGTTCGTAACCTTAAAGCCAAACCCGCGTGCCAAACATATGCCAAGGCACTTGCAAGATGGCATCAAGACCTTCTGATGGAAGAAGGTTCCTTCAACCCACCACCAATAACTTGTCGGAACACACTGTATAAGATTCTTTGCAGTTATCCTAAATGATTGGATTGTTTGGACAATTGGATCTGTGTGCCGAGAGATGTACGAACAACGCGACTCAAAGAGGAGCGTAGCAGAATGTCGGGAGAGCCTGCTCAGCGAAGTACGAGCTCATATCCCTATATATCGGGTCCCGAAAAGTTATGCACATGAACAAAAGCATGCACCTTGAATCCTCCGTTCCGCGACTCAACCTCCACGACATCAAGACGGTCGCGGAATACTGAATCTTGAATGTCTTCACAACAGGATTATTCTTGGTAGATCACACGTAGTCGCAAAAGGACAAGAACCTCTTCCTAAAATTGTCAGACAACATGAAGAAGTACGCAAAGGAGCGTTTCTGTACAAAGCAGCGGAGGAGGCTGCTGAAACACTCGGGCTTGACTTTAATATCAGGGGTGAGCAAAATGGATCGAATCTTATCCATCTTGAGTACTTACTCCTGAAGACCCGGATTAAGTAAGCGCAGGAGAAAAGTTCCGCGAACAGCTCCTCGACAAGAAGATGCACAACATCTTTCACAGAAATGTGGAAATAGAGTCAAATGTCGAAAATTAGAAGTTCCGCATATACTGGAACTTCATATTCTCGTCAATTGTTTCTGTTGCGCACTCGAGGCCTGTCATAGTTCTTCTTGACTTCGAAAAATGATCCATGTTCGTTATCGAATTTTGGGCACCTGCTGACGAAAACGCCATAGCCAAGGAGAATGAAAAAATGGAGATGTATAAAAACCTTATAAGGGAGTTGCGGCGGTTATACCCGGAATATTCTGTTAAGCTAATCAACTTGAGCATCGGCGCTCTTAGAGGTGCCAAGGTTTAACTGGTTAATCGTCTGAAAAGCATCCCTGCGTTTCAACAAAATTCTGAGACACTTGCGGGGGAAATGAAGAAGGTGGCCGTCCTTGGGTCGCTCCGTGTCCTCAGGGTGCGCGAGACTTTTGCCGGATCATCGTATTGAGTTCGTAGCAGACTGTAACCACCTATTTCACGTGTTAAGACGTGGTTACAGCTGAAATTTTACTGCGACTTCGCTGGGAGTGGGTGCGATTTCTCAAGTTAGCACCTACTCCCAGCGAAATCCTGCGGTTGTCCTAATGACAAAAATATATATAATTAAAAAATAAGGTGAACAACCACCGCACGGTCCCACTGGGAGCAACTGTCATCTAAAAAATGACACCGGCTCCCAGTAGGACCGCGGTAAATCCCACTCATGGCCACGTCTCACAACCATAAGATGATATTCCAGCTGATCGAAACTGCCGGTAACTGTGCATCATTACCTTTGATGACCTACGTTACCGACAGTTTCCATCAGCTGGAGTACATGAATTTTATAATTTGGCAACCCTGCTTGCACGCGCTTTCCGAGGCGAAAGTTTCTCTCCCTCCAAACGTTCTACGCGGGTGAAACTAACCTTCCGCTCGTCGGTGTAAAGCCGACCATAGTTCAATTTGAATGTTGGGCGTTAAGGAGGCAAATTTGAGTCTCGATTTATTCTGAATTTCATTTCTCCAGTCGTAAGGAGAGATTTAAGATCCTCTTAATTTGCAGTCTCTTGTCCCACCTTAAAAGATGATTCGATCAGAAATGAAGATAGCCAGGGCTGATTTGCTGCTGTGACGTGAATCATGATTTAGTTTGTGTTCAATTTAGCACGTCACTGTCAATATGACCGCTTTTTAACAAGCGTACCAACATCACGAAAACGCAATCGCATCTATTCTTTACTTCCAGGGTATAACAAACAGCCTGATTCGTATCAACACTTGTGCTTGAAGTTCTGAACGTTCAAAAGAACGAATTTCTTTTACTGATGACTTTGTAAACTATAAAAAGGGCTAAAATGTTTTTTCAATTATATTGTAAATAATATATTTACTAAAACAGAATTATAATGCATATTTTAAATTGTAGTTGGAACAATATTAATGGATAAAATAGAATTGGGAAAAAATATTTCGTTCATTTGAGCGTTCAGAACTTCAGGTACATAATTTTCTACAAAATAGTTGAATTTTCACAAAAAATGTAATATTTAAACAGAAAAAGATTAAAATTTTAAATTAAAAACAGCTGAATACAACCAAAAAAGACGAATTTTCACAAAAATATTTAAATCCACAACTATAACAGATTAATTTTCAACCGTACAGTTACATTTACAAACAAAAAAAAACTAATTTTCTACCAAAAAAATACTAATTGTCAACAAAATACATATAGTTAAGTTTTAAATCAAGAGGATTAATTGTATACTAAGGACACGAATTTTCGACAAAATACATGGATTTTCAACCAAATAGTTAAATTTTCTACTAAAACAAATTTTCAACAAAAAATGGAATAGTTATACATTTTTAGTTAAAAATTTTAATACAAAAAAAGGAGAATTTTCAATCAAATAATACATTTTTCGAACAAAGAGAAGAAATTTGAACTAAAGTGATGAATCTTCAACCAAAAACATTAGTTTTTAACCAAATAATTCAACTTACAACCAAGTAGTTGAGTTTTCAAACCAAAGAGACAAATTCACAAAAAAAAACTAATAGTTGATATTTAAACCACAACAGATTTTTTCAATAAAAAAAAAAAAACGATTTTTCTATAAAACTGTTTAATTTTATACCAAATTGTGAAATTTTCAAGTCAAAAAGACAATTTTTCTATAAAAACATTTGAACTTTCAACCAGAAAATATGAATTTTCAACAAAAAAGTTAAATTTTCAGTTAAAAAAAAAATCATTTTTAACAAAAAAAGAACAAAGTTTCCCAAATTTAGTAAAGTACTAAAAAATGCAAGCTAACAAACATAGTTGTTCAAACAATTTTTTATTGTTTATAAATATCTTCTCGTATATGAGCCCTAAAAAGGTGGTTTTTTTATGAACTATAACTTTTTGTTATACAATTGATTGTCAAAGTGGTTTTTCAAATTACAATAAGAGGTTTATTGCAAAGCGTGAAAGACAAATTTAAAATATATTCACGAAAAAGGAAGAGATTGTATGAATGATGTTTTTTTCTAATATTTATTTATTATTTGTCCATAACTAAGAAGACAACGACAGTTAAGTGTTTCAGAAGAAACCGCAACCATCAAGCAAAGAGACTATTATTAACAATGATAGGAAATTGTTCAAACAATTATCATCTGATATTAATAAGGAAGAAGAGAGCTATAAACAATAATACTTTGTTTAAACAATCATTTTTGCTGAATATAATTAAATACCCCCTCACACCAAGTGAAAGGTGGACAAAAAGATTTAAATTTCATAAAAAAACCGCAATTCGTAGCATTCAAAGATAATATCATTGAAAATAACAATAAATTGTTCAAACAATTATGTTTGTTAACATGAATGAAGTATCACGTCACTTCAATTAAAAATTTGACAAAAAGTCGATAAATATTTATGTCAGTATCTAATTATCAGTATAAAGTAGTATTTTATGTATTGGAAATAATTTGCAATTAAAAAACTGCAGAAAAATCATAATTAGCGCCGGAAACTCGCAGAACCCAATTTTTCACTAATGGGGATTTCTCTGGATTTTTTAAAACAGACTTAGAGTAGTGGTATTCAAAAAAAAAATTTTGTTTGTATTTTATCAGTTATTGTGAAAACAAACTTTGTGTTTCAACTCGATTTAGCTAATATTGACGATTCTAAATAAAATTTACAACTTTTTTTTTCTTATGAGAAATACGTCTTAAATTTCGTGGGGTTCGGGAATTATTGAGCACTAATTCATAAGCCACAAACCGTGCGAATTATGACCCTTCAGACTGGAGATTTCTTCAATTTGTAGGATTTGAAATCGGAAAGTTGTCTTTTGATTTTTGAAATAAACAAAATTCAAATATTTTAATTTGAAAACTATGATAATTTAAGAGTTTTCAATTGTAAGGCTTGCAAATTAAATTATGCAATATTTTCGGTCATGCCTAACAATTTTTCAGAAGAAAAGTTCATGATATACAGACTTACTTTCAAAAAAATTAATTGACGGTTTCTTATTGCAGAGTTAAGTTTACACTTTGACTGTTTACCTAATGGCGACCCCTTTCCTGGTGTTCCTTGTCACAAATCATATTCTGCTCTCGATGCACAACATTCTCCTGACAGGTCTCTTGCTTCAGGGAGACCTTATTCTGCGGACAGGTCTCCTCCTATTGAGCCTCACCTTCGTGAAACTTCACGGTCTCCTCCTGCCAGGTGTATGGCTACACCTACCACGATTGCTTATTTTGAGGAAATTGAATATGAACTCGACGATCTTTAGTGTTTTCGGCTTACTGAAAACAAAAATCCGGATTATTATTTGATGTTATAGTTTTTTTGACCAGTGAATAATTTTAAATAATATGATGTTAATGTTTTTTGTCTACATGGTCGATAATCAATACTTTGTGAATATTGAATACTATTTACAATTATATTATTATTCATTATTATTATCTATTTTTGATCATTATCGATATTAATTATAATTAATAATATTGAATATATATGTTATTATTAATTGGTATCGTAAGGATTTTTAGTTGAAATTTTTTCATACGTGCGGGGCCAATTTTTACATGCTTATCTAACTTCATTCGATAATAGTCGAGAAGAATAAGCAGAGTTTGTGTAATTAAAAATATTATGTATTCTTTTTCAGACTTTGAATAACATGTTTCCATATCTTGGTGTTTGATTTAAATTTCGACACGTCAAATGCTATATATCTTGATATTTCACAATAAAAATAAATCTTTATCTTTTACACGTGGAGAGCAAATTCTGTGCTATTTTATTTCGTATTTGCACATGTATTTTCTGCGAATGAAAAGAGGTATTAGTTGTACCAGGAAGTTTTTTAAACTTTCAAAATAATTTTATTCATTTTACAGGTTCAGAATTTGCAGAAAAATTATTTTTGTGTAGTATTTCGGCCAGAAAGTAAATATTTTCAAGACTTGCAAATCACGAACAGAATCGTGCCCAGTAAAGAAATGATTTTTCAATAAAAAAATTCCTCTAGCGGAGAGGATGTAGTGAAGATGACTCAGGATTTGATGCTTTGCGTTGTTCAGAAAGCAGCCACCGCACGTCGGATGCAGTGATCCTAAAGTAGCGCGAAATTTAAATATTAATAAAAGATACTTTATCCAGAAGTGTATTATTGAATAAATTGATCATACTATAAATTATTGTTACAAAAATATCAATTTTACATTATTATATTAATATATTTGTAAAGGTCCGTTTTTCCCGGGCTCCTTTCTAAAGTCTTAGCGGACGCTTCGGCCTAGCCAGGGTCAGGTTTTTAAAGCAAATAAGAGGCAGTTTTATTTTGAGTATCAAAAGTAACAAAAATGGTTTATTCTCCTATCAGATACATACTAACTGGAATGTAGTATGAGTGCGAGGTAAGTGTGGTACGCATGGTTTGGGGTGTGATTCGGTGTGAGTGCGGCGGTAAAGCTTCACGTGTGAGTGGTCGGCTTTACACCGACGAGCGGAAGGTTAGTTTCATGCGCGTAGAACTGTTTGTGGGAGAGAAACTTTCGCCTCGGAGAGCGCATGAAAGAAGGGTTGCCAGCTTATAAAATTCATGTAATTACTGGTAGAAACTATCGATTACGTAGGTCATCAAAGGTTCATCAAAGGCACGGTTACCGGCTGTTTCGATCAGCTGGAATATTTGAATTTTTATAAGTTGGAAACCCTTCCTTCAGACGATTTCCGAGGCGAAAGTTTCTCTTGTCCCAACCGTTCTACGCACGTGAAACTAAGCTTCCGCTCGTCGGTGTAAAGCCGACCAGTGTAGTGTTTAAGCGCTGTTACAATTTTGAGTGTGTGTGTGTGGTGTGCTTTTTCCTGGATAATATTGAAATAAATTGATCCTGTCCTTTGTACGTGATGAATAAAATACGAAATGCACACTATCTTAATTTTTCAATTAGTAATTGAGATAAATTATGTTCAAAATCTACGATTTTTAACGACTCCAACGATATTATTTTCGCCCTAATAAGTTCAAATTTGAATTAAAAGCCCTGTTTCTCTTCCATAATATTAGAGAGCCAGAAAAAGTTTTTCTTTTGAGAATCGCCATAACCAGATTCTTCCATTTTTTTCAGCTTTTTGAGCGTTATTTATTTTGAATGGATGTCTGTTTTCAAATAATAATTTTTAAATTTACAGGATCGACGAAAAATTTTTTTCACGTATAATGAAATTGAAAAAAAAACTGCATTAGTTTGGAAACTCATAAATGTGAGACTTATCGAATTTTTTCCAATATATTTCTACCAGCAGAAAAACCTAAACCTCAAGCACGTTCTACAATTGTTTTTTGAAAACAGGGGTACACGTTAAACATGAGTTATCGTCTACAGAACTTTAAACAAAATGTTCAAAAAAAAAAAAAAGAAAAGACCTCCAAAAACTTAGATCCCACAAAAGGGAGTAGGGAGATTGAAAAAATGAAATTATAATTTCAATACTTAAACAAGAAATATTTTGTAATATGTAAACGAACAAAGAGTGTTGAATTTTTGTTAATTTTGTCTTTTTCTTCTAATTCGAAAGTGTTAGTCTCTTGGCGGTCTCAGACCAGAAGGTTCATTCTCGAACCCAATAATAAAAATTTCTTCTCATTTTTAGAATATTGATAATTTTTAATCGTGGAAATTATTTAAATGAAAAAAAAGTGTCCAAGTTGTGTCAATGTTTCAGAGTTATATTATGTGAGTGTCGTTCGAACCAAGCCTCCATTTACTTAGATGTAACCAGAATAATATATAGGAATGGAAGTATTGAAGAAGAGGGAGCAGGAAGGAAAATTATAAAGAATAAGTTTTTGAAAATTGATTTGTTGATTCATACATAGTGATACAAATTTGTTATCAATTTCATGATTTTTTATTTTTTACATCAGTTTTGGCCCCTATCCGTGTCCGCAATAGTATTTTTTAAAATTTGTTTGTGGTTTAAAAAATACAATTAATTAATTTTTAACCCTATCTGCGGTTAAAATGCATTATATTATTAACTGCAAAATTTACCAGCAAACACAATAATTTTGGCAAAAATACACATTATAATTAATTTAGGTCACTTAAACCGTTACATGCATAAATTATAAAAGGTACTGTCTAAGGCAGGACTGATTCACGTAGCCTGACGGAAGAGTCTGATGAGTCAGTCCAGGACGAAACATAACAAACAAACAAAAAAAATCCAAAAATTTAATTTTAATTTAAAAACAAAAATTATATACTTATTTAAAATTGATTGCAGAACAAAAATAAATACTATCGACCCTAATGCCAATCGAAAATCTTTTTTACAGTTTTAAAAAATTAACATACACGGAAATATCAAAACTATGAAGATAATAACTTTTTGAAGCGCTGAAGTAGCTGCGTGGCGAGTGCTATAAGCATTAAAGACTTCAGTGTTCATACCGCTTTTTGTCATTACATTTTTTATCCAACGGCTAATAGTCTACGTAGTAACAGGATTGTAAGGTTTCTTAAATGATAATAATAATTTTTGTTTTGCGCATATTATGTAGCCAGTTCTTTCAATATATGTCTCAAGTGTTAACGCAGGATATACGAGTTGTCTACTATATTTATTATAGTCTGGGGACGATCACCCGTTACTAACGCTAACAAAATCGCAAGTCCAGAGGACAGTTTCCCTAACCATAACTCTTCATTCGGACCCCATTGCTTAATATAATCCAATACTACTTTTGGATCCCAGGTTGTATTGTATTTAGATTTTGGTGGTCTCAATTTAGACACACCCTTAAAAGATCTCCTCACTTTATCATCTTCTGCCACTCTGTACCATAAATTAATGCATTAATGGATTAAAATATATAGGTTTTGATTCAGATAATGACATATAAATTGGAAATTATGGTTGAGCTGGCCAATAAGACACCACTGGAATCGCCCTTGCGTTCTCAAATTTTATTTTTTGTAACACCCTCAATATTATAGAGGGAGGAGGAAAAGCATAATAAAAATATTTGTTCCAATTTAAGGTGAACGCATCGACTGCGATAGACTCTGGGTCCTGCTTCCAAGATACAAAACGTCTACACTTTGTGTATGACCTTGTCGCAAAAAGATCAATATCTGGCTGACCAGACTCTTTTACTATCATGCAAAATGCTCTGTCCGATTATGAGTATTACATCTCTGGTTCAAGCATTCTTGATTCAAAGTCTGCTTCAAAATTAGCCTAAGAAGATATATATGATGCGAATACCCAAAGATCTCTTTGTTCGCACCAGGTTTATATCTTCTTTGCAAGATCGGTTAAGTGAGGGTATGGTACCTCACCTTTTTTATCAATATACGCTATGACAGTGGTGTTATCGACCATCAAACGAACGTCCCTACTTTTTAATTGATTCGCGAAACATTTAAAACCCATCCAAGCAGCCATAAGCTCTAGACTATTAATATGTTTTGATCTCTTAGTCATCGTCCCGAAACCATGGACACGTTTCCCCTTATATTCAGCTCCCCAACCGGTAGAAGATGCATCTGTAAAAATTTCAATACATGGATTGAAACACGTAATGGAGTTCGTTGCGTTTGGAATGTCCAACTTCCACCAATTAAGGTCAGTTTGGAAAATACCTACTAGAGAAATAGTCGCCTCAAAATCATCATTATTTTCCCGAACCTAATGTTCCAATAAACGTTTCAAATTCCGTGATCTTACATTGTGTAATATTTTCTAACCTTCAGATTTGAGACATTACTTTTGCCCTTTTATCTTCTGGGAGTTCGACAGTCATTTCCTTCGAATTGTAGTTTACTCCCAGATACCTACATCGTAATGAAGGCAATAGATTACTCTTTCTTAGATTAATTACAAACCCTAATTTTTCCAAAAAATAGCAAGTTTGATCAACATTAGTCTGACAATCTAAAAAAAAAAGAAACTTTCAGCAAAAAGTTAATTTTTGATTAAACTTTTAAATTTGTAACCCAAGAAGACGAATTTTCGACAAAGAAGTTGAATTTCCACCTCAAAATATGAAATTTCAACAAAATAGATGAATTTTCAAAATAATAGTTGAACTTTTAACTAAAAGAAAAAAATACATTTTCAATCAAGCATAAATTAGTTAAATTATCAGTTAGAAAAATTAATTTTCAACAAACAAAAAATAAATTCACAACAAAATACTTTAATTTTCAACGACGGAAATGAATTTTTAACTAAAATTATGAATCTTTAATAAAAAAAATTGGATTTTTAATAAAATAGTTGGATTCTCAACCAAAAAAAAAAACTTTCAATCAAAAAGTTAATTTTTTATCAAATAGTTGAATCTCCACCACCTAAATATGAAATTTCAACAAAATAGATTAATTTTCAAGCAAACATGTATTAGTTAAATTGCCAGTTTGAAAGAATAAATTTCAACCAAATAAAATAATAAATTACAAACAAAATAGTTCCATTTGCAAACAGACATGAATTTTTAACAAAAATGATGAATTTTCAAAAAAAATGTAATAGCTGATATCGTAACCAAAAAATATATTAATTTCTAATGAAAAACAATGGAATTCAAACAAAAAAAAAGGAATTTTCAATTTAAAAAAGCTGAATTTGCAACAAAAAAGGAATAGTTGAATTGTAAGTTAAAAAATTAGTTTTTAACAAACAAACAAAATGTTCAAGAATATAACTGAATGTTCAATCCAAAAATATGAATTTTTGACCAATATTATTTTTCTACACAAAAAAAGTTAATTTTTCAACAATAAATGGAATATTAAAATTTTATGTTAAAACAATTGGTTTTCAACCTAAAAGACGAATTTTCAACTCAAGAGATGAATTTTTAAGCAAAAATTTAATAGCTTCATTTGCAGTAATAAAAATTAATTTTTTACCAAAAAAAAGGAAACTTTCAACAAAACAGTTAATTTTTTATCAAACAGTTGAATTTCCAACCCAAGAAGACGAATTTTCGACAAAAAAGTTTAAATTCCACCATCAAAATATAAAATTTAAACAAAATAGATAAATTTTTAAACAAATAGTTAAATTTTCAGGTAAAATATAAACAAATTTCCAATCAAATAGTTGAACTTTTAACTGAAAAAATTAATTTTCAACAAAACGAAAAAACGAATTCCCAACAAAATAGTTCAATTTTCAACCAGACATGAATTTATAACAAAAATGACGAGTTCTCAACAAAAAATGTAACAGCTGATATTGCAACCAAAAAATATATTAATTTTGAATGAAAAACACTGGAATTTAAACAAAAAAATACGAATTTTCATTTAATAATGCTGAATTTTCAACCTAAGAGATGAATTTGTAATCAAAAGTGGAATAGTTTCATTTTCAGCTATAGACATTAATTTTTAATATAAAAAAAAAGAAACTTTCAGCAAAAAGTTAATTTTTGATTAAACTTTTAAATTTGTAACCCAAGAAGACGAATTTTCTTTTGTTGAAAATTCAACTTATCTCTTACCAGACACTCTTTTTTGCTTGAGGATTCGACTATTTTGTTTGAAAATTTGGGTAAAAACACTTGTTGAAGAAATAATTTTTTGTTGGAGATTTATATTTTGATTTGAAAATTCATCTCTTTGGTTCAAAGTTTAACTATATTGTTGAAAATTGACCTATTTAATTAAAAATTCATTTGCGCGGGTAAAACTTGAACTACTTTGTTGACATTTTTTTTTCATGAAGGTTTACTGTTTGGTTGAAAATGCAACTATTTTGTTGAAAATTAATTTTTGTGCTAAACATTCATAACTTTTGGTTAAAAATTTAACTAATTGATTAAAAATTAACTATTTGGTCAACAATTCAACTGTTCGGTGAAGAATAAACTTTTTTGTTGAAAAATCATATTTTCAGGATGAAAATTCAACTGCAATTTATCTCTTTGGCTCAAAAATTCCAAAATTTGGTTAACAATTGATGTATTTTGTTAAAAATTTATCTATTTTTGTAGAGCATTAATTTTCCTGATGGAAAATAAATATTTTTTGTTGAAAATTGACCCTTTTTTGGTTAAAAGTTGAACTACTTTATTAAAAATTCTGTTTTTATGTTCAAAATCGTTTTTTGAAGATTTTTCTTTTTTGGTTAAATACAACTAGTTGAAAATTAGTTTGTATATTTTAAAAATGATTTTTTTAACTGAAAATGTAACGAGTCCATTTTTAGTTGAAAATTCAAGTATTTGGTTCAAAAATCATCTTTTTTGATTGGAAATTCATCTATTTGAGGATTCAACTAATTTGTTAAGAATTCTTTTTCTTTTGTTTAATTCAACTCGTTCAAAATTCGTCTTTTGGTAGAAAATTCCTCTTTTGCAGTAGCAAAATCATCTTTCTTGGTTGAAAATTAACTTCTGCGTTGAAAATTCAACCTTTCAAGTTGAACATTCTACTGTATTGTAAAAAATTCGTCTTTTGGACTTGAAATTTGAACTGTTTTTGGTTATAATTTAATGCTTTTTGTTTGGAAATTCGCATCTTTGTAGGTTAAAAATTTATCGATTTTGATTTATCTTTTAGAAACCTTAATAGAATTTTTGAAACGATTCAAAAATAATTTAAAATTTAGAAAAGATTTCAACCATTTTTTTAATGTAGATTTTTGAATATACCCAAAAGAAGAATCATTTTAAGAATTTTGAAAGATGCCAAGTACATGAAAAAAATTTTGTTAGATTCCTAGGAAAATTTAAAATTAGTTTTTATTTTAAAAAATTAATTTTAAGACATTCAAAATTGTCGAAAAAAAACATGATTTTAAGGCCATTTTAAAGATTGTCCAGAAACTTAAAACAAATTATAAAAAAAAAAATTGAATCATTTTGAAAGATATTTAAAAGTTTTAAAAGATTGTAAAGATTCAAAAATATTTAAAAATTTGTAATCATTTGAAAAACTGTAATTTGTTGAAGATTTTGAACAAAATTTAAAAGTTTTTCAAGAATATTGAAATGATTAAAAAGAATAGAAAAATTGAATACAACCGAGAACGCTTCGTGAGTCCGACCAAGCGTAGGTGACCGCATGAGAGAGTTCCAATTCCTCGCGTACGGGATTGATCAATCGAACCACAAGCACAGTAGCGCAAGATTCAAGTTTAGGAATAGTGATGGTTTTCACGTGTGCGACGCGAGCCTTGGATGTCATAAGTTGTGCATTGCAGGTTCTCTGTTGGAAAGGCTCTCGGACGTGAGCTACAGCGGCAAAGTCATGTTTTCTAGCATCCCCTAAACCGTGGATTACTATTCTATTTTTATTATTCTAATCTCACCAGAGACTCTCCTAAGATGCCGATGCAGGCTTGTCGAACAGGGAGGCGTACGATGTATCTGCCCGTGTAGCCGCGTCTAAGTCCGTCCGTGAAAACTCGCTCACATTCCTGATCCTCGAGAGAAATCAACGAGGAAATATTTACTTCCTCTTCTTCCCAGAATCGTTTCAGGAGGCTAGCAAGGTTGTCCCTTCGACGAACACTTAACGTCATCGCGGTTCTGAAATGGCTTGATTCATCTGAAGGCGTAGAAGATCCGACTGGAACAATCACAACCCACCTGAAAACGAATCGAAAGGCGACGGGAGCCTTTCGCGATCCTTGACGAATTGCATCCAGAAGAGGTGAGCCGTAAACATCAGCGCCTAAGAGCACATCGATGAGTTAGGGTACAATGAACTTTGGATCCTCTAAGGGAAGCCCCTGGATCTGATGCCAATCCCCATCCGCAACTTTTTCCGATGGAGCGATCACACGATGATCGCGAAAAACAAGAACATTCACTTCGAAAAGTAACAATGATTGCCGAGATTCGAGAGGAAGGGCCACGCAACTTGTGCTGTAGCAAGCAGAACTTATCAGAAAGAAGCCGAATAATTGGATTTTAAATACAACTGAACTTTATTAGTGGTTGAGGGGTCCGAGTCTTCAGTCGAAGGCTTTTTACAAGTCATGTCTTCATGAGGTGTGATATGATGCTGTTTATAGCATAGACGATAACAAGCCTTCGAAGGGCAGTTACGACTCCCATGTACCATCTCGTGACAATCAAAGCATGAACGTAGTCGAATCGCAGTTTGATGCCTCCCAGGAGCATTAAGCCTATGCCACTCTTGAAAGTGACCGATGAAGTGGTTTGGGTTACATGCAGCACAAGAGGGATGGACAGATGTAGTTAAGAACCGCGACTTGAATTTTCGAGCCTGGCGAGGCGTTTTAGGTTGAGGCGGTGGACCTGCGCCTGGAGTCAATCATCAGCGTATACAACCTTGCGGCAGCCCCAATTGCTCGAATTCCCTGTTGTAGGAACACTTGAATTTCAGAAATGTGAAAAGATGGTTCTTTATATGTGTGATCGAAGCTACTTATGACAATTTTCTCTTCAAAAGGTCCATGACTCTCATGATGAGACATTTCCACGAATATTCATGAATTGTTTAACGTTTGTAGACCTGCAACCAATCTCAATGACAAAACAGAACCCCAGTCAGGGATTTCATTTTGCGGACATAGAACAACAGAAAATGAAACCAGAACCAGCTATTTGAATTTCGAAGATACGTTTTTCCTGCCTATGAACCAATCCGAATGCGAATAGATCATGCGAACTATGTGCTTGGGCCGAACCAAGAATATATTGTATTATCAACATCCAGTGGTGACGTTTTTGCAATGTTGGATTATAGTGGGACTCTTCATGGAATATATAGGATAGATGAAAGTAATTCGCGAATAAAAGTAAATATATTGAACAGCGCAGTTGATAATTTGACTGCAGATGAAATAAGGTATTGCCCAGTAGGAAAAAATCACCCAATCTCCCCAAACAGTTTTATTAAAGCTTTCGCCAATTACGATTCACTAGACTCAGAATGAAATCTCAAAGGCCAACGCTATCCTGGTTCTTTTTCTCGTACTAGACAAATTGCACCTGCCCCGACTTCTCCTTAGTAGCCACCTCTTCATGCCAGGTCCAGCTCTCCTCCTGGTAGGTCGCCTTCTCATGAAGTACAAGGATATGCACTTGAACAACTTTAATATGTTCGGCTTATTTCCGAGTCAAATCAGAACCAGCAATTTGAGTTTCGAAGATACTATTTTCCCGCCGATGAAGAATTTTGATTGCTTGCAGGAAATGGTGAATTTGTATTACAACAAACCAAGAATATATTGTGTTATCCAGATTTAATGTTGACGTCATTGCAATACTCAAGTGAACTGGGATTTTTTGTGAAATACATAAGACAGCTAGGACTCATTTTACGATAAAAATAAATTTGATAAGCTGTGACGTTAAGAATATGACATTAGATGAACTTAAGGAATGTCATGTAGGCAGATATTACCCAATCTTCTCACGCCTTCTCATGCAATTTGTTGCAAATTGTGATTGATTGCAGCCCGTGTATAACAAGCTGTCAAATTAATGTTATCAATTTGTTCAATTGAATGGGTGCGTGATCATCATCTTATAAATTCAAGATGTTCTCTTTTTCGGCTGCCCTGTTGCCCTCGAATCTTAATAATAAAAGGTGTTTCCTTTTGAATAACTGACGCACTGACTCTAGTTCTGATTTAACGTATTCAATTCAAAAGAAAATGGAATAGGAAACAGATATTAAAATTTTAGAGGATTTAATAAAACATAAGCGATTTCATAATTATCTTACCCTAACTTGTAGCTACTGCCACACTTCATTCGCCAGGGTGAGGGAAGGAGTGAGCAAGGTTTAGATTTCTTGTTATTGTGCCTTAAGGCAAGTGATATTTTTGTTAGGTTTAAATGTAGAGACGGCTCATAAATAAACTCCGTAGAATGTGGGTTGACTGAAAGCCTGGCTAAAATTTAGGACTTTGCTTTCAATATACAGCCTGGAGATAGTTGGACTATTTCCAATTTGGTAACTGAATTTTCATCAATATCTAGGATAATATATAGATATAGAATATGATATAGATATATCAATATCCTACATTATCCTGCTGACTGCTCTCTGTCGAGAGAGTAGATCTATCCCGCTAGAGTCTTCACCTTGATACAACATAAATCGCTCTGATATGAAATTTTGATAGTGATTCAAGGAATTTAAGGAAAGCAAACGTTAGCTCACAAGACATCGACTGATCGTCTACATGTCTGTGGAAGATGCCGTGCATCCTCTTGTCGAGGAGCTGTTCGCGGAAGTTTTTCTCTTGCGCTTTTTCAATTCGGGCCTTCGATAGTGAGTACTCAAGATGGTGAAGATTTTATGCATTTTGCTCACCCCTGATATTGAAGTCAAGGCTAAGTGTTTCAGCAGCCTTCTCCGCTGCCTTGTACTGAAACGCTCCTTTGTCCACTTCTTCGTGCTTCCTGACAATTTTAAGAAGAGGGTCTCGTCCATTTTTGACTATATGTGCTGTACCCAGAATATTCCTGTTGTAAAGATACTTAAGGTTCAATAATCCGCGACTACCTTGATATATATAATTTAAAAAAAAGGTCAAACAACCACCACAGGGTTCTACTAGGATCAACTGTCATCTATGAAAATGGCACTTGCTCCCAGTATAACTGCGAAAAATCACACCTATGGCAACCTTTGTATGTTTTAAGGACACGGAGCGACCCAAGAATAACAGCTTTCTGCTTACATCTCGCAAGTGCCTTGGTATGATTTCGGCACGCAGGTATGGCTTTGCAGTGATGGTTTTGCATTTTCGAGCACACCGATCACAATGACTATTACTTTATCCAAATATTTTGGGTACATAAACTGCAGCTTCCTTTTGAGGTTTTGATACCTTCCCTCCTTTTCCTTCTGCTTGGCATTCATGTTGTAGTCAGCCAGTTCAAAATTTCGATCACGAATATGGCTTGTTTTGGAAGTCGTAGAGAACGATGTTAGACCTCGAGTGTGTGATGGAGACTGCTGTCCAAAAGTCGTAGTTTCAGAAAAGTTGTCACTTCTCGTTTTCAACAATTGACTCTATCTCCATCAGAGCGTTCGGCAGGGCAGGCTCGTGTAAATAACCTTAAGAGCGACAAATATGGTAGTAAAGCACTCTTAGGTCCGCTTTACGATATGTTAAATCGAAAGCTTTTTGGTAGTTAATCCAGACCATCGTCAGGCAGCGCTGGTAAACTGCTGCGTCTTTGCAGATGCACTTGTTAATTACCAGGTTCTCTCGGTAGTACAACAATTCTGTCGTTAAGGTTACCTGTAAATATCTTATGCAGGGGGTCCAGATAAGTTATTGGCCAGTATTTTCCTAAGTTAGACAATTTGCCTTTATTCAAATGAGTACAGTCCATCCGAATAGGTCTTGTAAATCTCTCTCCGAAAAGTCTCTACCTCGTCGGGCTTTGGTGGATTTTTGATAGAAACGGTGAGATCGCTGAAGAGGCGGCATGGGTCAGCGTGAAACTGTCGATTATATATTACTTTAAATTTTCATTTGAACTTGGTTTAGCCCAGGGGTCTCCAAACGTAGATCCTGTATCTACTTGGATCCCAGGCCAGTAGGTCGAATCTACTCTGCTCTGACCCAGAACTGTAAAAATCCTTTACCTGATTCGAGCCGCTTGGAACCCTTAAACTCGAGACCCTCATTTATATTCGAAACTTCACGGTCATGCTGGCATAAGAGGAAATGCAACCTGTTTACATGTATCGCAATATTACCTTCCTGTTAATTAAGTAAAGCTGCACAATCGCTTTCCTTGATTAAACTTCTCTAATTATCGCGTTTCCTATTTCCGTAACCTACTTTTCATTAACATATAATAGAACCCTAAATACATTCATATGTCAAATTTTTTTTGTTCATAGTGTGCTGATCGCTCAAGAGTCCCACCAAAAGTTCTGAATCGGCAGTGTTTTAAAAATTCCTAATCACTATTCACCAACTTCAGGAAGAATCAGTTATTTCCAAAATGACAATGGTTCTTACTAAGCTCCTGGCTTTATTTTTGGTTTTCCTCATTTCTGTTGGTACGTACTAGAATGTATACATTAGTATAATACTGTGAATAATATTATTTTAAAAAATCGTATGCAAGCCCCTATTTTTTGTTTTATGTTTAAAGGTTCGAGTTCAGCTTCGGGCAGTACGTATCGTCAACAACTACCAGTGAAGCGTCGAGTAGGTGCAAGTTCTTCATATATTCCACCAACTGAAAAAGAGCCTTCATTATTGAGTCTTAATGCTAATAGGGCAATATCTACGAAACTTGATAGTACACATGAAACTTATCAACGCTATAATAAACAAAACGAGGTCAATAATTATTATAATCAACACATTGCTCAGCACGAAAAACTCAATAATAGACCAACAACTACTAATACTGACCTTCCACCAGTGCATGATCTACCAAAACCAACAAGTTCTTCTTCAGGTTTCAATATTGGATAATAGTGCAATATATTTCAATAATCTTCAGCAACACGATTCTCCGCAAAATCCTTATATTCCTTAAAAGGATGTTTTTGCAAGTCTTCAAATAGACCACAATCTACATCCTAAAATCAATTATTATTCAATTATCATATTTGCATTATTAATTATTGTATACATTTGTAATTATTTAAATTTGTTTAATTATTATATAAATACGTTCTGTTGGTATAAGAGGTAAAGTAACCTATTTACATGTATCACGATATTACTTTCTTCTTAATTCAATAAAGTTGAAAATATTATACAATCGCGATCTTTGATTGAGCTTTTCTTTTTATCATGTTTCCCATTCATATATCGTTCTTTTAATTTATACATCATACAATACTAAAAAATTCAGGTCCGTGAAACTGGAATTACGACATTGTCACATTGAAATGGGCACTATGCAAGAAGTTAGTGCTAATTCAGACAGCAAAAAAAAAATGGTGCCCTGTAATTTAAAAAAAAAAATGGATTGTAGTGCTAGATTTATATATGAACATACAACACCCACCCGAAAATAAGGGGAACTGCCATAAACACTCAATTCTGCTTTATGCACGAATTAGTGCTAATTATGACCTTTCGATCTATGCTACGTTAAAAATTGCAACCATTGTTTCTTGTTTAGCTCATGTTAATTGTTGTTGACCAAGTAGAGATATGAACGGATGGGTCGGCGTCCAACGTCAAGATACAGATACAGAAAAGGTACTAGGTAATTTTGGGGATCCATTTTATTTTTTTAAACTGATAGTTGAATTTTTTATCGAAATTCGCAGGCAAGTCTGCCTCATTTTTTCGTTTAAGTCTCTTTGAGATTGACAACTTCCACGTCCATTCCGGATAACTTTATTTAATCAAAAATGGTTGGCGTAGAGTTGTGAGAGATAATTTTTCCGAAAAAAACATAATTTATTCAAAATAAACCATTTTTTAAAAGTTGATAAGAGACATTAGCAAAAATTCAATTAAAAAAATATTGTTAAAATAATTATTTTCGTGAGTATAAAACTTTTTTGTAATAATTAATATTTTTTCTTCCACAATACATGACATTTTTGGCACGGCAACCACCTTAAAACTTAATTGTAAAAATAAGTATCAAAATAAGAATGATAATCATCAATCATCTGTAACTTAAGTAGTTTATTTAACAGAATGAAGACAGAAAACAGTACAAAATAGGCACGCAGCAAGTACAAAAAGAAGCACGCAGTTTTTTCAATTTGAATGAACTAGCATTCAGTTTCTGTTCCTAGATTTTACTTGAATTACTAGTATTCAATTTGAATGTACTGTAATAATTCAATTCAAATTCCTTATATTTCAATTTTATTTTTGCTTAGTACTTGTCCTCCGGTTCTAAAATAAACGACTGTAGTCGGCTTGGAACTAGTTGAAAATGTTTTAACTATTTATCAGACTTTTATGCCATTAAATTGAAACGATTCAAAGGTCTAATTATATATACATAATAACCTTCAAATTCATTCATTCACTTTGTACACATAACATTCTGTTTCCACATGAAGTTTTTGCGATTGAATGTAAATTCTTTAGCTTGAATTGGAATATCAAATTCTCATAATGTTAGATCGACGTAATAATCATTTTTATCTGACTTCAGGATAATTTGAAATTAGATGCAGTATTGGGGAAGTTCCGAAATATATATATATATATATATAATTATAGCTACAGTCATTTCATAAAAGTAGTAACTTGTTAAATTTCCAGTTACTGATTCAAGTAACTTAAAGTTCCTGCAAAACTCTTGATTTTACTAGGATTAAATATAACTCGGTTGTTACTCGCTCAAATTAAAGTTTTAACCATAATTTTACTTAACCCTTTAGGACCCACTGGGAACTTTAGTTTGTAAAAACGCGTTCAAAACCAATAACTCGGGTCTTAAAGGGTCAAAATATTATAATTCCACTTAACCTTTCAAAATTCATTTAAATGACGAGAATTTGATATTAATTTCTAGAATTACATCTTAGTCAACTGAAAAAAGCACGCAGCAGGTGCAAAAATAAGTATACAGAAAGTACAAAAATAAGCACGCAACAAGTACAAAATACAAAAGTAAACACGCAGAAATAATGTTACGTGAAATTTCGTATATATAATTATTGCGCTTCAATTGTATTCGGTATTTCACAAACATATTGCTTGTCTGTGAAATCAAGAACTACTGCTTTCGAACGAATTTCCGATGTAGAGACGGATCCATAATCAATATTCTTGACAACTTCCCAGATATGGGATACTGTAATATTACATCGAACCATTCATCCGTGTAGGAGGAAACTGCTGTTAGGTAATACATGGGCTAAAATTCAAGCCTGAGGAAGCGCCTTAAGGCTATGTGACGAGTTATGCACGTGACCGGCTTCCTACCTTACCGACACTTTTTTTTATTCGTAAACTTATTTTCACACGAATCGCCACATCGAGTTGAAAATTAGGGATAATAAATAAGAAGCACTGAGAAGCGTGGATCTGGTCCTACATTTTTATAAACATGAAAAACGTTTTTTTTTGTAAATAATTTTTTTTGTTTGCTTTTTTCATAATTTTAAAAATTTAGGACCAGAGCTGCGTTTCTGAGTGCTTCTTATTTATTATCCCAAATTTTCAACTCGATGTAGCTATTCATGTGAAAATAAGTTTACAAATAAAAAAAGTGTCGGTAAAGTAGGAAGCCGGTCACGTGCCTAACTCGTCACATAGCCTTAAAAAAAATTGCGACACGATAAAGCACAAATCTAGTACAATTCAGTATAAATTTTGTTTTTTCGAAAAAATGAAATAGCGGTGCGGGCCCCGAACAAGATTTTTTTAATTCTGACTCAAATTTTTGATTTTTTCACACAACAAAATTTGCAGCACAATTCAGCACAAACCTATAGCAAAATTCAGCACAGCTTTTGTTTTTTCAAAGAAACAAAATGGCGGTGCCAAATATTGGACATCGTAAAACCCCCATTTAAAAAAGTATAAATCATTTAAAAGCCCTGATATATAATTTAGATTAAACGTATTCATTAAATTCATTTTAAAAACCCGTTTAAATATCTAGAAATCTTTGAAATTCCTGGAAATCCATGGAGGTTTAATAAAATCCTTGAATCTTATGAAATTCCGTTAAATACCTTGAAATCCCCTGAAATTTTGGGAATCTCTATAAATCCGTGGAAATTTAATTTAATTTTCCAAAGTTCACTAGAAATTCCTTTAAATGTTTCAAAATCCTACAACATTCTCTACAACCTCTAAAATGATATGTTTGGAAATCTTTAAAATTTCGTGAAATTTTTATGAAATCTAACAAAATTGCTTGCAATCTATAAAAGCTCTCTGGCATTCAAATTAAATTAAACTTATTCATTCAAGTTCTCGAAAAAAACGTTTAAATCTCTAGAAATTTTTGAAATCCTCTAATCTTGTGAAATTCCTTAAAATACCTGGAAATCTTTTGACATCTTCGAAATCGCTGGGGATCCCTTAAAATTTAAATTTATTTGATTTATTTTCCAATGTTCGCTAGAAATATCTTGAAATCTTTGGAAATTCTACAACGTTCTTTCAAATCTCTTGAAATTTTTCAATCTCGGGAAAATTTTGAAATCCTTAATATCCCCGGAAATATTTCAAAATATTAAAAATCATCTATGAGAAAACAATGTGCTACATTGTCCTGAATGGTGAGAAAGAAATATGGGAAAGAAATCAGTTAAAGTGGTTCGGACATCTTGAAAGAATGAAAGATGAACGGTTGACCAAACAGGTGTATAAAGGTAAAGTAAATGGCAGAAGTTGAAAATTCAACTGGTTGAAAATTCATGTATTGCTTTGTTTCAAAATTCATCTTTTTTATTGAAAATTAATCCTCTTCGTTAAAATATGATTTCTTTGATTGACAATTTGATTTATTAAAAAATATTTTGTTAAATCAATATTTAACTATTTCATTTTTGGTTGAAAATTTATATTTTTAGTTGAAAATTCACGTATTTTGGTGACAATTTTTTTTTAAGGTAAAAAATTAATCTTCTAGGTTAGAAATTGATTTTTTTTGGTTGAAGATTAATCATCATACTTGAAAATTCATTTCTTTGATTAAAAATTAAGCTATTTTGTTGAAAAATGTTTTTTTTTGTTTGTTAAAAATTAATTTTTATAATTGAAAACCTAACTATTTCACTTTTGAGTGAAAATTTTTATTTTTTAGTTGAAAATTCATGTCTTTGGCTGGAAATTCGTCTTTTATGTTTGAAGATTCATCATTCTAGTGGAAAATTCCTTTCTTTGGTTAGAAATTTAACCATTTTGTTAAAAATTATTCTTTGTAAATTAAAAATTATTATTTTTTTTTAATGAAAATTTTGCTATTCCATTTTTGGTTTTGAAATTGATATTTTTATGTTAAAGATTCATATATGCTATTAAAAATTATTTTCTGGTGGTAGAAAATTAATATTTTTTGTTAACAATTAATTTGGTTGTTGTTGAATATTTATCATTTCACTTGAAAATTCGTTTTTTTTTTTTAAAGTTAATTGGTTTTTAAAGTAAGAATTGTCCGGGGTATTAGTGGCTGCTTGGCCAAGGTTATTTTAAGCACATATATAGTTCTATATAATTATTATCGTTAAACTGATTCTCTATTTATTAATTTATCATCTATTTTGTGGAAAATGCAATAATTTTGTTAAAAATGCAATAATTTCACTGGAAATCTTAGGAATTTTAAGCGTTTGAAATTCAGTTTTATAAGATACCCTCATTAATTTTATGCAGAAGATTTTATTCGCCTATTTTTGTGAAAAATCTCCCTATTTCCCCCGCTTATCGGCCATATTTTTTTATCTGAAGTTGGATAAAAACTTTGCAAACAATTAAAAACTACAATTATCCGACAGTGGATAATTTTTATCCGCCTCCCGATAAACCTTATTCGACTTTGGCTAATTTTTACCCGCCTACCGATAAATTTTATCCGACTTTGGATCATTTTTATCCGCCTCCCGATAAACCTTATCCGATTCTGGATAACTTTTATCCGCATCTCGATAAACTTTATCTCACATTGGATCACCTTTACCAGCCTACCGATAAATTTTATCCGACTTTGGATCATTTTCAAACGCCTCCCGATAAACCTTATCCGACTTTGGATAATTTTTATCCGCCTCCCATATAACTTTATCTGACTTTGGATAATTTTTATCCGCTTCTCGATTAAATTTCTCCGACTTTGGATCATTTTTATCTGCCTCCTGATAAACCTTATCCGATTCTGGATAACTTTTATCCGCATCTCGATAAACTTTATCTCACATTGGATCACCTTTACCACTTGGATGGGTGACCGCTTGGGAATACCGCGTGCTGTTGACATTATTTTTTTTCTTCATATTCTCTCTTTTTGTAAATCAAACCCGTTTCCAACTCCAAAGTATTTATAATAAATTCCAGGATCCCCGTTTGCAAATCCAATGTATTTTAATAAGTTCCTGGAACCCCGTTTTTAACTCCAAAGTCATTAAATAAGGTCCTAGATTCCCTTTTCCAACTCCAAAGTATTTTAATAAGTTCATGGGTCCTCATTTCCAACTCCAAAGTATTTTAATAAGATCTTGGATCTCATAAGGTTCCTGGATCCCTGTTTCCAGCTTAAAAGTATTTTAGTATGTTCCTGGATCCCCGTTTCCAACTCAAAAGTATTTTAATATGTTCCTGGATCTCCGTTTTCAACTCCAAAGTATTTTAATAAGTTCCTAGATCTCAATAAGTTCCCGGATCCCCGTTTCTAACTCAAAAGTATTTTAATAAGTTCCTGGATCCACTTTTCCGACTTCAAAATATTTTAATAAGTTCCGGGTGTATGTGTATCTCTTTTTCAACTCCAAACCCCATATCCAATGTCCAATCCAGCTTCCATCCAGTTTCCATCCAGTTTCCATTCAGATCCTATCCAGCTTAAATATAGTTCCCATCCAGTTATAATCCTGCTTAAATCCAGCTCCCATCCAGCTTCCATTTATTTTCCATTCAGATCCTGTGCAGCTTAAATCTAGTTCCCGGCCAGATCCAATCTAACTCCTATTCAGCTCGAATCCTTTTCCCATCCTGCATCAATCCGGCTCCCATCCAGCTTCCATCCAGATCCCATCCAGTTCCCATTCAGCGCGAATCCATGTCGAACCGAGCTCCCGTCCAGCTTATATCCAGCACCAATCCTGCTCGCATCCTGATTCAATCTAGCTCGCAGCCAGATGTAATATAGCTTCGTCCAGCTTCGATCCAGTTCACATTCAGTTACGATTTAACTCCCATGTAGATCCCATCCAGCTCCAATCTATCTGCCACCCTGCTCTAATCCAGTTCCCACCTATGCAGCTTCCATCTATCTCACATTTAGCTTCCATCGAGATCCCATCCAGTTCCCATTCAGCTCCAATCCATATCAAATCGAGCTTCGGTCCAGCTCATATCCAGCATCAATCCTGCTTCAATCTAGCTCCCATCCAGATCCAATCTAGCTCATATCCAGCCCCAGTCAGCTCCCATTCAGATGCAAACTAGCTCCCATTCAGCTCAAAACCAGCTCCACTCCAGCTCTAATCCAACTCCAATCCAGATCCCATCCAGATCAGATTCAGTTCCGATTCAGCTCCCACCCAGCTCAAATCCAGCTTCATCCAGCTTCCTTATTTCAGCTCTACATAGAGCTGAAATCTTTGGAAATCGTAAAAATCCAGTAAAATAAGTAAAACCATTTGAAATCCCTTTGATATAAATTAAATTAAACTTATTCAATAAAATTATCTGAAAAGACCATTCGAATAGTCTAAATCTTTTCATTTTTTTTTTTGGGGGGGGGGGGGAAAGTATAGACAAGGCAAAATCTTTATTATTGCAGGAAAAAAGCCGGGGGAACCTAACACTGCTAAAATCGATAATTTTCTAAGTATCACATGCCCTTAACTCCAAAATATTGAACCCTCTTCTTGAATTTTATCGTTTTCAACTCCATATAAGTTTTATTATCTGTTAACCTCAAATGTTATAAAGGTTGTTAATATAATTTAGGAATTTTTCTTTTTGTATTTGTAGTTTGGGACAGATGGGTGAAAGAAATTTTGCCTCCTTTTTTGTTGATAATTTCTAAACATAATCACATAAGATTTAAAAAAGTGGAAAATGACTTGGACGCCAACTTTTTCGCAACTACCTTCAAGATTTTTTAAAATTACATTTTGAAAACTCTCTTTGAGAACGTGACGAAGGTGCCCGCTAAAATCACGTATATGACTTTCTAGTAAACTTTAAAAAAATGCAAGTTCGGAATGCCTAAAGTGGAATACTTAGATAGAGAAGAATGAAAGTTTTTCGAGACTTTTTATTTCGAATTTTGCTGGCTTGATGGATCCGTTCATTGCACTTTTGAAAGACGGTATAAAGTTTATCTGGGGTACAGCTCAAGAATTCTCTTTTCAGAAAATCAAACAATTGGTCAGTTTGGAACCTTTTCCCTGGTCTTTATAAATTCACAAAAAAAATATATTGAATTACACACGGGTGCAACGGCGATAGAACTAAGAGCTATGGCATTTCAACAAAACGAGGGGGGGGGGCAGTAGTTCATTTAAGTAATTAGTACAAAAATCATATCAATCTTGTAAGCTCAAATTATTAGCTGTTGTAAGGGCAACGACTCGAATCGGTATTCATTTTGATCTTTTTACTGACAAATTATTCGTTGGTTCAGTTCGCACGCAGATTGAGATGTGCGAAGATGAGATCTTGATGTACCAAAGAGTTGACGAAAAACTAGCCAGGAAAATTAAAATTTTACAAAAATCCGAACACAAACTTACTCGAACGGAGGAAGATAAATGTCAAGATTACGTATTAAGACATGGTTAATTGTATACAATCAATAAGGCAACATGTTTATTTTCTAGGAATGCGAAGATATGCAAAAATGCACATCGCGTCTTGTCTAGAATCTTTTTTTAGCAAAAGAGATGGTAGGAAAGCAAGCCGAGGAATTGCATCCTATTCCTACTGGAAAAAGATTGCTTGAGATTATTAACATCGATCACCTTTGGGTTACTTGTAACCTCAACTAGTGGAAATAAGTACATGCTTGGTATCATTTGCAATTTAAATAAATTTGGTCAATTGTACGCAATTAAGGATACAGAAGCGCTTAAGACGGTCAAGAGGGTTGAATAACACAGGTCGACAAAATTTGACAAAAGTCAAAAGCCAGAAAGCAGACCAAACATTTCCGAAGGATTTTAATGCACTGAATCCGAATCCGAACTCAAAATTGCTCCTGTACGTCAGGTCTTCAAGACATCCTAACCTAAAAGTGCAAAAAACGCGTTTTTAGCTGTTTTTGAGGTTATGTAACGGAACAAGAAAAATGTCTACCCGAAGTGCCGTTATTTAACTGTCGTATCTATATTTTAGGATTTTCGAATAAATGTGATTTTCAGACATATACCAAGAGTGTCAGATTTTTTTAATTGTTTGACTACCTGATACGAAGGAAAAACAAGAAGAAAATGTTCGTACATTGTATTTGAAAAAATTCCATTAAAAAAGTTTTCAAAATACATATAAAGCAGTTATCGCCATATGGACGGAGGAACTGGAAGGGCCCAACCAGGTATAAAAGTTATATATACTTTATATGCAGTGGAGAAAACACTGATATTTGTCAATGGTTTTATACAGACAAATTTATCAAGCAAATGACACATATCGCTATCTTGTCCACTATATATAATCTATATACGAATTTTTTTCACCTGGGCAACGTGACTGGTGCACGGGATAACCCGCAATCAGTTGGAAGGGGGGGGGGGCAGAGCATTAGAGAATGCTAAGACAATCAAAGCGAAGTGGCGGCTCAGTTCCACCCCAACCCGATTGTCCCCCACCCCCACGTATTCAGTAGCGCCACCCACGTAAGCCATACCAACGCAACTTGGGAGAAGTGGCAATCACAATTTTCACCCAAGCTTGACTCAAGCTTGGCAGCAACATTGGCAGACTTGGGCAAAATGTTCACCCAAGCTTGACTCAAGCTTCGTACGCCAACGCCTCGCGTTCAGCAGCGCCTCCTATTGAGCAGCGGGATCGCTACTTCAGGCTCAGTCGATAGGAAAGATTTTGATTAGAGTGCGCTTCCATAGCACTAGGAGACCTTAGACCGGAACGACATCTCTCGGAACGCTGGTGTAATAAACGCGTCAAAATACCGGCAAAAATTGTGAAAAGTGGCCATAAAAATTGTCACCCAAGCTTCACTCAAGCTTGGCATCAAGCTTGGGAGACTTGGACACAATCTCCAACCAAGCTTGACGCAAGTTTCGGTGCTGTTAAGGCGGGCCGATTTTTTCACTATTAATGTTATTTTTTACGAATAAAACAAAAAATACACATCCTATCAAAAAGTGACCTATAACAAATTTGTAGATCTTTTAAACTGCACAGTTTTTGTTTCATCATTATTTGTCGTATCTTGCATAGTTTGACCGTGGAATTGAATTTTTGATTACTTTTTTTGCAATAAAAATGGAAATTTTCGATTTTTCAAGAAAATTCGAACAGTCGTTATGATACTCCTGTAGGGCGTGCAGAAAAAAACACTTTTTTCGCCCAGGCTTTTTTTCGTGTGGTGCGTTGTTTGGCTGAAAATGTTAATTTTCGTTTCCTCTTTTGGATTTTTTAAATGCTGTAAGTCTGAAAATTTTCATTTTATCGAAGAATGTCATATAAATAATTTGTTTGAATTTTTGAGTACTATAAACAGACGCACATTTGATTTTAATGGTTTGATGAAAGTTTTAAAGCTTTTTTTTTCGTCTTATAAAACTGATGGAATTTTTAAGATTTTTTGACAGGTTCCACGGAATTAATTTAATGGGTTTCACTAAGTTTTATAATAATGTTCGAATATTTTTCTAATTATATATATATATATATATATATATATGTATGTATGTATATATACAGGGTGTTCCAAAGTTCGCGCATACAGACGACAGAGCTCGAATACTGGTGGAAAACTAAAATCATATTTTAGAGCTCAAAAATATTGAATACTCATGATTTTTTGAGATAAGGAAGGTCAAAGTTGGGCAATCACGTTGCGTCTTTCAAAGTTAGACAGTGGTGCTTCAATTTTCAACAAAATCCTCGACAGCAACCCAATTCAAGCTAAACAGTTTTCTCGTTCACAACAGTGACCTTTGAAAACAAATTCGCAACGATGAAACGTGGAACGATTTGAAAAAAATGAACCATCAAAATTTCTTTTTATCTAAATGATTGAAGTTGATTAAAATAATTTCGTAATTTAAAACCTAGAAAGCTTAATCAAGTTTATGTTTCAAAAAGCTTATTTGTATTTAATTTTAGTAAAAACATGTTCATTTGTTGATTAAATGACCAACAAGATCACGAACCTTGTGTGAATCAAGTTTCACGTAAGTCGAACGTGTCAGGCAAGTAAACCTCTGTTCTCTAAGTAAATCTGAATTATTAAAAAGTACTAATTGGAAAGCAAGAAGATGGAACTGTAAACCTGCATTTTATGCAAATTGAAAAAAAAATTATTTACATTTTTTCAATAATGTTTCGATACATTTTTCTATCAAGAATTACGTAGATTCGGCTAACAGTTAATTGCAATTACTTGGTGATGCTAGAAGTCAGCCATCATTTGAGTAATATATTAGAGAGAATAATTAGTTAAATTTAATTCATTATTCAGAGTGAGCGCGGTAAATTTATTGTTTTTAAATCAGAGCCTTAGAGCTTTTTCTGAAAAAACTTTTTTTCCATGGTTAGGCTGAAATTCAATTTATGGCCAAGGATCAATTAATTAATTAAAAGTAATCAACAAATGAATTTGTGAATGAAGGTTCACGTAACTCGAATGTGGCAGGTAAGTAAAACTCTACTTTCCAAGCAAGTCTGAATTAATGAAAAATGACTGATTGAAAAGTAAAAAGATAGTTACTGATTCAACTGGTTATTATTATTTAACTAATCTCAAGTTGAATTTTACTAAAGGATTTATTGTAAACAAATTATTTTTTTCAGTTTGAATATAAAATTAGTTCCATTATTTTCAAAAATGTTTCGCCACGTTTTTTACTGAGAATTAGTTAGATCTAACTAACAATTAGTTAATTGCAATTACTTGGTGATATTAGAAGTCAGCCATCATTTGAGTAACGATTAGTTAAAGTTAATTAAATATTCATAGTTAGAGAGGTAAGTTTATTGTTTTTAAATCGCTTCTCGACGTGAGTAGTCTCGCCAGTACTCTCCCATAAATATAAAGGACTTGTCTTTTCAATAATTAAACATTAAAAAACCTGCCCCTTCCCCAATTAATAGAAAATTGACTGCTTTAAATTTTTGGACATATCGTTGTTTTCAGTGAATTAGCAAATAACTCAAAATAGAAAAATTTGTGCTTCGCAAGTTGTTCCAAAGATTATTACCCTCCTTTTACGTTAGCACTGAGAACCTTAAAAAAGATAAAGTTGACAATGCCGAAGGGGTCGTAGTTCTCCCGTTTCGGGATTCTCAGCCGTGGTTCCGTTTGTTCAACCAATTGCGAACATCAGTACCAATTATTCTCGGGTCAAATAAAAATGTTCTTTCTTCTCCTTTTAGCGAATTCCATCCCATGTGGAGACGCCTTATCCTGGTTGTACTCAAACTATCGGGCAAGCATACACCTTTGCATACACCTTGCCTGGTGTCTCTCGCTCCCGCGACTTTGAAGCAATACGCGAGGCCAATTAAGCTATGGTGGGAATTCTGCCAGAAGAAGGAAATTTCGCCATTCGAACCCCCAAAATCGTCGCTACTGGACTTTCTTACCCTCTCGTTGGAAGGAGTAAATGCATATGGGACACTCAACTCGTACCGATCTGCTATCCCGTTAATTGTCAACCGGGATATTGGGAACGATCCCGTAATTAAAAGATTTTGCATGAGCGCGTCTAATTTAAAACCTCAGAGTCCACGATATGATTTTACATTGGACCCAACCCCAGTACTTGCCCACTTAAAATTGCTTTATCCTTACGACAAAATTTCGTTGAAAGATCTTTCATTCAAGCTGGTCATGTTATTGGACCTTACAACAGCCCTTATTGACTCTACCTTTTTTCAAGAATCATTCAGCTATGTGCGTTGCTTTGACGCTTTTGAACGACATCGAGAAAACGTCCAAAATAAGACCAGATGATACAGATCAAATATTAATCTCCTTGAGAAAGCCTCATGATCCCTGCTCTGCCTAGACTTTGAGCAGATGGATAAGGACGATCCTCTCGAAAAGCGGAATAGACACCAAAGCTTTCACGCCTTACAGCATTAAACATGCCGCTACATATGCGGCTTTACGCAGCGGCGTTTCCCTCGATGTCATTCGAAAGACGGCGTGTTGGTCCAACTCGTCAAAGGTCTTTGCCTTATTCTACAATCGCCCACTTGTAGAGAAAAGAAATTTATCTCAAAAGATTTTAAGCTGAAGGCGATGTGATTCTTATTACGCTAAGAAACACAGTTTTGTATTTTTTTCCCCATACTTATACGATTGTGTTAAGTTTTTTCTGTGTTCTATCTCCTTATTCAATCCTTAAGATCGTTATGTCTTAAGGCTTGCTAATAAACGCATTGTTCAGTGTTTTTTAAATCAAAAAATTATTTATTTATTTTCCGAGAAAGTGATCGAAATATCACCATAAAAACTTCAAATAACTACAAGTGATCTTGAGGACGAGACACTTAAGTATAATTATACGATCAAACGAACTTACCATAGTGAAGTTCGATCGTAATTATACGATGTATCTCGTCCGAATAGATCACTCCCTCCCTGCCCCCTTTTCTTTTTTGGGTTGCATTTTTCCCATATGTGATCTATTCGATTCCGGCGATATTTCGTCTTTAAAATTAATGAAGATCGGGCCATGGTAACGGGTGAGCCTGCGTATGACGGCAAAATATGAATTTCTTCAATTTTTTATCCTTTAAAGCACCGCGCACAGGTGACAGATTAAAAATGTGGCCAACCGATTGGATTTTCATTCTTTCAATCTGAAAATGACATATACGCAATTCAAACCGACTCACTTCCTATCGGTTCTTTTTTCCTGGATATATTCAACTTAATTTCAAATTTTACTTGAAATAAGGAAGCAACTAAATTTAAGTATACGCACGATCTTGAATAAAGCACTTACTTATCTTAAATAAGAAATAACCATTTCTCGAAAGAAATAAAATAAACTATGCACCTAACTTTCAATATACAGTTCTGAAATTAAGTTAAATGCAACCTGAAATAACATGTAAGGCTTTCGTTAGCTAAAATTAAGAAGTACGCCTTACTGAATTTCAGGTTGACTCTACCTTAATCGCGCTGGGTCATGCGAGCGACGCGGTCTTGGTATTCTGTTCCGTTTCTATAATCTAGTCCGCGTTTCAAGTGACGCTTTGTTGTAAGTCTCTAAAATTCTCGAACACAACCGGAATTGTATGTGTATCTTGAATTGTATTCAGTTAAAAAGTCACTCGTGAACTGTCCATTTACTGTTTTTCGAAGTCAAGACTGTATTTTCTGCTCATTCGTTTATTGTAAAGTTAGATTTTCAAGGAAAGCACATTGTTCTTTGTCCAGATTGTCATTGAAAAGTATGATTGCATGGTGGTGTTCACATAAATAAAAAAGTGCGTCTTCGAGGTTCTTAGTGCAGACAAAGTGTTTTACTTGTGAATTTATAGGAAATCCAAAAGGATTTTATAAAAATTATGTTTATAATTTATGTGATTTCAGATTATGGCTTACGGGTTACTGGAGGGGGGGGGGTAGGAGACGCATACTTTCAGAATAAATATGCGACTTACTTTCAGCAAGGGAGTCCTTAATTCAATGTCATCTCAACCATACACTAGCTTTTGATTATAAATATCGTCTTAATTTCAGGTATTTACTACCTGAATTTCAGGTCTTTACCACCAGGTCTTCACTGTGTGAATTTCCGCCTTTTTGTTTGCTTACTTTAATAATTAAAACAAATTCCTTATTTCAGGTTTCATATGCTTTTTTTTTTGTTACACCTTCAAATAATTCCAATTTTCGACTTGAATTATGTGTTTATTTTTTCTGTGAATGTGCGTTCCTGGAAAATCTAACTTTATACTAAACATATAGACAGAAAAATGCAGTTTTGACGTAGAAAAACAGTGAACAGACAGTTCACTAGTAATTTTTTCAACTGAATATAATTTAAGATGTACATAAAACTCCGCGTGTGTTCAAGAATTTTTGAGATTTACGATAAAGCTTCACTTGACACGCGGACTACTATCGGCGCAAAAATTATAGGCATCTGCCTTTGAAGCTTAACAACTCAGTAAAAAAAAGCTAGAGTAATAAGTAAATAGTCATTTGAAAGCTGAAAGCGATTTAAACTCCAAACTGCCCTGGCGGACCGGCCGAACGCAAGCATTACGCTACAGCGTAATGCTAAAGTAATGCTAAAGTAATGCTAAAGTAATATGGCATTATAATTAATTTACACGCATTGACACATAGGTCCAATGCGTCATTGTCGCAAAGCGGGATTTGCAGGGTGTCTTAGTCTTTTCAAATCAATTCCTATCAATACTTTCTTTTTTGCTGGGATGGTACGAAACTCGCGGAAGTGCTATATATTTTTCGCGCTTGCGCAGCGTTGTTTTCTTCAATGAAAGGTCTATTTATCACAAACTGAGTTGAAATTTGAGGTTATGTTGATTTGGAGCGTTTTCATAAATTTGGTAGGGTGAAGTTCTGCCCTTGGATCGATTCTCCAAAGCATATTTTGTCCCAGGCGCGGTTACCTTCAGAGTTTAATTCACATGGCGCGTATTATGATATAAGAGAAAAGCATACGTTATGAAAAAAGTGATGAAAGTCTGTAAAAGAAGAGCTGGTTTAAATGGCTTGGATCAACAAATGGAGTAGCAGGGAAATTAATGCAGTCCACCCTTTTCGATGAGAAATGAATATCTTATGACGGAAAAGGGCTAAGTTCGTAATAAAATTGACAAATACTATATTTTAAGGTTATGTCTTTCTCGGTGGGAAGTGAATATTTTATATCAGAAAAAACCTAAGCAATTAGGAAATAAAATATACAAATAATGCAATATATATTAGGTTGTGTCCTCCTTTTTATATGAGAAATGAATACATTATGACGGGAAATGGCCAAGCTGGTAATAAAATTGACAACTAATGCATTTTTGGGTTATGTCTTATAGGTCTTCCGTTTTCTGTTGCCTAAATATAAATAGTGTATTTTTTTATGGAAGAAGATTGAATGACTAGAATGAAATTCACAATTAAAGTATTTGTAGGTTGTGTCTTTTTTGTTCGGTGTGAAGTAAATATTTTATAACAGAAAGAAGCAAATAAGGCAATTTTTTAGATTGTGTCCTCCTTTTTAGATGAGAAATAAATATCCTATGAGGGGAAAGGGCTAAGTTAGTGATAAAATTAACAAATAATGCATTTTTGGGTTATATCTTCACCAATGGCATTAGCTGCGCGCTAAATATCCACTCGGGAAGAGTCGAGATGGCAAGCCATTTCGAGCGCGGATAACACTCAGATGGGTGACCATCTGTGGCGTACGGCTGAGTTGTGTATTCGCTGCGTCTTAATTAATGTCGAGCGGGAGGTTTGACACCGAGGATGATTGTGTGCATTCGCTAGGTAGGGTCGAATGTCTGCCTTCAAACTCGACTGTCAAAAAACGGCTGAACTGGAAAAGTGGTTTTCTGTAGTTTTCCTTTCTCCTGGCTAATCGTCCAGTCAAATGTGAGTACTTCTAATAAAATGTGATACAACCGCGGGTTACCACTGGTTGTGACTCAATTCATACAGTAATTCTAAGCCCACCTCAGTGAAAGAATGATGTTCATAGGCGCATATCCAGTGAAATGGAGTCGTCTGACGGTATATCCCTAGTAAAAATGCCTATTAGAAACCAAATGGAAACCTAATAGGATGTGGCTTCTATCAGGTCCTATTACTTTCGAATGTGGGTTTTGTTCCTGGTTCTATATGGTGTAATTTCATATATACTGGGGTTTTAAGCCGTTTTTTTATATGTTTGCCGTATTTTTCAACAATAACAATGTTTTTCTTGTTTTTATAGCATTTCACGAGTTTTTAAACAAAGTTACTTAAGAAATATACCAGAAAAACAGTGCTCTTTTCTGATTGTCAGCAACTCAGATTATTTTTTAATACAGAGCCATAACAGTGCAGCTGTCAAACTTTTTCTGAGTATTTTTTTCGACAAGATTAGTTTTTTATACTTTTGCACCATAATTAACACACATACAATAAAACATTGCATCTTAGCCTCATAACTGCTACACTAAAAGGTTAGGTTAATGCACCGGAATAGGTGGCTCATACCGCCCCAGAACAGTTGCTCATTCCGCCCCATATGGCACTTGCCAGTAAAATAAAAATTTTGCCTATTTCTGTTTTACAATTATATAAGAATCTGTTGAAAACCTAAGGTTTAATAAATAAGCTATCTAAATAACCACTGGAAAAACATCTAATATGTGATTTTGTGTGATTCTTGGACTTTCTAAACAAATGCAAAATAGTAGAATACAGGTCTTGACATTTTTATTTTCGTTTTTTTTTCAAATTTATTCAACATTAAGCGAAAACTCTTTTAAAAGAAGCTTGATAACGTTCTTCCGGATATTAGTGCAAAGAACAGTTACAAAATAAATCATAGATTGCGAGAAAATTAAGTGACTCATCTTACCCCCTATGCTCATCTCGCCCCACCCTACCCTATATAAGAATAATAGTCCGCAAAAAAACTGTTTATAATGTCTTTTTTATGAGTTCGGTCCGGAGATTATCCGACGTAGTGCTCTAACTTTGTACCTAGTTGTGCTGTTGTCAAAAACAGGTATTTACCGTTTAGGTCTAACCACGTACGCGCCGCATTTCAGGATGACGGACAGCACCGAACAAAGAATGTGCATTACATTTTGCCAAAAAACTTGGCCATTCATGTTCGAAAAGTGTATGATGATGAATCAGTCAGTGTTATTTAAATTAAAGAGTGGTTTAGGTGATTTAAAAGTGGTCGTACTTCATTGGAAAGAGACCTCCTGATAGGCCCGCATCGGCCAAAACACCTCAAAATTTGAACCAGGAAAATGTTGTGCACGGTAAACGATTACGATAATGTGACGCAGCAAGAAGGAGACGGCACCTGCCCATTCATCGCAGCTTATTCAGCCATTTCTGGTGAAACGCGACCTTACACAACTTTGGCAGCTCCCATACAGTCCTGACCTGGCTTCCTGTGATTTCTGGCTGTTCCCAAATTTAGTTATCCTCTAAAAGGAAAACGATTTCAAGCCATGGAGGAAAAAACACAGAATTACCAGAATTAACTCTTACTCCTACACTGTTAGAAAAATCTGTACTAGATTTAGTATACATGTAGTGGAAGCAAGAATGCACAACATGAAATTAAATTTAACATGCCAGCGTACACTAAATTTAGTATATGCATATACTGAATTTGGTATGCACGTACATGAAATTTAGTATACGCGTATACTAAATTCAGTAACCCTCTATCCGCAACCCGAGGACGCGTTCGGTGGCTTTGTCTAGGCCCTTCGGCTCGATTCCTGAGGAATCAAAACCGAACCGAAGATATATGTGTATATATATATATATATAATTAAAAAACGAACTTAAACAACCACCGCAGGGTCCCACTGAGAGCAACTGCCATCTAAAAATGAAACTGGCTCTCAGTAGAACAGCGGTGAATCACACTTATGGCCACGTCTCACAACCGTGAGATGGATGATCATAGGACACGACAAAATCACAAATACAGGCGGGGAAACCCTCGTGTGCTTCGAGGACACGAAGCGACCCAAGGATGACAGGTTTCTGCATCCATCTCGCAAGTGCCTCGGCATATTTTTGTAACGCGGGTATGGCTTTAAGGTTACGAACCAGTGATAGTCTCGTACCTCCGAGAGCACCTATCACAAGGACAATGACTTGTACCGAATATTTTGGGTACAGTCGTTGCAGTTCCCTATTAAGGTCTTGATACCTCTCCACCTTTTCTTTCTTCTTGATGCTGACTCCACAATCTGTTTTAAGATTTGTACGTATCGCCGATACGCGTACGTTTCTATGGCACCAATGCGTCGTTACCAACTTTCGCATGTATCATTGGTTCACGTTTCATCGTTCCGGCGTTTTAGCGTTCATCTGTCTTATGGTGTATTTATACCTCTGTCCGTCCGACCGGTGCAGTTAGAAAAGTCATAAGAGTAAAAGAGATTGCGCTCTCTATCGCTCTTACTCTTATGAACTTTCTGACCGCACCAGTCGGACGGTCTGAGGTATAAATGCACATCAACTGTGATTGATGAAGGTTATGTGGGTTCTGTGTTGTCTGATTTTCTGATTTGTAACTTTTTGAAATTCAACATTTGAAAATTTTGTTTCAATTATTGAATGTGTAAGCACAGAAAATTTTTAATTGTAGGTTATTTCACAATCACTACCTATTCAGAAAAGATTCACTTATCGTCTATATCGTATATATCACTCATGATTTTTTGAAACGAAGTATGTAAGATAACAGTTGTTATGAATTTATTATTGGAAAGAGGAAAGATCCTTTTTTCAAATAAACAAGTAGAGTCTTATTTAGTTACGTGCTGTTTTGAAGTAATGACGAAGTAAATTATATTGAAAAATCGTGTAAAAAGCTGTTCGGTAAAGGTTAGCTAGAATTTCAAAAAGTAAACTAATACCAAAAAGCAAAAAACTGAAAGTCCAGTATTTCTCGATATTCTCGTTATAAAAAAAGTTATTATAAATATCAGCAAAATTAAAATCTTGTTTAATTTGCAGATATAAGACCGAAATTTCTATTTTTCTGATAGTAGTATTTTCACAGTGTTAAATAGTCTATCATTTTTATTTTTAAATCAATCTCTGACCATAAATATCAGAAAAACCGTCAAAACAGAACCCACATCAATCGCAGTAATGGCAGATGAACGGTGAAACGCCGGAACGATGGAACGTGAACCAACGAAACATGCGACAGTTGGTAACAACGCGTTGGTGCCATAGAAACGGGCTGCATACTCTGAGAGGTCGCCCGGTATCCCAGAGTCACCGTTTAAGACACCTCACCCAGGTGCCATTCAACTTTTGGCACGGTTGCTACGCCTCCGCTTAGGGGTTATTCCTTCGGGACCATCCCTGGATAATTTTCCGCGACTGCTTCTTAATTAGTGTAACCATATTCAGCAGAATCCCTTGATACAGGGACCCTATAGACGCAACCCGAGGACGCGTTCGGTGCCTTTGTCATGGGCCCTTCAGTTCTATTCCAAGGGAATCGAAATATATATATATATAATATTTCTTTCGAGAGTTAAACACATATTTGTAAATAAATAGAAAATAATATTGATGGTTATATATGTAAATTTATAGTTCGGAAAACATTGAATTATAATAATTGCAGTTTGTACGTGTATTTTATACTTACCAAGTTTTATGTACTAAAAAAGGCGCCTGATACTCTATCTCCGGGGTGGTGTGAAAAAGAGTTAATTTTACGAAAGAAAACACACAAAATATGCACATAATTGATAGTGTGAAAAGGCTTATTTGACCAAGGGTTATATAATTAATTGTTGTTAACGAATCATGAGAAAAAAGTGTATTTTTAATGAACTCTTGATGCATATATGTCAAGAAAATGTTCAAATATAGTCGCAGTACATTTTCCAGTAGTATAGAGCCTTCCGACTCGAAAGGGTCAAACTTTAGGTATGGTCATAACTCGTGACCTATAAGAGCTAAACATTTTTTCTTACTTCACGCAAAATTTTGTTCCGTATAATTTAAACGGCTACCGTTTTTCCTTAGGATATGTATGAAACGAGCTATTTTAAAAAGCTTTTTGGGCTCAAGACAGCAAAAAATATATTCTTTTTTTTTTAGATTCATATCTCTTGACCTATGAAGGCTAAAAGATTTGTTTTTCAATTTACCCATAATTTCCTGCACTAAAACTCTTTCTGTGGCATCATTAACGTAGATTTATCCACAATTGAAGTATTTTGAAAAAACTGAACCCGAGCAAATTTCCCTGAAAAATAGGACAAAAGTGGTCAACTTTGGGAAGCTATAACTAATGACCTATTAGGTTAATTTTTACGTGGAAAGGCTTTTGATATCAATATATGACATTATTTGTTTTGCTCTTTTTAAGCTTGTTCTCGGGTTACAAAGAACCCGGTTTTCCATCATAGCCACGGACTAAGTCAAGTGACTGATGCGATAAGAATATAATTAGTTAAACTAATACGATGTATGAAATCATTTGCGATAATGTTTTAGGTACAAAATTAGGATAGTGGTGTAGTTTGCAGGTGGTCTTTTACCGCTGTTATGCTTACACAGCGGCCTTGAGTGTTGGAGGTGATAGCAGTCGCCTCTGAATGCTTTTTTAGAGGTACCATGTATCACTCTATAGGTTTTTAGTCGCTTGCTTCCTGATGGTCCAGAAAGTTTCTTACAATGCGACAGGCGTTTAATAAAACCGCCTTCTGAGCTGCTGCCAGTACCCTACTGACTCCTAAATGTTCAAGATGTTCAGTGCATCTTGCTGACCATCAGGCAGCATATTGTTGACAGAATACGAGTACTATCTAACGCTAGGAGAAGTCTAGAGCGGAGAGAGAGATGGGACAGAGAAAATCAGCAGTTTTTGTCTGACCCATCTCGACTCTTCCAAGATCCTCCAGTTACTGTCGTCCGCCCACCCACACCACAGGAGGTCAAGGCATTTTGGAGAGAAGTCTACGAAGGCCAGCATTCGCTCAAAGAATACTCAGAGAATATAAAAAGCTTCAAGTGAAAGAAGTTTCTTACGTTTCTTACTTATCGTGTGATCACTAACAGTGTCATCTTTCACAGATGTGTGTTTCAGGGCGACACCATGAGCCCTCTCCTCTTTTGCTTCACATTTCTGCCCCTATCTCTCGAACTTCGCCATTCCGAAGGGCATCTCTGCGGCAAACCTGGAAATCGAAAGCATAAGGTCACTCATGTAGTTTACATGGATGATCTTAAGATCTATGCTAAAAATCAAGAGAAACTACATCTAGCTCTAGAAATTGACAAAGAGTATACTCAAGAGATTGGAATGGAGTTCGAGTTAGAAAAATACGCTAAGGTTTATTTGAAAAAAGGAAAACTTAATGGCATCTCGGAAGACATTGATCTCGTAGACAGAAGCGCTATATGACACCTTGGCGCTGGAGAGACCTATACATATCTGGGTATGCCACAGAGCCGCATTCAGGACGTGACATCTGTAAAGGATACTCTCCGATGCAGATACAAACGTCTCATCTGACGGATTTGATCTTCCGAACTGTCGGTGAGGAACAAAGTATCTGCGACGAACATGCTTGCCGTCCCGGTAGTACTCTATTCGTTTGGAGTGGTTCCATGGACGAAGGATAGGTCCCGAAAGGTTATGCACATGAACAAAAGCATGCTCCTTAAATCTTCTTTTCTGCGACTTCACATCTCACGCCGTCAAGGTGGTCGCGGAATACTAAATCTTGAATGTTTTCACAACAGGATTATTGTGGGTACAGCACATATAGTTGCAAATGGACAAGACCCTCTTCTTAAAATGGTCCGGAAACACGAAGAAGTGGGCAAAGGGGCGTTTCTTTACAAAGCAGGGGAGGACCCTGCTGAAGTACTCGGCCTTGACTTCAATGTCAGGGATAAGCAAAATGCATCAAATCTTATCCATAATCGAGTACTCACTCCTGAAGGCCCGCATTAAGAAAGCACAGGAGAAAAACTTCCGCTAACAGCTCCTCGAGAAGAAGATTCACGGCATCTTCCAGAGAAATGTGAAGGATCTGTTGATGTCGTATGAGCTGACGTTTGCTTTTCTTAAATCACCCGGGTTGAAGTCGGGCAATGTGGCACTAAGAGTGCTTTATTACCATCTCTTTCACTCTTGCGGCATCAGCCCAAATACCACTTCGCTAAACGCTCCTAGGGAAATAGAGTAAATTGTCGAGAATGAGAAGTGTCGGATATGCTGGAGCTTCATATTCTCGACAATTGTTTCTGTTGCGTACTCGAGGCCTGACATAGTTCTTCTTGACTTCGAGAAACGAACCACTCTTGCTTGCACGCTCGGCAGTTAGTATCGCCTACAGGTATATTCATTATGCGCTCGCGGTAAACTAAGGTGTCTAACGCCGTCTTGACAGGCAGAAAGAAATCCCTCAGTCTCCGATCTCAATACAGCAGACTTAAGAAACATGTTGGACCAACCTATCGAGAGTTCTTCTCTACGTATGATGCCGTAGAATTTATCATGAATTATTGTTATTATTATCTTAGGGATCCGAAACACCGCTATGAGGCGACACTTGCGACTATCTTCCTTCAGTTTTAAGGCATTAAGTGTCCGGAGGCTGGGAACGCCTTCAACTCCATTAGGTATCGAGCCCAGGACCTTTCATTTACGGTACGAATGCTCTGCAATCTACCACTTTAGCTACCTAAAAGAAACTGACGAAACTGCATACGATTCCTCATCACGTACTTAAGTGCAATAGCATTGCACAAAGTCAAAAACAGTGAAAATATTGACATGTTACAGCTTGATTGAAACTGATTGAAACGCCTTTCCGGATGAGCGCCGGATTCATTCGGATTAAATGCCAGATTGAAAAATATTGAAAAAGATTGAAAGGTGGTTTCAAATTGGTTTCGAATTGAACTCAAGTATTGAAAAGAATTGAAATGTGGGCATGGATTGGTTTTGAATTGATACCGATTAAACTCACAGATTAAAAAGTATTGGAAGGTGGTTTCTTATTGATTTATATTGAAGTTGTTATTGGTGCACGGATTGAGGATTCAGAATTTTGTCGAGATAAACCTTGCGGATTCACTCGTATTGGACGCACATATTGAAAACGATTAAAAAGGATTGAAATGTGGTTGCGGATTGGTTTGGAATTTATTCCGATCAAACTCACAGATTAAAAAGGATTGAAAGGTGATTTCTGATTGATTCGAATTTAAGTGGCTATTAATGCACAGATTGAGAAGAGTTTAGAATTTCGTTTATATATACCTCGAATACATTCGGATTGAACGCACAGATTGAAAAGGATTAAAAGGTGGTTTCAGATTGATTTCCAATTCATTCTGCAAGATTTAACTCAGAGATTGAAACGGATTGAAAGGTGTTTTCAAATTGGTTTCAGATTCATTCCGATGCATTGAACACAGGAATTGGAAGGGATTGAAAAGTGGATACGGATTGGTTTTTAATTGATTTCGATTAAATTCATAGATTAAAAGGGGTTGAAAAGTGGTGTGTGATTGATGCTAATTGAAGTTGTTGTTGATGTACGTATTGAGAAGCATTCAGAATTTTTTCTAGATGAACCTCGGATTCTTTTGGATTGGACGCACTGAAGCGTTACTTTTCTCACAACGAGATCGTATGCATTCTTCATGCGTGCCAGAGAGAATACAAATTGAGTCACGCCGACCATTCAGTATAGTGATACTGGATTTTAAACCCAATCTCTAATGAGATATTGAAAATCGCTCATTGTCATCATTATGATGAAAATAATATTTAAAGAGATGAACAAAAGTAAAAGTACAGAGCTTGTCAGCATGAGAAACAACAAAGGTGAAATATATTCAGCAGAAACCCTTGGTACAGGGACCCTCTATCCGCAACCCGAGGACGCGTTCGGTGGCTTTGTCATAGGCATATATATATATATATACATACATACATACTCATACACATATGTACATGTATATTCTACTTGAAGCCTAATTCTTGAAATATAAATGCAATAGTGGACTTTTTAGAAGTTATTTCAGTAAACAAAGAGCAAAAACCATTCTGAGATAAAAGTCAGATTTTCCAGGTTCAATCCTATATTTCTTGAAATCTGAGATTTAAAAACGCCCCAAACAAACAACACGACCACGTGGTTGTGACTTGACTCTGCACCAATCACACTACCCTTCAATTACGACTAGGCAGTCGTGACCCACTAATACACACTTCACGAACACAAAACTCTCGCTTTCTCTCTCTCACATATACTGGGTGGAAGGACGACACTCAATTAAAAATGTCGTATCGCGGGAGCGCTGCCACGCACTCTTGTCAAGTGGAAAAGTCAACACGATAGCAGCTGATATTCATGCGTGCACCATATAGACTAAAGTGTACGTTGTGAGTGTTTGCGTCGTGCCTGCAGCGCAACGTAGGGAAGTAGCTCGCCATAGACTACAAACTATAGCATAGAACGGACTAGGGAAAATGGCTGCAAGGTACCGTTTCGTGTACACGGACCTTGGTGTTACGCGCCAAAAACTATAGACCACGTTTGTCTCGTTCATTCTGTGTTCGAACATCTTAGTAGTCACTAAGCTTGTGCTCCATCGTGCTGGAAGGATTGTTAAAGGTGGTAATTGTTCTCGGGAAGCCACTAAGGATTTTGAGACCAAAACGGAACAGCCTTGATTGGGCGTGGTTGAGATTCAGTGTGTTGGGGACGATGTATAAAAGTGTTATTTGAATTGGCCTTTGGCACTCATGGAGTATTTTGATGATTCATCGCCGGGGTCTTTACAGCATTGTTCAATCAGGCGTGATAAATTAGAAAGAGCCTGTATTTATTAATACTCAGACCCAGTTTTGGGACAATAGGATAGTATTAGGTGTTACGGTTGCTATCATGGGACTCACATTCAATTATTGAATTTTGAGCTTGGGTCATATGATTATATAAGCGCTTCAATCTGGTTTTATGATATAACAAAATTGAACCAGTTCAGATTGTTAATCGTGTTTCACTATTTATTAAGAAAATAGCGGCAAGCATTTCCTAACAATAAAATAATAAGTAAGGAAAATAGCGGTGGGCATTTTCTGACCGTAAATAAATAAAGAATTCAGATGAATAAAATGGCGGACATATCAGAATTTCAAGTTCCTTCGTCCATTATGGATATGGATGAGGATTAGTTAAGAGACTGGATGGATAATAGGGGCCACAGTGTACTGGGCTCTGCCCCAGTGCTAAGGGATAGGGTCATTAGGCTCCTACAAATAGAGGCGGGCATGCCGGGTATCCGTTGGTCCTGTGAGGACAATAGAGAAGATAATAAATTCTTCAAACTATCCCCGACGGAAATTATAACACAGCTTAGAGAGACTGTGCTTTCGGCACGGTTGTCACGCCTCCGCTTAGGGGTTATTCCTTCGGGACCATCCCTGGACAATTGTCCGCAACTGCTCATTAATGATTGTAACCATATTGAGCAGAAACCTTTGGTACAGGGACCCTCTATCCGCAACCCGAGGACGTGGTCGGTGGCTTTGTCACAGGCCCTTCGACTCGATTCCTGAGGAATCAAAACCGAACAGAAGTGCCGAGGGAAAATCATCATATATATATATATATATAACTTATTTCTTATTCAAGCATCTAAACTAGTACTATACATAGAATATAAATCTATTAAATGCTGAATGCTACATTGACAATGTTAACCACGTTCACAACACCTAATGTAGTTGTCAACTGTTTGCAGCACTTTTATGAAACTAATATTCAAAGAGATGTAGAGAAGTAAAAGTACAGAGTTTGTCAGCATGAACAGCAAAGGTAAAATGCTATATGATACAGACTAAATAGTAAACGTTTCAAAAGACTATTTTAAAGAATTATTAGGAGGTGAAGATATAGGTCAACAGAACTGTGTGATAGAAAATAGTGCATTAGACAACCCAATTGAAAAAGTCTGTGTGACTGAGGTTAGAGATATAATTAAGAGCTTAAAAATGGTAAGGCTGCTGGTGTAGACTGTATTAGTGCTGAAATGCTTGAATACGGTGGTGAATACCTACCTCACAGGGTGTGCGAATTGGTAAATTTATGCATCGAGACGGGGCAAGTCCCAGACGATTGGAGAAAAGCGATTATCATGAAAATATACAAAAGAAAGAGAGACAAAAACAACTGCAATAATTATAGAGGTATCAGGTACAAAGTACCGTGAGTAAAATATACTCAAAAATACATATTCGAAGGGGAATGGAAATTACAGAAAAAAAAATATGGCAAGTCCAAAGTGGATTTATGCCAGGAAGATCATGTACAGATCAGATTTTTAGCTTGAGACGAATCACAGAAAAAAGCTTCAGAGTAGGAAAGAAAGTTTTCTGTGCATTTGTTTACCTAGAAAAAGTATTTGACAAGGTAAATAGAACTAAACTTTGGGAAGTCCTTAAAGAGTACGGAGTCCATGGATGGCTCCTACAAGCAATACAAACTATATATGCAGGCCGTAAAGCGAATGTAAGGGTTAATGGGAAACTGAGTGACTGCTTCGATATCATGCAAGGCGTGAAACAAGGATGCGTTATGTCCTCATGGGTATTCAACATATTTATGGATAAGTGTCTAAGAATGGCCTTCTTCGACGAAGAAGATGTAGATCTCGAAACGACGAATGTGCGTGGTTTGGCTTTTGCAGGTGACAAGATTGTTATGACAGAATCAATCGAGGACTTGCAAAGAATGTTAAATAAACATGATACAAGCATGAAGAACATGGGCCTTAAAATTAATGTAAATTAAACAAAGGTAGTGGTGTTTGAAGAAAAAAATGAGAAAACAATGTACAATATTGTCCTAAATGATGAGAGATTAGAGCAAGTTGACAACTACGTATATCTGGGTAGCCTATTTAGTAGCGACGTTCAATCGCAGTTTTGATAATGATATCCCGTAACATAGTCCACGCGCCCTCTACATCTTCATTGATTCTAAGCGCCTTCCAAGTTGCCTCATCAAAGAGCTCATTTTTGCCAAAAATTTCGGTTATCTAGCTTTGTACTGCAACCCTTTATTTACAAAACGTATAAACTATATCTTACAAAAAAAAACATATTGTCATATTTGAATTTTGTGTTTTGCTTTTCATAAACCCCCAATGCTTTTTTTAAATATCTATAACTTTTGACTTAATTGAGATATTTATCGTTTTATTTTGATTTTAATAACGCTTATTATCTTCTTTTGTGATCCACAAAAATTTCTAAAAAAGGTGTAGTCGAGAACGGCGCGATCTCGCGATCTGATGGTGGTAATGCGGCGTTACTGCGCCTGCCCTGATATTGGTGGTAGCTCTCTGGTACTGAGTCGCAAAAGGCTCATATACTCAACGCTATTTGCTAATAACAGCATCTCTAAGCGCGTCATATATTTTCTATTACACGATGCATCTTATTTTGATTCTAATTTTAACTATACATAGTAATATATTTTGAATAGAATTTACTAAATAGGTGTCCCTTACAAAAGGTACTGTATTGAAATGAATCAAAGTAAGATCTGTATCACATGCAATTGTATTAGTCTATTAAACACTCATTTATAGATATAGGAATGATGTGATCTAGTAATCACAACTAAACAGTTCAGAAAGAATACCTGTACTCGAGCAATAGTCACTAGTGCCATAATAATCTATAGTGTAATTATAGCACTCTTCATAACAATTATTTCTCCATTTTTCACCGTGTAATGTAAGTTCCGTCATACTTCCAGATAGGGCCACATAAGATTCCGTCAGGCAAATAATTCCATTTTCTGTTTCCGATATCCGCTTGAAAGCCATATAGACCCTGATAGGCGAACGAAAACAGTTTTCTAATGTAAGTTGCGACAAAGTTCCAGATAGGGCCTCATAAGATTCCGTCGGCCAAATAATTCAATTTTTTGTTTACAAAGTTCGCTTCAAAGCCGGATAGAGCCAGATAGGCAATCGTCTTCGGACTTGAACGAAAACACTCTTCTAATGTAAGTTGCGACAAAGTTCCAGATAGGGCCGCATAAGATTCTGCAGGCAAACAATTCAGTTTTCTGTTACCGATGTTCGCTTCGAAGCCGATGGATCCAGATAGAAGATCGTTTTTATACTTAAACGAAAACAGTCTTCTGATGTAAGTTCCGACATAGTTCCTGATAGGGCCGCATAAGATTCCGTCGGCCACATAATTCAATTCTTTTTTTCCAAAGTTCGCTTCAAAACCGGATAGATCCAGGTAGAAAACCGTTTTTGGACTCAAACGAAAACAGTCTTCTAATATGAGTTCCGACATAGTTCCTGATAGGGCCGCATAAGATTCCGTCAAGCAAATAATTCAACTTTCTATTTCCGATATTCGCTTCAAAGCCGGATAGATCCAGATAGAAAACCGTTTTTAGACTTAAACGAAAACAGTCTTCTAATGTAAGTTCCAGGACTCGATCAGGTATCGACGCAATCTGTCCATGGCTTGGATTGACTACCGTAAGGCATTTGATAACACGAACCATGGGCTACTTATCAAGCTCCTTGAGTGCCTGGAGGTGCATCTAAAAATAGCGAGATGCATAGAAGACCTTATGCTCCTGTTCCGGACAAGATTTATCATAACATCTGACAAAAGACAAGTGACTACCAGCTATATCACATATAAGAGGAGGGTTTTCCAAGGAGACTCTCTAAGTCCGATACTTTTCTGCATCTCCCTTTTGCTTCTATCTATTATGCTCCGAGGCAAAAGCTCTGGATACCTGTGTGGGCCGCCGAACAGAAAAGAATATAAAGTCAACCACCTTTTATACATGGACGACCTTAAAGTCTTTGCTTCTTCAAAAGAAGACCTTAACATCATTGTGGTGGCGGTAAAAAGGTACTCTTAAGCGATTGGCCTGAGTTTTGGATTGGAAAAGTGTGTCTGCGTCCACCTAAACCAGAAAAGGCTAGAAACTACATCATCGCGTGATAATCAGGATGTTCAACTCATAGTTAGAAACGGCCCCCGCAAAAAGGTATCGCCAAATTCTCAGACAAATGTTGGCTTCCCAATTATCTGGGAAGAATACGATCCAGGCGACCAATATGCTGGCCGTTCCTATACTGCTCTAGATGTTTGGTGAAGTAAAATGGAACGTCTATGAGTTGAAGCAACTTGACCGAAGCACACGTAAGATGATGACAATCCATCGAAGTCATCATTGTCTATCTTCCATACCTCGAATATACCTCCCTCGAGATAAAGGGGGTAGAGGCTTGCTAAGCTTGGATTGTCTTCATGGAAGAACGGTTGTGGCTACAGCCTGCTCAGTACTAAATAGCACAGATTCTCTTATGCGACTCGTAGAGTTTCATTTGGAGGTTCGTACCAGTGGTTGTTAAAATATCTAATGATAATTCAATTTTAAATGGTGGGTTAAGTAACTCTTTTGATTACAAGAAATTCGTCTGGAGGGAAAGAACGTTGGGGGCATACACTGAGTAAATGTTAGTCTCGCCTAATGTTTCTTGTATTGGTGAGGATGTGGAGGCGTTGAATGAGAATCTCATATCTGCAATTTCGGTAGTAGCGAATAAGTTAGAACTGGTTTCCAAGCCTTTTTGGCGAGTACCAGGAAAAAACCCCTGGTTCGATAGAGAATGTGATATTATTATTATATCATTAAGCCGTTTCCCTTTCAGGGTAGGCGTGAATTGCAGTTGGAAAGTAGTGATGTGTGGATGGGTATATAGGTGAAGGGTATATAGGTTTAGGGTATAGATATTTTAGATTGATCTAGAATTCTCGTGTTAGTTATTTAAATAGCACGTTCATTCCACAACACTGCTCCGACCCAGGCTATTGATCAATCTCTCTAGCGATCACCCCACGTGAAGAACCTCACAAAATTGTTATGTGTGGCTCTCCACTTGGGCCCATTAGTATCCAAGGTCTTTGTTTCAGGTGTCATTCACTCTACTCACATTCTTTTTATAAACTATTTTTACCCTTACACTCGCTTTACTGCCTGCATATATTGTTTGTATTGCTTGTAGGAGCCAACCATGTACTCCGTACTCGCCTGCATATATTGTTTGTATTGCTTGATAGGAGACATCCGTGTACTCCGTACTCTTTAAGGCCTTCCCAAAAGTTTTCATAATTAAAAATTCGGAATAATTGGAAATTTTCAGGATTTGGGTGTGATTGCATCCACTTAATTATATAATTAAAATAATCTATTAATTAATTCCACTTTTTGTTAAGTGGGCTGCCTAATTGGGGCCCGAATGGTTTGCTCCGATAGTGCCCACTTTGGGCGTTCTATGGGTAAGCCGAGTGTAAGCTCAAGCACAAAATCAAACACTGATCAACTTTATTGACATAAGTTATGATAATTGAAAATTCAGAATAATTGGAAAAACTTCAGGATTTGGGTGTGATTGCATCCACTTAATTATATAATTACAATGATCTGATAATTAATTTCACTTTCTGTTAATTGGACTGCCCAATTGGGGACTGACTGGTTTGTTCCGATAGGTCCCACTTTGGGCGTTCTATGGATAATCTCAATGTAAGCCCAAGCACAAAATCGAACACTGATCAACTTTATTGACAAAAGTTTTGATAATTAAAAATTCGGTTTAATTGGAAAAGTTTCAGTATTTGGGTGGGATTGCATCCACGTTATTATTTATATAAAATAATTTGTGAATTAATTTCACTTTTTGTTAATTAGGCTGCCCAGTTGGGGCCCAATTATAAGTTAGGATGAGTTGGGCCGATTTCCACATGGGAATTTCCTTTGAATTGGTTGCATTTCTTCGAGCTTCTCACTTATAACACATTCGAAAGTATGGAGTTTGGCCTCCTTATACTACTTCGTGGGTAAAACAATCGAAAATGGAAACTAATTGAAAAGCACGTGGCACAAAATATTTAAAAAATTGATTGAACAGAGGAAGTCGCATTTTCCTTTGCGCATTTCTTTTTTCTCCCTTTGGTTAGAAGATCCCCTCAAAGTAAAAATTTCGCTTACTTCATTAGGAATAATACTAAGAATATGGCACTCTTAATATTAGAATATCGGTTTTTCGGTAAGTGCTTGAAAGTAAGTTTGGATTGAAAAGCGCAGCTGCATAAGTTAATAAAAGTGATCTTGTTTGAAGTGCGCAAACGAAACTGTAGATGAAATGTACCTCTTTCACATTTCTTCAGAATTGGATACTTTTTGCATGCTATAAACGCCTCGAAAACCGAAAATTCTGTTCACGCGTTACAAACAAAAAATTGTATCGGTATTGTAAGCTATTGTGAAAAAAATGTTCTTCAAATATGTCGAAAACTATTGTATATAGAGAAAAATGTTCGGAAAAAATTTTTTAGGCATTTAAAAAAAGGTTTTTTTCTAGAGTATATATATATATATAATTGAAAACTAAAGGTTAACAACCACCGCAGGGTCAAACTGGGAGCAACTGTCATCTAAAAACTGACATCGGCTCCCAGTAGGACCGCAGTAAATCCCATTCATGGCCACGTCTCCTCCAGAGGTAGATGGCCTAATACAACCAGAGCCAGAAGCAGAGGTTCAACAACCAAGAAGGCGATTAAAATGGACGTACCATATAACAGAGATGTAATACGCTTTTATTTTTTGGCAAAGAAAAGCGGGAAAAGTGTAAGAAGAGAACATCATCGACTCTTCTTACTTAAGTACCCAGAACTACTTACAAGAATAAAAGAGCAGAATCTTGCAGATCAAAAACGCTTAATATCTGTAAACAGATTGCTTTCGGCTGTTGAAATAGCTGCCATCGAAATGGAAGTGGAACTGCAGCTTCCTATTGATGAACTTCCCTTGGAAAGTGTGAATAACGAAGACCTGATTGAAGCTGAAGGCATAGGTGCTAGGGATAATGAACATCAAGTACCGGATGCACCAGAACCACATCCGGACATTAATAACGATGATCTGAACAGCGAAATCTCAGAAAAACTACAGCACCTTGAAAGGAATTTTTGTCATGCTTGACGACAATGCAGACATGTAGAACGAACACAAAGGCGTTCTCTGCCCAAGATGAACATCACAAATGATCTGCGTGCACTAATAGAACACCTGAACAGTAAGGTTTTACCTATGCATTTTAACGCAACACAAACTGCATTAGAGGTGCGAACTCTTGTATACTGAGCAGCTGTGGCAACCGTTGGAACGTTGGACCGCAGAACTAGGCCTACAAATGCAGGCTTTGCTCCAGAAAGGGAGCAAGATCAACCATGGAAGATCAGGTTAAATATGGATGTCAGCAAAGTAAGGTGTAAATTGGGTCGACTAACTCAATATAAAAAAGGAAATAGAACCAGAAAGCTGATACACGATGTTACTAAAATCATCCATTCTCGGTACAGCGAGACATTAACACCAGCAATATCGGATGAGAATATAGACGCCCAACGGCAAAGACTTGATGTTCTTACTGCTTGACTGCGTCGGTTCAAGAAAAGTAGTGCAAGAAGGCAACAAAATTGAACCTTTCAGGCAGATGAAAGAAGGTTCTATCGTGAACTGAGTCTAAAGCAAAAAAATCAGGAAGACGCCAAAGTGCCTCAACTGGAAGACATGACTAACTATTAATCGGGTGTTTGGGGGAAAACTTACAGAAGCAATTTAAACTCTGCGTTGTTCCAACTAGCGAAGGCAAGAGCTAGCAATAACCCTGAAATGGAGCTGACTAACATCACAGCTTTAGATTTTTCAACATTTTTGAAAAGAACAAGTAACTGAAAGCTCCAGGTATGGACATAGTGCACAACTTCTGGTACAAGTACGTGACTAGTGTGCATCCTGCGTTGGCACGGTGCTTTCAGAAGATCATCGAACAACCAGATCTGATGCCAGGCTTTATGCTCCAGGGTACTACGTATATTTTGTCTAAAAAACCAGACGCTCAAAAACCATATGATTTTTGACCGATAGCCTGTCTTCCAATAACATATAAATGTCATACAGCTATCATAGCAGATAAGGTATATTCTCACTGCGACGAGAATGAAATCCTTACAGAAGAACAAAAAGGATGTTATTTATATCAGTATCTAGTAATATTTTTTCCCAATCATACGTCATTAGATGTTCGTGGAATTTATGTTCATCAATTTCAGAAAGATCCTGCAGCATTTTAAAGGTAATATTAATCAAGTCGTGATTAGAAAGAAAAGGAATAGCATGTTGTTCGTACGAGACAACTTTATCAATATCTTCCACGTGGAATCATGAGGTACAATCGAGAGTCCCGAAGAGTATACCAAGGATGTTAGATATTTAGAATGAATGGAAGTCAGATAAAAGTTAGTGTTAAAATCTCCTGTAAGTATAATGTTATCAAAGTTAGGAATAAGTGAAAAAATTATCGATTCTAGCTCTGTTCCGTAAGAGGCATTGGGTGGTTTATAGACCACTCCCATTAAAACACTATCAGAAGTTGATTTAACTTCAACAAAGAGAAATTTGGGCGTGGGATAAGTAGCTACTGGACTTACCTCAACAACGGTCCCACCCAGACTATCATACAGGAAAAGACGAACTCCACCACCCCTTCTCTCGTCTCTGTTTCTTCGCAAGAGCGAATAGTTGTAAATTTTAACGAGGCTGGAGGGTATATTTCGAGTTAACCTCGTATCCGAAACAGCTATTATATGGTAGGAACATGTACTGAAGAAATGCTTGAATTCTAGAAAATGTGCCAAGAGAGACTGGACGTTCACATAAAAAATACTTAAGGTATACATGGATATATTAGGAGAAACATTTCATAAAAAAACAATTCAATAATAAAAAACTCACGCAGCACGCGTAAAAATTGACTGAGACAAAGAACAATGATCAGCACACCCCAAACTAAGTGATTACAATTTAAATTAGAAAATCGGTAATGATTACAAATCAAAAAGATACGAAAGGGATAATAAACAGTATCTAAAACAGTGATGTATATTTCTAGACAAATTCTTAACAAAAGTTGACATGATTTCGTAAATCAATATCCGGATATCCGTAGAGCTACGAATATTAGGATGAAATGAGAACATTTAATGTATTCAAGGTACATAGTTGATCCAAATATTACACAATTATTCTCAAAAATACCAAAATCAAGATTTAAAACTTCTATTTTAAATATAAGATCAAGTTTACTGCCTGAAGATACGTATGTACACGGTATAAAAACCTGAAAAATATTGTAGATATATTCACTGACAGGCATCCAATTGCCAAACAATAATAATATTATATAGAAATTAAAGTTGAAACCTTCACCAAAATCATTTACGAAATTCAACCAAAAAATGAAATAAAAAGAGAATATACCTGATTTAGTGATGGTAAAAACCATCGAAGCAATTCAAAGAAACAGAAACTCCACTTAAAAAGTAAAAGTAGCAAAAATATCAAACACTTATAAAATGTTTAAAATAAAACAAAAAACTTGAATTATGAACGAAGGACAAAGTCATTAATGAGTATTCTGATCGTTAAAACATCAATTTAAACTTTTAAGATTATGAATGATGTGTAGCGGAATCAAACCAGAACGTCTGCAGCGGAGTAGAAAGATCCTTTGGTTGGCGAAAATAAAACCCTCTGTACCTGAATTAAGCCCTGATGATCTGAGAAAAGCAAAAGTTTGCTCCTTCGACAAGGATTGTTTTTCTACATTCCTATGAAAATTTCCGTGCATTTTCTTGTCGTATAGCTCTTGATGGTATTTTCAAATTCTGCTTTCTTCACTTGCGCATTCAAAAGTGAACATTTCAAAGAAGTAATTTGCAACTATGGTATCTGTACTCGAAACAAATAGGTTATGAACACACTGGAGATTCAGAAATCCGCGTCCACCTTGACGCCGTGAAATGTATAATCGCAAAACTGACGAATTCATACGCAAGCTTTCATGCATATGCATGATCTTACGTGTGGTGACATCAAGGGCCTTAAGTTCGTTTTTTATCCATGAAACCACCCCAAACGAGTAGAGCAGAACCGGAAAAGCAAGCATGTTAGTCGCGGGTACCTTGTTCAATGCCGACAGATCAGATGGTCAAATTATGTCGAAGAAGAAGCTTGCATCTACTTCGGAGAGACTTCTTTACTGATGTTACGTCCTGAATGCGGCTTTGAGGCACGCCCAGGTATGTATAGGTCGCTGCAGTCTCATCGATATAAAATACATGAGTAACATGATGCTCGCGTTGGTTAGTGTCGCCACAGAGGTATCCAGAAGAATTTAGTGGTGCAAGAGATAGAGGCATAAGTGTGATGCAAAAAAGGAAAGGTCTCATGGTATCGCCCTGAAAGACACCTCTCTGAAAGGTGAAGTTGTTCCTTGTCGCACGATAATTTCCAGCTGAGATAGTAAATCTAGTTTTCCAAAGAGGCATCAATCTCTCTATGCATTTCACTATCTGTGGATGTAACTTCAAGCTATTCCAACCGACAGATGATAAGTCTATGAGAGGATGAATCGAAAGCTTTCCGGTAGTCAATCCAGGCCATTGACAGGACGCATTTATGGGCTGCAGCTTCTTTACAGACACACCTGTCAATAAGCATGTTCTCTGGACAGCCTGCTACACCTTTTTTGGAGCCACGCTGTTCGTACATCGCACGCCACATAAGCTCAATTCGCCGAACAATCTGGTTGTTTAGGACAGCTGTAAAGATCTATTACAGTGTGTTCGAACAAGTTATTGGCCTATAATTTTCTGGTTTGAACAAGTGGCCTCTTTCGGTAGGAGTATAGTGCGTCCCAACACCAGCCACTGTGAAATGGACGTCTCCGACTTTATTTCTCTTTCAACTTTAGTGTTTTCGGGATCTTGTATACCTCTCTCCAAAAAGTCTCTAACTCGTTGGGCTTAGGCGGATTTTTGACAGAAACAGGGTGTTTACTAAAGAGGCAAGATGTGTCAGCGAGAGACTTTTGATTCTCCCTGATCCACCTCTCCCTCTACTTTATGCTCCTTCTTGCGTCAGATAACAGCCGCATTTTGTCAACAATATGCTGCTTGATTGTCAGCAGCTTTGACTTGTTGAATGTGTGATTCAAGATCCTCAGTTCTTGGGCGAACTTTCGAACCCTTTCCGTGAACGGCCTACCAGATGTTATGTAAAAAGATACATTGTTGATCAAAAACGGAATAGTTACATTTTTAGTTAAAAAAATTAATTTCCAATTCAGAAAATTTAACAAAAAAATTTATTTTCAACCAAATAAATTAATTTTTAGCTTAATGATTAATATTTCAACAACAAAAATTGTAAAGCGAAAATGGAATCGTTACATTTTTAGATGAAAAAATTAATTTCCAATTTTAAAAAACAAAAATTAAAAAAAAAGTTGAATTTATCACCTAAAAGATTAATTTCTTGACCAAAAAAGACAAATTTTCAACAAATCACATGAATTTTCAACTAAAAAATTGAATTTCCAGCAAAAAGAAAAATTATTTTCAACCAAAAATAGAATAGTCAAATTTTCACGTAGAAAATTAAATTTCAGACAAAAAAAAAATAATTGTCTAAAAAATATTTTAATTTTGAACCAAAGAAATTAATTTTTAACCAAAAATGGAACAGTTGAATTTCCAGCAAAAAAAACATTAATTTTCAACCAAAAATAGAATAGTCAAATTTTCATACAAAAAAATAAATTTCAGAAAAAAAAAGAATTTCCTAGAAAATAGTTTTATCTTGAACCAAAAAAAATGATTTCTTAACCAAAAATAGAACTCAAATTTTCAGCAAAAAAAAATTAATTTTCAACCAAATAATATAAGTTTTCAAGGAAATAGTTGAATTTTTAACCAAAAAAGATGAATTCTTAACGAAAAATGTAATAGTTGATATTTCAATCAGAAAACATTTTAATTTTAAACCAAAAAAGTTCAATTCAATTAAAAGAACGAACCTTCATCAAAATAATTGAATCTTCAACCAAAACAGATTAATTTTCAACCAAAATGTTATAATGTTTTAACAAAAAAGATACCGTTTCTATCAAAATAGATAAGTTTTCAATCAAAAAGAATTATTTTTAGCAACATTTTTGAATTTTTAACAATTTAATAAAATCAATTCTAACTTTAGTTTATCCAAAATTCCCTGAAATTCCCTGACTTTCCCTGAAAAATTTGAAATCTTCGTGAAATCATTAAAATATTTCTAAAATCTTTGTGAAATCTTTGTGAATTCTTTAAAAATCTTTGTGAAATTTTTGAAATCTATCCAAAATATTTACGAAATATTTGAACTCTTTGTGAAATCATTGAAATCTTTGTGAAATCTTTGTCAATTCTTTAAAAATCTTTGCGAAATATTTCAAATATTTTTTAAACATTCGGTAATCTTTGTGAAATTATAGAAATATTTGTGAAATCTTTGAGAAATGATTCAAGTCTTTGCGAAGTCTTTCAAATATATCCGAAATCTTTGCAATATTTGTAAAATCTTTGTGAAATCATTAAAATCTATTTGAAATATTTGTGAAATTATTGAAATCTTTGTGAAATGTTTGTAAAATCTTTGTGAATTCTTTGAAAATCTTTGTGAAATTTTTGAAATCTATCCAAAATATTTGCGAAATATTTGAACTCTTTGTGAAATCATTGAAATCTTTGTGAAATCTTTGTCAATTCTTTAAAAATCTTTGCGAAACCTGGAGAAGATGTATTTTTTACACCTGGGGCATTAGTTAAATCTTGTGTCCTCGAGGAACTCACTCCAGAAACCCTGAAGTAATGTAAAAACCAAACATCCCCCGGAGAAGATGTGTTTTTTACACCTGGGGCATCGGTTCATATATTGTTTCCTGGAGGAACTCACTCCAGAAACCCTAAAGTACTGTAAAAACCAGACATCCGCGGAGAAGATGTGTTATTTTATACCTGGGACATTGCATCAATCTCGTGTCCTCGAGGAACCTACTCCAAGCAACCTAAAGAACTGCAAAAACCAGACTTCCCGGACAAGATGTGTTTTTTTACACCTGGATCATTGGTTTAATCCCGTGTCCTCGAGTAACTCACTCCAGAAACCCAAAACTAATGGAAAAATCAGACTTCCCCGAAAAGATGTGTTTTTCACACCTGGGAAATTGGTTCAATCTAGTGTCCTCGAGGAACTCACTCCAGAAACCCTAAACTACTGGAGAACACGACTTCCCTGGAGAAGATGTATTTTTTACACCTGGGGCATTAGTTAAATCTTGTGTCCTCGAGGAACTCACTCCAGAAACCCTAAAGTACTGTAAAAACAAGACTTCCCCGGAGAAGATGTGTTTTTCACACCTGGGGCATTGGTTCAATCTCGTGTCCTCGAGGAACACAATCCAGAAACCCTAATGTACTGTAAAAACCAGACTTCCCTGGAGAAGATGTGTTTGTTACACCTGGGGCATTGGTTCAATCTCAAGTCCTCGAGCAACTCACTCCAGAAGCCATAAACTACTGGAAAACCCAGACTTCCCCGGAAAGATGTGTTTTTTACATCTGGGGCAATGGGTCAATCTCGTGTCCTCGAGGAGCTCACTCCAGAAACCCTCAACTACTGGGAAAACCAGACTTCCCTGGAGAAGATGTATTTTTCACACCTGGGGCATTGGTTCAATCTCGTGTCCTCGAGGAATTCACTCCAGAAACCCTAAAGTACTGTAATGCCAGACTTCCTCGCAGGAGATGTGTTTTTTACACCTGGGGCATTGGTTCAATCTCGCGTCCTCGAGAAACTCACTCTAGAAACCCTAAACTACTGGAAAACCCAGACTTCCCCGGAAAGATGTGTTTTTTATACCAGGGGCAATGGCTCAATCTCGTGTCCCCGAGGAACTCACTCTAGAAACCCTAAACTACTGGAAAACCCAGACTTCCCCGGAAAGATGTGTTTTTTACACCTGGCGCATTGGTTCAATCTCAATACCTCGAGGAACTCACTCCCGAGACCCTAAACTACTGCAAAACCCAGACTTCCCGGAGAAGATGGGTATTCTACACGTGGGGCATTGGTTCACTCTCTTGTCCTCGAGGAACTCACTCCATGAACCCTAAACAAATGGAAAAACCAGACTTCCCTGAAAAGATTTGTTTTTCACACCTGGGGCAATGTTTCAATCTCGTGTCCTCGAGGAGCTCACTCCAGAAACCATAAACTACTGGGAAAACCAGACTTCCCCGGAGAAGATGTATTTTTCACTCCTGGGGCATTAGTTAATTAAATTAATTTTATATTTCACTTCCACTTATATCCCCTCAATTCTTCTACTTCTTCAGTTATTTCCAGGCTTCGGACTCACCACACTATTTATAGTTTTACACTTTTTTTGAATGATGACACTATTTTATTACTATTTTGAAAAAAATTACACTAAAGACACTATTTTGTCACAATTGGCTGCTAATGCTATTTTCTTACTTTTTCTTGAAAAATATTTGTTTAACTTCTTCACCAATTGGATAGAAATTATCTCAATGGCTGATTAGGTGCTGTCCAAAATGATGAATTTCCAAGTCAAACAGACGAGCTTTTAACAAAACAACTGAATTTGTAACCAGATAGTTACATTTTTAATCAAAAAGATGAATTCTCAACAAATTACATAAATTTTTCACAAAATAGTTGAATTTTTTATCAAATTCTTGAATTTTCAAGCTAAAAATGTTATAGATGATATTTAAAGCAAAAAAGATTTTAATTTTGAATTAAAAACAGTTGAATAAAACCAAAAGAGACGATGTTTCAATAAACCATTTAAATCTACAACTAAAAAAGAATAATTTTTAACCAAACAGTTACCTTTTTAACCAAAATAAAAAAATGTCTACCCAAATTACTAATGTTAACAAAATACATATATATACACTAATTTTCGACAAAATACATACATTTTTAACCAAATAGTTGAATTTTCAAGAAAAATAGTAAAGCTTTCAAACGAAGAAATGAATTTTGAACTAAAATGATGAATCTTCAACTTGAAACATTATTTTTTAAGAAAAAGTTTTAATTTTAAATAAAAAATAGTTGAACATAAACAAAAAAGACAAATTTTGTACAAAATACTTGAATCCTCAACAAAAACAGATTAATTGTTAAAAACATATTCGATTTTTAATAAAAAATTTGATTTTCTAGCAAAAAATACGAATTGGAAACTAAATACATATATTTTTCACCAAGTAATTAAATTTTCAACTATGAAGATTTATGTTCTGCCAAAAAATATGATTTTTTTTTAAATAGTTGAATATCTACCAGAAAGACGAATTTTCAACAAAATACATAAATTTGTAACCAAATAGTTGAATTTTCAACAAAAATAGTAAAGCTTTCAAACGAAGAGCTGAATTTTGAACTAAAATCATGAATCTTCAACTTGAAACATTATTTTTTAAGAAAAGGTTTTAATTTTAAATAAAAAATAGTTGAATATAAACAAAAAAGACAAATTTTGTACAAAATACTTGAATCGTCAAGAAAAACAGATTAATTGTTAAAAACATATTCGATTTTTAATAAAAAAATTTGATTTTCTAGCAAAAAATACGAATTGGAAACTAAATACATATATTTTTCACCAAGTAATTAAATTTTCAACTATGAAGATTTATGTTCTGCCAAAAAATATGATTTTTTTTTAAATAGTTGAATATCTACCAGAAAGACGAATTTTCAACAAAATACATAAATTTGTAACCAAATAGTTGAATTTTCAACAAAAATAGTAAAGCTTTCAAACGAAGAGCTGAATCACTCTCTCAATCCGGTTCCGTCAAGCTGCAATATAATACTGAATGCATGAAGAGGGATTAACTTGTCCCTGTTTGTGATGAACTGCGTGTGCAGTATTATTCGGTATCATAAAGGTTTGCTTGTAATCGAAGAATCAAGTATGTTGTATATGGTTGTTTATTTTGCAATAAGAAGAGGTAGCACGTATTCCAAGTTAGGAAGGAATTGCGTCTACATTATTACGTGGCAATGCAGTCTGCTGATCTTATTCGAGAAATGATATATCGTCACAGATGTTATCCTTTTTATAATAAGAGGAGGTATCTCGTCTTTCCCGTTAGGAAGGAATTCCGTCGCTATCCGGGGCGAGCGTGCGTGACGAATTTCTAGTTCTAATCTCTAAATTGCATAACTCCATTAAAAATATGTATCCAAAGCAAGTAGAGGTATCTCGTATTCCCGGTTAGGAAGAAATCGCGTCTCCATTTATACGTAGCGTTAAAATTTCTTGGTCCTAATACAGATATCTCTTCAATAAGCATTTCCATTTTTCAAGAAGAGAAGGTATGTCGTCCTCCTACTTAGGAAGGAATTGCGTCTCCGTTTTTAAGAAGCGTTACAATTTCCTGGTCCTAATAGAGGAATCTCTTCATTAGTGTTTTCCATTTATCGGGAAAAGGAGGCATGTCGTCTTCCCAGTTAGAAAGGAATTGCGTCTCCATTGTTACGTAGCATTGGAATGTTTTGATCCTTATCGAGTAATTCCTTTCTCAAGTTTTTCTATTTTTCAAGAAGAGGAGCTATGTCTTCTTACCAGCTAGGAAGGAATTTCGTCTCCGCTGTTACGTTGCGTTGAAATTTCTTGGTCCTAATCAAGAAATTAAATGCCTCCAATAAGCCAGTTCGTTTCACATTAATTAGAGGTATCTCGTCTTCTCAGTTAAGAAAGAATTGCGTCTCTATTCTTACGTAACATTAGAATTTTTTGGTCCTGATCGAGAAATGTCTTCATTATGATTTTCATTCTTCAATAGGAGGAGGTATCTCGTGCTCCTATCTATAAAGGATTTGCGTCTCCAGTGTTTCGTGACGTGACAATTTCTCAATCCTAATCGTGAAATTAAACATTCCCATTGAGGTTCTTCACTTTCTAATAAGAGAAGGTATCTCGTCTTCCAAGTTATTAAGAAATTGCTTTTCGGGTAATACATTGCGTCACAATTTCCTTGTCCTTATCAAAAAATTAAATCTCTTCATTGATGTTGTCCATTTTGCAATAACAGGAGGTATGTCGTCTTCCCGTTAGGAAGGAATTGCATCTCGGAAGTTTTGTCGCCTTAGGATATCTTGCTCCTGATCGATAAATTAAGTGTTTCCAATAAGGCTGTCCATTCTACAATAAGAGGAGGTATTTCGACTTCCCAGTTAGGAAGAAACTGCTTCTCCAGTGTGAGAGCGCGTGACAATTTCCTGGTTCTAATCTCGGAATTGTATCACTTCAATAAAAATATCCATTTAAAGCAAGAAGAGGTATCTCGTCTTCCCAGTTAGAAAGGAATTGCGTGGCAATTGAGCAAATAATTAATTTCATAAACCGAAATCAGTTGTTAGTGCATGTTATAAATAATCATGTGCTCATAGAACGTGGAAATTTTCATCATTTGTGAATTTCTTTAAACGTGGCTTTTAATGTGTTATAAATTATTATAGAAACAAACCTAATATTGTTTGCTAAGTTGTCTATGAAAAAAGGCGCTGACTCTGAAACAAAACAAAAAATCTGTTACAAAACTCGTCGCAATTGAGCAACAAAATCAATTATACAAACAAGAATCAGTTGATAGTGCATGTTATAAATAATCATGTGCTCATAAAAGGTATTAGAAATTTTCATCATATATGCATTCCTTTAAACGTGGCTTTTACTGTGTTATACATTATTTACGAAACAAACCCGATATTGTTTGCTGAAGGATTTATGAAGGAAAGCGCTGCATCTGAAACAATAATAAAATGTGTTACAGAACACTTGGCAATTGAAGAAACAATTTATTTAATAAACAGAAATCAGTTGGTAGTGCATGTTATAAATAATCATGTGCTCATAAAACCAAGTAGAAATTTTCATCACATGCATTTCTCTAAATATAACTTTTACTGTGTTATAAATTTTTAAATAAACACACCTAATATTGTTTGCTGAGTTGTCTATGAAAGAAAGCGCTGCATCTGAAACAATAAAAAGAATGTATTACAAAACACGTGGCAATTGAGCAAATAATTAATCTAATAAACAGAAATCAGTTGGTAGTGCATACTATGAATAATCATGTGCTCATAACGAAGTAGAAATTTCATCATATATGCATTTCTCTAAACATAACTTTTACTGTCTTATACATTTTAACGAAACACACCTAATATTGTTTGCTGAGTTGTCTATAAAAGAAAGCGCTGCATCTGAAACAATAAGAAGAATGTATTACAAAACACGTGGCAATTGAACAAACAATTAATTTAATAAACAGAATTCAGTTGGTAGTGCATGTTATGAATAATCATGTGCTCATAAACCGAAGTAGAAATTTTCATCATATATGCATTTCTCTCAACACAACTTTTACTGTGTTATAAATTTTTAACCAAACACACCTATTATTGTTTGTTGAGTTGTCTATGAAGGAAAGCGCTGCATCTGAAACAATAATAAAATGTGTTACAGAACACGTGGCAATTGAAGGAACAATTTACTTAATAAACAGAAATCAGTTGGTAGTGCATGTTATAAATAATCATGTGCTCATAAAACGTAGAAATTTTCATCATTTATGCATTTCTTTAAACGTGGCTTTTCATGTGTTATAAATTATTAACGAAACAAACCACGTGAGACTTGAACAAATGATTAATTTAACCCTTGTTTGACACACTTCTGGGGTGATTTACACCATAGCGACAAAAATTGTTTATAAAAATAATCTATTGAATCTTTTTCCCCAGCGCGTCAAACAAGGGTTAAATAACAGAAATCAGTTGGTAGTGCATGTTATGAATAATCATGTGCTCACAAAGGGTAGTCGAAATGTTCATCATACACGCATTTCTCAGATGCCGCTAGGTAGAGATGCCGCAATTGTGACTTGCCGCAGAGAGACTTGCCGCATGTGAGATGGTATGTCCCCGTCTATTAGACGTGGAAAAGTTGACTAGGAATTTTTGATGTCCATTGGCATTCGAAGGTTCTCAAAATCACCTTCAGGGGTAGAGAACGCCGTTTTTCTCGATCGTCGGTGTGCGTTTCAACTTGGTAATATCCGCTTGCCAAATCGAAGACAGAGAAGTACAGTGACTTGCCTAGATGGACTAGTATTTCTGTAATATTTGGCGAGGGGTATAAATCTCCTATGACTTTTTTGTTGAGCGCTCTATAATCGATGACAACCCCATTTTTTTCCTGAGGTATCAGGATTCACTATAGTTTAGAATTTTCTTGTGAACTTCAGTGAACCTTTTTCATCATGCTACAGGTCAAGCAGAGCAAGGATTGATTTTTTTTTAATTTTGCGTAAACGGTGAACTCAAAGGGGTTGAAGAGAAGTGTTATCCTATCTCACTTCTGCCGCCGTCAGCTTGTGACGTACGAGATGATAATTTTTTATTTTAAGAAACTGTGAAAGAGCTATAAGGACTCTAATATACCGGACGTTCTAGCTGTCAAATTAATTTTACTAATTTGTTCAATTTTGTGGGATCGTGATTAGCATCTTATTAATTCAAAATGTTATCTTTTTTGGCTTCCTTGTTACCGTTGAATCTCAATAATACAAAGAATTTTCTCTGGAATAAATGACGCGTTGACTCTAGTTTTAACTAAAAATTTTTTAAATTAAAGGAGAATGAAATAGAGAACAGATGGTAAAAATCCAGAGTAATAAAAAAAACGAAAGTGATTTCATATTCGACTTACCCCAACTTATAGCTACCGCCACACTTCATTCGCCAGAGAGAAGGAAGGAGCGGGCAAGGATCAGATTTCTCGTTTTCGGGATAGGCTGTAACTTGTCAGGTTCAAACCTTTCCCTGGATCGTCGCACTTCGTAGAGAACTGCACTGGACCCGATTGGCCTTTCTTATTCTGGGTGTGCTAAGCTGATTTGCATAATCGACACATCCTTCACTGGCATTGCTAATTTTGATTGTGTGTTCTTTGTCAAGCGACAATTTGACTATTGATTATTCATTGTTTTCAATATAGTTTATTCATTTCAGTAGTTTATAAATGTCTATTATCTTCAGGTAATAATTTCGAAAATATTTCGTAATAGTGAGAAATTGGTGATTAGGCAACTGTAATTCAAATATTCTTATTAAGGGTTAATTAATATTAATGAGATCACCTGTCATAATAGATCGTTTGTTTGCATAAGAGGGACGTTGGAAGATAAGAAAATTCACTTTTACCGCGAGCAAATTGTTAGTTACAGTAGTTAATAGGTAAAACGTCATACGTTTTCTGTATGTGTATTCTCCTTGCAATGTTTCATATTGTCGACTTTTCTCTTTCCTTCTCCCTGTTTCTCACGTCTTGCAAGTACAGGACGTAAAAGAGGACCGATAAGTAATAATATTTGTTATAAAAAGAATTATAGTATTGATACAATATGGCCCATAATCGCACTATATGCTTTAGTATGATGTAATATGATGCAATAGAATACAATATGATACAATATGATACAGAATCATGCTATATAATGCAAGATAAAACATGATACAGCATAATCCAATATGATGCAATATGATAGATTACGAAATAGTTTCATATACTATGATAAAGTATGATACGATATGCAGTATGCTGTACCAAGTTACACTATGATGATGCACTATGAGACATTATGATACGCTATGATAGGCTACAATACTCTATGATAAAATATAATACAGTATAATACATATAATATAATGCAATATTTGTTCAAAAATTCAAAAATTTTGTTGAAAAGTTATCCTTTTTGGTTGGAAATTCAACTATTTTGTACATAATTTACTTTTCGTTTACAGTTCGCATTTTCGTATTGAAAAGTCAACTGATATATTTTTGGATGAAAATTCTACTAGTATATTGAAAATTAGCTTTCTGATTTGAAAATTCGTCTGTTTGAGTAGAAATCTCATCTTTATTGGATACAAATGCAACAATTTAATGAAAAATGGAATTATTATCTGAAAAATTAATCCTTTTTGGTTGAAAATTCAACTGTTTTTTTAGAAAATCGTCTTTTTGGCTTAAAAATTCAAGCATCTTCGCAGAAAATGTACTTATTACTTAAAACTCATATTTTGATGTTGAAAAGTCAGAATGAAATCTTTTTTAAATGAAAATTCAACTATTTCGCAGAAAATGTACTTTTTATTTAAAATTTATAAGTTGGTGTTCAAATTAATCTTCTTTGCTTGATGATTCAACTTATCTTGTTTAACAATTTTGTTTGAATCACTTTGTTAAGAAATCATTTTTTGGTAAGATTCCTATTTTTAGTTGAAAATTTATCTCCTAGGATGAAAGTTTAACTATGTTATTGAAAATTCAGCTACGTGGGTAAAAGTGTCATTACTTTGTTGAAAATTAATTTTTCGCTGATATTTTCTGGTTGAAAATACAATTTTTCTTCTGGCTTGAAGGTTCAACAATTTAGATGAACTGTTTTTTCTTTTATGATTGAAAAATCTTCATTTGTTGAAAAATCGTGTTTTTTGTTTGGAAGCAAATTTGGTAATGAAATTTTATCGTTTGGGTTGAAATATAAACTATCACTTTTATGTTGAGAATTAATCTGAAAAATTCGCAATATAATTTTTCATTGTATTTTCAAAACTGCAAAACAATGATCCGAAAGAAAAAAGTAAGAAAAATGAACAGTGTTTTAACAAGAACTGTAAAAGTTTCAACTTTTACATGTATTTTGATAGAAAAATGCTTATTTTAGTGAATGTTTTTTTTTCTCCTAAACTCTTTGTTAAATTTTGCTAAAAGTTTCACATTTTGACTATCAGTCGCACCGTAACAAAAGGTTAAAATCTAAGATATAGAAAGATTAACGGTTTTTTATGTTTACAGTATGTTATGGGGGTGTTTTCATACTTGAAATATCCAAGTATGGAAATCATCATTTCTTAGTAACTGAAGTCACTGACTACTTTTCACCTTGGTGGTTATCTTTAATTCTATTGGTGAGTGCAAAAATAATTAACTAAATATTATTTATAAATTATTGGATTATATTGAATCAATATTATTATTTTTTATATTCCAAGCAATTCAATTAAATTAATAAGTTAACCGAAAACTGCAGCTTTTGAAAATCCTGCAGATTAGCATTTAACCACTTTTTGATACAACTTTTTGAAACTTTCAACAAATTAATTTATATCGCAGTTTTTAAATAGAAAAATTGGTTTTTCCTGTGAATTCACTTTTTTAGATTTCAAGAATAATATTATCATAAAAATGTTGCCATTTAGTTCAAGTTTCAACCAAACACTTGAATTTCAACTAGAAAAGATAACTTTTGAATCAAACACGGAGTAGACAAATTTCCAGTAAAAAAAAAATTATCTTCAACCAAATTGATTAATTTCTACCAAAAAGAACAAATTTTCAACCAAATACATAAATTTTTAACGAAAAGAGTTAAATTGTAGACTATGAATTTAATTGTTTAATTTTTAGTTGTAAAAAAATAATGTTCAACCAGAGAAATGAATTTTCAACGAGAATGGTGGAAAATTCAACTGGAATAGTTACATTTTCAGTATGAAAAATTTAGCTTTCATCAGAATGAAAAACGAATTTTTAATCAAAGAAATTAAGCTGATTTCCTAGAATTTTTAAAACAATTTCAGGAATAATTCCAGTAATTTAAAATATATTTGGGAATTTTAGAAATGTTTCAAATTTCTGAAGATTTCCGAACATTTATAAAATATTACTAAATCTGTTCCTATAGTTATTCGAAATTTCGATTCAGTATTGCAAATTATTTTTCCTTCAAGTTATAATTTGCCTAAATTTTTATTTTCTTATTTTGGGATGCATGATGTTTTTTGGATCCAAATTCAATAATTTTGCTGAAAAATCATCTTTTCAGATTGAAAATTTATCTCTCTTGGTGAAAATTTTTTCTTTTCTTTCAAAATTAATATTGCATATGTTTAAGATCTTTTTTGGTTGAGGATTCAACTATTTTGTTGACAATTTGTGTTTCCAGGATAAATTAAAAGGCTTTTCATTTGAAATAAAAATATTTTTGAACCGAAATATCTACTATTACATTTCTCTCTCAGAAGCAAACTTTTTATTTGAAAATTCAATTATTTGTTTAAAGATTAACTTTTTTCTTGAAATTTTGATTTGACTCATCTGAAATTTTCGCAAATCTTTTTGAATCTTCTCAAGAATCTTATCAAGTTATTCGAAATTTTTATTTTGTATTCAAAATTATTTACCAACTCAAATACAGAAACTAAATGGATGTAACGGACTTATACGAGATCAAAAAGAATAATCGAACTACGCTTTCACTATTTTTAATACATTTTTGAAATTGATTAAATTTCATCAATTTTTTTTGCTTTTTATAGAAATATCGCCAACACAATCACCACCTGGAAGAAGGGACTCTCCATCAAATTTTGGAAAGAGTATTAAATAGGAGAGTCATCAAGATAACCCAAGTACATTGTCGAATTATTATGCATAACAAATTCCTGAGATAAAAAAAAATGTTTTTTTCTTTGCAATTTTCTGTATGCTAATAAAAGTTTGGAACTTGATGAATATGTTTGTGAGATTTTTCGAAAAATGTATCTTATCAAGCTTTTTCACCCACCAATATCCGGAAGTATCTATATATCACGGTTTGATTTCAAAAACGTATATTTATCAATTTTCGGCATTTTTCCCTATAAAAATGATTTGAATTTACGAAATCATGGATTTTATTCTGTTTCTCCTATTCAACAGAAATTTTGTTAAATAAACCAACTTAATGCATTGCTATATGGTCAACCAACGGTTTGTTTTATTCAATCAAATTTTTGGGTTTTCCAACCAAATCTGTGGTAGGTGGAATATTTAGTGAATTCAATAAAAAAATATTTTTGAATGAATCAACCAATTTTCTAAACCACCAAAAATTGGATTGATTTAACCAAATTAAAAGTTATATGCAAGTAAAATGTTTTTCTGGTTAAAAAAAACCTTTTTCTTAGTTTAGCGTAGAAGTATCATTTGTTATTACGTTTGTCCCATTATGAGCCATTTATAGAATACTTTCAAATTTTAATTTCAACTAAGTTATATTGGACTAAAAAGTGCAAAATTATGCTACAAATCAACCAAAAAAGATTAAATTTTCATCAAAAGAGATGAATTTTGAAACCAAAATGACGAATGTTCAACAAACTAGTTAAATTTTTTAACAAAGAAAGACGAATTCACAACAAAATATGTAAATTTCCGAACAATTAGTTAAATTATTTACTAAAAATTCATTTTCAGCAACAAATAGAAGCAAATTTTTATTTAAAAAGTCAAATTTTCAAACAAAAAGATAAATTTTCAATTAAAATAATAAATTCTCCAACCAAAAAGACGAATTTTTAACAAATAATAATTTTTTTAGTCAAGAAAGGAAACAACGTTTATATAAATTGTTTAAATTTCATGCTGAAAGATTCAAAATATTATTTTTCAGCAAAAACAAAAAAAAATTTGAACGAAAAATCAAACAGTGGATATCTAAACCAAAAAAGATTCTGATTTTGAATAAGATTCAGTGGAATTAAAAAACGAATATTCAACAAAATGGATACATTCCCAACCAAATTGGATTAATTTTGGACCAAAATGTTGCACTTTGAACTAAAAAAGATAACATTTCCATCAAAATAAATTTTAAACCAAAAAATAACGAATTTTCAAAAAAATAATTCAATCTTTAACCAATAAAATGAATTTTCAACAAAGTAGTTCAACCAAGTCGTTGAATTTTCGCCCCAAAATGATGAACCGACAAGAAATTGGATTTTTAACAAAATAGTTAAATTTTCAATCTGAGAGATGGATCTTCAAAGAATAGTTCAATCTTTCAACAATGAAATGAATTTTCAACAATTTTCAGTTAGGAAAATTCACTTTCAAACCAAATTTTTAATCAAAAAATAAATTTTCAATGAAATAGTTTAATCTCTAAACAATAAAATAAATATTTAACAATTTTGAGAGCTTCAAAAACAACTATAACATTAAAAATTTCGATCGTAAATTTTCTGCGGAAAAATTTTCAGAGGAAAAAATTTTTTCCCAAAAATTTCAAAAGCACTATCGGCTTCAATGACAACAATAGCATTAAAAATCTCGATAGTGACTTTTCTGAGGAAAAATTTTCCGGAGAAAATTTTTTCCCCCAAAAATGCAAAGAGCGCTATCGGCTTCAATAACACCAATAACCTTAAAAATCTCGATAGTGAATTTCTGAGGAAAAATTTTCTGAAGAAAATTTTTTTCCCAAAAATGTCAAAAGCGCTATCGGCTTCAATCACAATAATAATATAAAAAATTTCGATGGTAAATTTTCGATGGAAAAATTTTCTAAAGAAAATATTTTTTCCCAAAAATGTCCAAAGCTCTATCGGCTTCAGTAACAACAATAATATTAAAAATTACGATAATAAATTTTCGGAGGAAAAATTTTCTGAAGATAAAATTTTTTCCCAAAAATGTCAAAAGCGCTACCGGCTTCAATAAAAACAATAACATTAAAAATTTCGATAGTGAATTTTCTGAGGAAAAATTTTCTGAAGAAAGTTTTTTTTTTCAAAAATGTCAAAAGCGCTATCGGCTTCAAAAACAACAATACCATCATAAATTTCGATAGTAAATTTTCTGAGGAAAAATTTTCTGAAGAAAAAATTTTTGGTCAAAAATAACAACAGCACTATCGGCTTCAATAGCAACAATAACATTAAAAATTTCAACAGTAAATTTCATGAGGAAAAATTTTCTGAAGAAAAAATTTTTTCCCAAAACTGTCAAAAGCGCTATCAGCTTCAATAACAACAATAACATTAAAAATTTCAATAGTGAATTTTCTGCGAAAAAATTTTCCGAAGAAAATTTTTTTTTCCAGAAATATCAAAAGCACTATCGGCTTCAAAACCAACAATAGCATTACAAATTTCGATATTGAATTTTCTGAGGAAAAATTTTTTGAAGAAAAATTTTGTTCCCAAAAATGTCAAAAGCGCTATCGGCTTCAATCACAACAATAACATTAAAAATTTCGATATTGAATTTTCTGAGGAAAAATTTTCAGAAGAAACATTTTTTTCCCAAAAATGTCAAAAGCGCTTCCGGCTTCAAAAATAACGATAACATTAAAAATTTCGATAGAAAATTTTCTGCGAAAAAATTTTCCGAAGAAAAATTTTCTTTCTAGAAATGTCAAAAGCACTATCGGCTTCAAAAACAACAATAGCATTACAAATTTAGATATTGAATTTTCTGAGGAAAAATTTCTGAAGAAAAAATTTTTTTCCAAAAATGTCAACAGCACTATCGGCTTCAAAGGCAACGATAACATCAAAAATTTCGATAACAAATTTTTTGCGGAAAAATTTTCCAAAGAAAAAATTTTTTCCTAGAAATGTCAAAAGCATTATCGGCTTCAAAAGCAACAATAACATTACAAATTTCCATAGTAAATTTTCGGAGGAACAATTTTCTGAAGAAAAAATTTGTTCCCAAAGATGTCAATAGCGCTATGGGCAGGAAATGCGCTTTAGGATGTTCTTCAATTCATAGAATAATAGGAATTCAAGAACATCTTTTTGAAAAATTGTTATTCATTTTCTTTATGCTTGACGTTTATCGAGAGAATTTTGAGCAGGCAAAGACTTCTCGCAACAAAAATTTGGAGAAAACTGTGATCAAGTTTTTTGGAAAATTTTAGATCAAATTATTCAATAGTTTAGGAGTGATTATGATTTTAGTTTTCAATAATAGTACAATTATTCTTGTCGCCTAAGTTTCATAGATCGACATTAAACAAAGATATTCCTTCATGATACAATGAACAAACAAAAATTTACAAACAAATTATTTGTTGAAAATGTTTTTTCTACCATTTTAAATAATTTTACATTTTTTGAAGCTATATTGCAAGAAATTTGGATAAAAACAATATTATAATGAAGAAAATTTATCTTGAGATTATTTTTGTTCATATTATAAACAAATTTTATAAACAAATGAATTATTCGTGCATTTGTCGACGGAATTTTTTTTTTGTCAGTCCTTTTAATTGGGAACCTCATGAAAATATAAGGAAAATTCATAATCAGTTGATAAATTTTAGTATTTTTTTAAGCAAACTTAATTAACAATTCCATCATTCGGGCCTTTGTCGACGAAGAAATTCGTTTTTTTCGATGTCGCTCTTTTTAATTGAGAACTTCATAATAATTTCATCAACATTCATAATTAGTTAATAATTTGCATAATTCTTCCAAGAAATTTAATTTTAAAAAATGCATTATTCGGACATTTTTCAACAGGAAAACCCCGTTGATATCTTCTCCAAATAAATATAATAAACAAATGCAATATTATTTTTCGGATTGTTAATTAAATTATCATAGACTTCTCAATTGAAAGGAGTGACAAAAAAACGAATTTTTCCGTCGACAAATGCCCGAAGAGTGTATATTTTAACTATTTTATTTTAAAAACATTAAATTAATCAACAAATTATCAATGTTGCTGAAATTGTCATGAAGTTCCCAATCAGAAGGCCAGAAATAGAAAAAAAACGAGTTTGGCAGTCGACACATGCCCGAATAATGCATTTGTTTACTAAATTTCTTTAGAAAAACATAAAATTTATCGAAATATTATGAATTTGCCTGAAATTATCATGCAGTTCCCAATTAAAAGGACTGGCATCAAAAAAATTATTTTTTCTACCGACAGATGCCCTAATGATGCATTTTTTTATTATATTTGTTGAAAAAAGTCATAAAATTTATCAGCAAATTATGAATTTTGTCAAAATTATCATAAGGTTCCTAATTTAGAAAACTGACATGGAAGAAAATGATTTTTTTCAGACAAATGCTTGAATAATGCATTTGTTTATTAAATTTGATACCAATGCAAGAATTATCCTAAGAGAGAATTTCCTTATTTTAATATTGTTTCTATTTAAATTTCTAAAGAAATAAAACTAAAAAAAATCGAAATTATCGCAAATTACAGAAAACATACTTTCAACAAATAATTTGTTTATAATTTTTTTTTTTTTGTATCATGAGGATTTTCCAATCGTATAAGGATATTTTCTCATGGAGCTAAATTTCGGAGTTCAAAAAATGATTTCTAAAGAATTAAAATTCGTATTGATTTCGTTTCTTGCCTTAAAATTATTTTATACTTGAAGTTAATTTTTGACACCAACGAAAATCAATAAAAAGACTGTACATAGTTTGGATACAAATAATTCTCAACTTTTTTCTTGAGTTTCTGGATTAAAAATTACCTTGGAGTAAAACAAAATTTGTATTATACATGCATACGAAATTTTACTTTCCACATCTGTTTAGCAGCCGCAAAATGCTAAATTCTCCAAGACATCATTATTTCGGTGTATTAAAAGTTCGTTTCATAGATGTCCTTGATATTTTTTCACGCAAAAAATATTTATTTCTTCACGCTAATCGACGCCTTCCGCCATCTCTTGGTATTAAAAAGAATCAGTAGAAACTCGGTAAGCGACGAAAAGAAATTTTCACTTTCAAAATATTAATTAAATTGCCACTATGAAATAGCTAATTTTTCAAAATAATTTGTTATTAATGTAATATTTCAAGTTTATACTTTGTAATTTTAAACCTGCGCTTTTCGGTACATGCGCAGTTGAAAAAGTCGCGGTCCGTTAGCATCACTGAGGGAATCCCGAGACTCTTTTATTTTTGATAATTACATAACCTATAAATCAGTGGATATTTTTTTCGGTCAGGGCCCCCCCCCCTGAAACCCCGTTATCCATCCCGGCCACCCCTTGTTACGCACTTACAACAAAAAATAGTATGAGTAACTCGTGCGAAGCCACCGATTGCTACTGTTCAGAACTCATTTCCTGAACGCCAAAATTTTGCTCAATGAAAAGGCAATCTGAGTTAATCATTTTTTCATATACATTTTTTCATATACAATTTCAAATTCAGTTTTGACTTAAATTTAGAATTAATTGTAAATTGAAAAAAGCTTTTCGTTTCTAAAAAAGGCACCCACTGTATAATTCAGGGCGTAATATCTTGTACAAATGAACTAGAAAGATATTCAGGATCGTATATCTATGAAAAAACGGAAAAATAACATGCAACAAAAATTAACTTTACGTGTTAAGCTTCATCCATCACATGGAAAATTTTTACCATATTTTCTCTGTTAAATCTTTTTTCTATGCGAAAAAAATCAACTTCATCTACTTGAAAATTACCCGTAACAAAAATTCACTTCTGTTTTTTTGTATGTATAAATATAATTTAAAAAATAGTTGAACAAATACCGCGGCAAGGCGTCTCACTGGGGGCAACTGCTATCTAAAAATGACACCGGCTTCCGGCAGAACCGCGGTAAATCACACCTACGGCCGTGTCTCTTCTAATTTGGTCTCTTCTATAGAATGGATAGGATTTTGTTGAAAAAATGAGATTTTGTCTGCTGTCGTTCCTGTTCTGAAAACAGCTACATATAGATATATATACGAGTCCCCATTCGGGTTCGATTCCTTTGGAATAGAACTGAAGGGCCTATGACAAAGCCACCGAACGCGTCCTCGGGTTGCGGATAGAGGGTCTGATTTTTAATCTGACTCACCAATTATTAGATGATTGACTTTTTTCACAATATTATATTAAATAATGATTAGAATTGACATTTTTTTTTAATTGAGTAACACAAATTGATTATTCACTTGAATTTTATGTCATTGAATATTGTATATAATTTGTATGATAAAAGTTTATTTTTATTTAAAATACCCCTATGTCAATTACGTCATTTTTCAAATGTTTCCGATGTTGTGAAATGAGTATCTAAATTCAATTTTCAAAATGATATGTACATATGCTCTAACTTTTTCTAAAGTTATTATAAAAGGTTGCTAATAAATAAAAATTCCAAAAATGTAAGTGAAAATTTAGAAAGAATGTGAAGTAAGAATGATTTGAATGTTTCAATGCAAATCATAGTTCACTGCTATTGGCTATAATTTATATCATGAAAGTTAATTCATGTTTTAATACCTCTATTCCAATCATATGATTTTTGTAAATTTTTGTGATGTTGTGAAATGAGTATCTGCACTCTGATTTCAAAATTATATGTGAATTTTTTAATCTTTTTGCAAATTATTTTGAAACGTTATTAATAAATAAAAATTTCAGAAATGAAAGTTAAAACAAATATGTTTCAATGAAAATAATAGTTTAATGTTTTTTATGTTGTAAGCTGATAAAGTAAATATCAAATAATTCTGGTAAAACTCAAAATTTCTTCAGTTAGTTTATAAGGTGATAATTAAATCAAAATTTCAGAAATTTGAAGTTGAAATGTAAGAAAACAATGCCAAATAAACATTATTCGAATGTTTAGATGAAAATGATAGTTTAATGATTTTTAAACTGGTTCATCAATTATTAGATGATTGATTTTTTTCCCGATATTATATGAAATAAAGATTGTAGTTTAGTTTTTTTTTTTAAATTAAGTAACATAAATTGATTATTCACTTGAATTTTATGTAATTGAATATTGTTTATAATTTTTATCATAAAAGTTTATTTTTATTTAAAACACCCCTATTCCAATTCCATAATTTTTCAAATGTTTGCGATGTTGTGAAATGAGTATCTTAATTTAATTTTCAAAATTATATCTACATATGTTCTAACTTTTCCTAAAGTTATTATAAAAGGTTGCTAATAAATCAAAATTTCAAAAATGCAAGTGAAAATTTAGAAAAAATATAAAGTAAAAATGATTTGAATGTTTGAATGCAAATTATAGTTCAATGCCTTTTATGTTGTGAACAGGTCAATTAATTATTAGCTAATTAATTTTCCTAACAATAATAAATTACATAAAGACTTAATTTCAATTTTTCTCGATTAAATAGCATGAATTGATTATTTATTTAAAGATTATCTGATTGAATATTGGCTATAATTCGTATCATAAAAGTTAATTTATGTTTAAAATACCTCTATTCCGATCATATAATTTTTGTAAATTTTTGTGATGTTGTGAAATGAGTATCTGCATTTTGATTTCAAAATTATATGTAAATGTTCCAATTTTTTTGAAAATCAGTGCAAAACGTTATTAATAAATCAAAATTTCAGGAGCAAAAGGAATTTTTTTCATTTTTCAAAAATTTAAAGTTTTACGTCGTTCCACAGGATAACCTATTGTATCAGACAAATTTAAAATTTTGACGGCCTTGCTACTCTGAAAGAAATAATCGGACGACGTACGCATAATTTTGGTTATTCCAACCATATGGTATTGCTCGACCAGCTACAAGTAAACAAAATTGTCTTTTTTACATTCTCATCATAATGAGAAGGTATTGGTTTTATGTAAAATTAAACTTACAAGGAGAGGACGTGAGATGGACAGTCTGATAGAAAAATGGTTTTATAAAAATTTGTAGATATTTTTGAGATGACTCCCATCTTTCAAATTATTTGCATGATTTACTTGAAAAATAGGCACTATCCGCCGGACTACAGTATTTATCAACATTTCCGAAAAGTGGCAGAAACGATTGTTTGTTTTTGTTTCTACTTATTGATCCCGTGTTATTCAATTTAGTGTGATGCATTATTTTCGTTTTAGGATTCGCAGTCCACGTAAAAAAACTTAATAAAAATTATATAGAACCCCTTTGGACTTTCCATTCATCACAAAATTAGTTTCGAACTGTGAGTTAGTGCCAAGTCCAGGGTCCCCGCTATTCAATGGCGAGTCGGGTGTTCGAGCTCAAATACTCAACCCTTAATATCTCGGAAACTGAGACCCATTAGATGCAAAAAAAATCAAATAAAAAAAACGCCCTTAGTGGATGTCTATCTCGCGTCCTATTCTTGTTAGTCGGTTTTTATCAAATCTCCATGTTTTGAGATCCCGTGAGTCAGAAGAAACGATTTTCACGAAGTTGTCTATCAGTATGTCTGTCTGCCTGTAGAAGGTTGTAGGCACGATAATTTTCAAAGAAATAGTGATCAGATTTAATTGAGATTTTCCAAACTGGTTTATCGCGAATATTTATCGCACAAAAAATAATAAAAAATAAAAAATTCGATTTTGCGGTCAAACTATGCAAGATAAAAAATTAGATGAATCGATCAAACTTGTGCACTTAACAAAAAGATCTACAAATTCGTTAAGAATCACTTTTCGATGTGACGCGCAGGATTTGTTCTGTTCGTAAAAAACAACAACAAAAAATGAAAAAATAAAATTTTTAGACAAACAACCACAGTCTAGCTTAGTAACGCTAAATGAAGTGTAATCTTCTCTCTCTTGTTGCAGTGCTTAGTTCACAGTCCCAATTTTCACCTGATGGCGACCGCGTTCCTGGTATGCCTCGAAGGAGACCTTCTTCTAAAATAAAACAAGAACCTGAGAATTACTTGAGTCATCCTCCTACCGACTCTGCTCCTCGTGCCAGGTCCAGATCTGCATCCGTTTCTAGTACTCGTCCCAGGTTCACAGCTTTACCTACAAGTCTTCCTTCTCCTGACGGACTGGGATGTGGACTTGAACAAATCAATTTCATTCGGCTCATACCCCAACATAATCGAAATCAGGTATTCAAACTTCGAAGATACATTTTTCCTGCCGACAAATCACTTAAACTACGAATTGGAAGAAATAATTATATATAAAAATGCGCGCCAACATTGAAGAGTGTAGGTTCCACAGAGTGAGAGGCAAGGGGACTCACTTTAAACAAGCACCTCGATGGGAACAGAAGCTGCAACGTGATGGAGATAAATAGACCTCGGATTCGTATTCAGCGCATCAAAAAACATAAGGATAAAGTGGTCTTGTCAAATAGACCTCACCTTTTTTTTTTTGTAAACCAGTGTTTTCTACCAAAAACGATGCAATTTCAACAAAATACATGAATTTTCTGCCAAATAGTTACATTTTTAACTTAAGAATGTACGTATTCAACCACAAATGTAATAATTAAATGTTCAATAAAAAGAATTATTAAAAAAAGTGGTGAGCATAATAATTGAATTTTCAACATCAGAGATGAATTTTCAACAAAAGAGTTCAAATATCAACCAACTAAATTAATTTTTTGAAAAAAAGACAAATTTTCTTTAAAATCGTGTTTCCACCATATAGGACAAATTTTTAACAAAATTATAGAATCCAATAAGAAAATCAAACTTTTTTCGGTGAAAAGTCATATTTTTGGTTTAAAAATTCAAGTGTGTTAAAAAAGCAACTGTGTATGTGTTTCAATTTATTATTTTTTGTTCGAAATTTCGACCACTTCATTGGAAATGCGACTATTTGGTTAAAAATAAAACTTTTTCAATAAAAATTAGTCTCTTCTGCTTGAAAGTGCAACGATTTTTTCCTACATAAATGTAACTGTTTAGTTGAAAATTGATTTTTTTCCGTTCAGAATTGGGCCGTTTACTTGCTAATTTATCTTTTTTTGTTGCCAATCCAACTTTCTAGCTTGAAAAACGCAACTTTTTGTAAAAAATTGATTTCTTTGGGCAGGAAATTCATCTTTTTTATTTAAAATGCAACTGTTTTTCAAAAATTCATAATGTGTTTTGCATATGGCATCAACAGTTTTGTTGAATATTTGTCTAAAGTTGATTGGCGTACTAACTGCTTTATTTCTCCTCGAGAATTTTTCTTTTTTGTTTTAAAATTAATCGTCTTAACTAAAAATTAAACCATTCCATTTTTAATTGATAATTCATCTTTTTCAGGAAAAACTTGACTACTTAAAATTTGATCTTCTTTCTTAAAATTTAATCTATTCAATTGAAATTTTAATATTTTCACTCCAAATTTTGAGAACTAAAAGTGTTTCACATTGAATTCTATATGATACATACGTTAATTTTATGCCTAATAAAACTTATTTTACAATAATTATTGGTTTTTTAATATTCATATATTCTGTCATTAATAGATTGGCAACGAATGTTTTGAAAATATAAAAAGTTGACTGATGATATTTACTCAAATTATATCGAATTTATTTTGATGTGGATTAAAATTAGAATAATTAGCAGATACGATATTATTGTAGAAAACATGCCTAATGAAACTCTGAAATTTAAAATAAGTAGTCTTTTAAACATGAGCATCTAAAATGTATTATTTGCGATGCAAATATTTATTTTAATGACGCGTTTATGACATAAAGAAAGATTGAAAACCATGTCAATTTTTGGGTTCAGGGGGTCTCAAAACGTGGACATTTGACAAAAACCGAGGGGGTCAAATTTTACACAAATCTAACACATTCTCTGGATGAGAATGTAAAAATTATTAAAAATAAAGAAATTACATTTTCGCATGAACGATGAGAGTTACACAAAAAATAAACAAATGAGAGTTATTCCGCCAAAAACGAGCTACAAATTTGTTAATAATGATTTCCTGATAGGATACATATTTCTTGTTTTAATTGTGAAAACTAACATTAAAAATAAAATGAATTTGTAGAAAAACCACACAAGGTACAAAAAAAAAAGAAGGAAAAAAAATTGTTCACCTAAGAGACATCTACGAATTTTTGTAAAATCACTTCTTGATAGGACGCGTAGTTTTTGTTAAAATCGTGAGAAGTAACATTAACAAGAAAAAATTCAATTTTGGACAAACCATAAAAGCTACGAAAAAAATGGACAACATTTGTTCATCCAAAATGGTCTAGAAATTTGTAATGAATTATTTTTTGATAGCATGCAATAAAATCGAATATGTTCAAATATGAATTCATATTATGAATTTTAATAATATAAGTTTATTGAAATTGTACATTTTTCAGGGTAGCGAAAAAGACAAAGCTTTTCGCAGCCCCGCATAGGTAGCACCTTCAACAAAATGCGGATTCCGAAAAGTTTTTCCGAGTTCTGGAATCAATCCTTTATTCTTCCTTTTGTCATCCGACATGTCACTCGATTTTCATTAGTAGATTTCCAGAATATTTTCTAGAAAAATCCAAGTGATCCGATAAAATCCGTAATGTTAGCAGTCTTGTGCATCAGACTAAATCACCGTACCGATATGTTTTTGAGGTCGCTAAAACTAAGTCAGGGGTCTGTTTGATCCTATCAGGTCAGGATCATGATCATTACAAGGTCAAACTGGAAAAACCGTTTAAGTGGAAAAAACAACGATTCTAATACGTTTCAGTGCATCAGACTAGACCCCCATAACTGTGATGTAAAAAAAACGCTTAGGCAGAGAAAAATATGATTCTCATGCGCTTTTGGTCTCTGAATCTGGATTCGGGATTTGTTTGACCGCACCAGGACAGGTTCGATACAATTCCGAGGTCAAACTGAAAAAAAACTCTAAGCGGAGAAAATCACGATCCCCATATGATTTTTTGGTCACTGAATCTGAATTCGGTCTCTGATTAACACCACCAGGGCAGGCTCGATGCCACTCCAAGGTCAAAAAGAGGAAAAAATGTTTCAGCAGACAGAACTATGATTCTTCTACCTTTTTTGTTTCCGCTAAATATAACTCCTGGGCCTGTTAGGGCCTATCAGGACAGAATCAAGGTCATGACAAGGTCAAATCAGGCATGAACCGTTTAAGCGGAGAAAACCACTGTCCTCATTCGTTTCTGGGATCGCTGAATCTGGATCCGGGATCTGCTTGATCCCATCAGGTCTGAATGTAGGTCATTTCAAGATGAACTTTTGTTTGTCGAATCGAAACGAATTTTTGACCGCGGATTCTGAAAAAGCGGGGTGTTTTTTCAATGATTTCTGTCATTCAAGAATTTATTTTTAAAAACTGGATATACTTAGGTCGTTGGAAATCCATTCACAGTGATTTAAAAAAGATCAGTTTTCTGAATTTTCAGTTGAAAACATTAATTTTCCACCAAACTGATGAATTTTCAACTAAAATTATCAATCTTCAACTAGAGTAGTTGAATTTTCAACCAAAAACCAAACAAAAATGTACCAAAAAGACGACTTTCAAGAAAATAAATGAATTTTCAACGAAATAGTTGAATTTTCAACTGAAATCATGAAATATCCAATTGGAATAGTTGAATTTTAAACCAAAGAGAGGAATTTTGCATTAAACTAATGAATCTTTAACTGGAATAGTTTAAACTACAACCAAATAGATGAATTTTCAATCAAGAAGATTCATTGCAACCAAACAGACAAATTTTCAACAAAACACCTGAATTTTCAACTAAAAAAAATAAATTGTCGGCCAAAAATTGAATAGTAAATTTTCAAGTTAAGAAATTAATATTCAGTTTAAAAAATGATTTTTCAACCAAGGAGATGAATTTTCAACTAAAATGATAGAATATTAAATTGGAACAGTTACATTTTCAGTTTTAAAAAAATATTCATTTTCAATAAAAAAAAAACGAATTAAAAAAATAGTTACATTTTCAAACAGAGTTGAAAGTGTTACATTGGAAAAAATAAAATTTCCACAAAACTGATGAATTTTCAACTGGAATAGTTGAATTTTAAACCAAAAAGATTAATTTTTAAACAGAAAAGAAGATTTTCAACGAAATAAATGACTTTTCAAGAAAGTTAAATTTCCAACTAAAAAAGATCAATTTTCAATTGACAAAATTAATTTTTCACGAAACTGGTGAATTTTTAACTAAATGATGAATCTTTAACTGGAATAGTTGAAATTTCAATAAAAAAAAATTAATTTTCTACCAAAAAAGACGATTTAAACAAAATAAATTAATTTTTAACCAAAGACTTGAATTTCGAACTAAAAAAGATCAAGTTAAAACAACAAAATAAAATAGTTCAATTTTCAATCACAAAAAAATTAATTTTCCATCAGACTGATGAATTTTAAATCAAAAATGGAATAGTATAAATTTCGTAATTTTTTATTATTGTTCACAAGTAAGAGCTGTAAATATAACAAATTCGTCATAATTTTTGAACCAATAGGAAAAATTCATAAATAATTTATTCAAGTACTTACTATAATTTCAGAGAATTTTCCGCGTAATTCAAATATTATATTTTCAAATATCTTATATTTAAAGAGAAAAGGGGAAGTTTTTTAGAATAGGGAAAAAAGGGAAATTTCAAGAAAAAAGGGGAAACTAAGAAAAAAAGAGGAAGACTGTGCACCCTGCAATTGAACGGCTTTAGATAACTCAAATTTTCAGTTTAAAAATTAATTTTCAACGAAAATAAAAAAAGTTTTTGAACAAAATTGTTAAATTTTCAGTAAAAAAAAAAAAAAGAAAATAATGAATCTGCAACTGAAAACGTTGAATTTTAAAAAAAAAAAAATATAAAATTATATATTATATATACATAATTATATATATCTATATAATTATATATTATATACATAATTAAAGACAAAATTAATTATTTTGCTTTGATTTGTGCTCTCAATGATTGATTATCCACTGTAGGTTGCATTATTCACTCTGAGGTTAAAATAATTTTTACATAGGACGAGTAGATTTTTTTTTATTTGTAAAAAATAGGTTTAAAAATAAAACAATTGAATTTTTGGAAAAAAATACGAAAGACAAAAAAAATGGGAAGACAAACGTTGTTCAAACAAAAAAGATCTACAAATTCGTTATAAACTCTTGTTATAAAAATATACTAAAAATAAAAGAATTAACTTTTTGGAAACCGGACACAAGCTGCAATAACATTTTATTTGACAACATTTTTCGCCTAAATTATGTCTACAAATTTTCTTGGAACCACTTTACGCTAGGATGCGTATTTTTAGTGTAAATCGTGAAAAATAACATTGAAAATAAATGAAATTTATGGAGAAACGACACAAGTTGCAATATGGTGTTTAATAACAAAATTGTTTTTGTTTTTGATAGGATGGCACTTTTTTTCAATTAAAAAAACAAATGACAATACGTATGTTTTAATACCAAGGCATATTATGAATTGTAATAATATAAATTGATTGAAATGATACATTTTTCAGTAGCTGAGAATAAAATTCAATACAAAATTAGAAAAAAATATTAAATTAATCATAAATAAGATTTGTATGTTATTTTGAAATATCTGAATAAGCAGTACCACCTAGTCCGAAACACGAGATACGTGATGAGAATGTGTTCGTTAAAGCCCAAGGAGCTTTAACAAAAGAGAATTCACAATTCATTTTTTTTGTTGATGATTCATCATTTTAGTTGAAACACTTTTTTTCAAAACTTAACTTGATTATTTTTCTAAATTGGTTGTGTAACTGAAATTTTAACTTTGTCTTGTGTGCTAGAATATTATTCTTCTTGACGACTAATTCACCTTTTTTGTTGAAAATTCATTTCCTTGTTTGAACATTTAACTATTAGATTGAACATTTCTTTAAAAATTCAAGTTCTTGTTGAAAATTTATTTTTGTAGTTAAAATCAATCTTATTTCGTCGAAAATTCATTTCCTTGATCGAAATTTAGTTGTGTTTTTTTAGTTAAAAATTAATATCTTGACCTAAAAATTAACTGTATTATTTGTTGTCGAAAAGATGAAAATTTAACTATTTTCTTGCAAATTCATCTATTTTGTTGGAAATTTATCTTTTTTGATAGAAAAATCAACCTTTGGGTTAAAATTTCATTTGTTTGGTTGAAAATTCATTATTTTAGTTGAAAATTCGCTTTTTTTTAACTGAAAATTTAACTATTCGATGTTTGATTTTACATTTATTATCTTCATTTGAAAATTAACTATTTGTTTAAAAATGTCTGTATTTTGTTAAAATTTTATCGTGGGTGGTAGAATATTAATCTTCTTGGCGACTAGTTCACCTTTTTGGTTGCAAATTCATTTCCTTGGTTAAAATTTAACTTTTCAGGTACTTGTACCACAAGTTAGGCACTATGTCCGTACCTGAAGCTTTCTAGTTACTGGACATTTTCAAAGCCGCTGGAACATGTAAAGCTGTGATGCTATTTAGTTCCATTTTATGGTTTTCGCTAGCTCTTGCTTTCTCTGGTTGTAAAAACGCAGCGTCTAAATTGCTTTCGTTCGTTTTTCCCCAAACACCCGACCAGTAGTTATTCATGTCTTTCAATTGGAAGACTTTGGTGTCTTACTGTTGATTTTGCTTCACACTCAGTTCACGATAGAACGTTCTTCCATCTGCCTGAAAGGTACGATTTTGTTGCCTTCTTTCACTACTTCTCTTGTACTGACGCAGCCTAGCAGTGAGGACATCATGTCTGCCGTCTTTGTGCTCATGCCAACCTACAAACAAATTATTATAATAACATCCGATCGTGATGCATTCTTAATTTTGGAAAATGGAGATGCTCTTGCTGTAATCTTTCCGCATATTCGTTACGCTTTAGGACGGGTCAAGATAAACGTCTCAAGCGGCATGATTGCCCCACTGACCCAAGAAGAAATCAATGGAACTCCAGTAGGTCCAGTCTGTGATGGTTCTCGAAGGTTTATTTGTGCATCAATGACCCTAGTTTTTGAAACATGCATATGGCAGTTGCATTTAGAAATTCAGGTAGTGTGTAAGGTTAATTTTTATTTGTAACTATCCTACAATCTACAAAATTATCAGAATTTTCACTGCATTATATCAAATCGCAGACTTCAAACTTTTTTTCCATTCCCTCCTTTTCCCTCTTTATTGAAGAAATTCCTGTTTGTTTTCCTGAATTTAGAAAACTTCGCTTTTATTTCATTTACTTTTATCATATGAGAAATAAATTAACAGAGACCAATGAAAAAATCAAATCTTTTCTGGTTTAACGTAATACTTCTATAATAAAGAGTGTACTATCATATTTTCAATCCAGAAATTATTTCTTTTGGTCAATCCTTCTGCTGTTTGGTGAAAAATTTTATTATTTTGTTGAAAATTGAACTAGTTTGACAGAAACTAAAACGAGCGTAACAAAAGTTTCGTTAAGTTCATTTTTATCATTTTGTATATACAATAACCTTATAATTTTGACATTATGTTTTCGTAGCTTTATTATCTAGTCATCTACTTTGGTCAAAAATTCAGCTGTTCTGATGATCATTTGTCTTTTTGAATAAAAAAGTCGCGTAGGTACACAAATAGCCCAATCAGTATTTAGTAGGTGACGCTTAGAAGAATTCTTCGTATTTTAAATTTGCTCCTACTCCCTAATATGGTGAAAAAATATAAAAAGAAAGGAAAGGGTAGAATAGTTTAAAAATACAAGTTGAGTTCTGAATGTTAAGTCAATAGATTTATTTCTTGCGAACTGGCAAATGAAATACAAATATCTCAGAAAAACACACTTGATACTTATGATTTAAAAGATAAAAAATGTATAATGTATGACGAAATATATGAGAAAACACTAGAATAAAGATTATTTACACTGTTGAACAAATTTTTCATTAGAGCGTAGTTTCAAGATAATACAAAATTTTTCTATAGATTTATAGGAAATTTTTAAATGATTTTTAATTCGAAAAAATTAATTTTAAGAGACAATTTTTTAACTTTTTTTTTCAATTTAACTTTTCGAAAGTTTTCCAAAAGTGCCAACGAATAATCTAGAAGATTTTATTAAAAAACTTTCTCAGAAATTTTCTAGATACTTTTTCAACATATCTGAAATTTTCAAAAATGTTGTTGAATTTCCTAAGAAACCTAGGAAAATTATATTCATATGACCTTGAAATAAATGAACAAATAAACTTTAACAATACATAGTTTTTCGAAATTTTGATTTCGTATTGCAAATTTTTTTTCCCCTTAAATTAAAATTGGTCAAATTTTTTGTTCTTTCTTCACTGCCAAATTTTTGTTGATGGTCATCTCTTTTGGTAAAAATTTAATCATTCTTGGTTTAAATGTAACTGTTTAGTTGGCAACTGATCTTTTTTTGCGAGGGATTCAAATATTTTGTTGAGATTTCGCCTTCTTTGTTCAAAGTTCATCTCTTTTGTTGAAAATGTAACTATTTTCTTTGGAACTTCGTCTTCTTTTTGGCAGAAAATCAATTTGCTTATTTAAAAATTCATCTTTTTGGTTAAAAATTAATCAGTTTTGGTTAAATATTCAATTTTTTGTTGTTGAAAATTTGAATTTTTTTATGAATTCAACTGTTTTCGATTTAAAGTTAAAATTAAAACCTTTTTTGATTGAAATATCCACCATAACATTTTTCGTTTAAAAATAATATTTTCTGGTTGAAAATTGTACTACTACTCGTTTAAAAGTTAAATTGTTTTGTTCGTCTTCCTGGCAGTAAATTTAGCATCTTAATTAAAAAATCATCTTTTTGGTTAAAAAATCACCTGTTTTGGTTGAGGATTCAACATTACATTTTTCTTTGATAATTCATATTTTGACATTTGAAATCTTCAAAAGTATTTTTGAATTTTCTCAAGAATCTTAGGAAAATTATATTTATATAAACCTAAAAACAAATCAACTTAAAAAATAAATAATCATTTGAGATCTTTCATTTTATCAAATACTGTTTCTCCCCTCCAATTGAAAAACTACACGAACGCGTTGCGTGCAATTGATGACGCTAGTTCTCTAAAAATGTTCTATAGTTGTAAATTTCTCGTATTATATTATTAATTTTGATTTTTAATGATAAAATATTGATAATAACCTCTTTTCTCCTTCAGCAGTAACGTAACTACTGAGGTAAAATCCTTCAAGTTCGTTTTTTAATTTCGAAACAAATCTGAGATGGACTGTGTAATTCCCTTTCTTTCGAAATTTACTCTCCTCTAATTCCAAATAAACCTGCTGATGTTTTGGGTATTCGAGCAGTCTAGAAACCTTTAATCTGTGACCTTTACGATCCTGGACCATCTGGAACATTAATATGTTTTCAGATTTTAAGCGTATGCAGATAATAGTATATTATGCGCCAAGGTGCATAATTAGGGTCTTTACGCGACGAGCGGCAACGCTCGCAGGACGATCGAACAAAGATTTAAAATATTTCAAAATATTTCAAAACATTTCAAAGGTTTTAAACAATTTAAAAAAGTTTCAATGAATTTAAGGAGATTTCAAAAGATTTTAATGATTTCAAACGAACACCAAAGATTTCACAAACAAAGATTGAAGAAAGATTTCACAAATATTCCAAAGATTTCAAAATTGAACAAGAATTTCAGAAGATTTCACAAAAATTTCAAGATTTCACAAAAATTTCAAATATTTCAAAAGATTTTAAACATTTCAAAGGTTTTAAACAATTTAAAACAGTTTCAATGAATTTAAGGAGATTTCAAAAGATTTCAATGATTTCAAACGAACACCAAAGATTTTACAAACAAAGATTGAAAAAAGATTTCACAAATATTTCAAAGATTTCATGAAGATTTAAAAATATTTAAAAAAATGTACAAAGATTTCAAGGATTTCAAACTTAACAAGAATTTCAGAACATTTCACAAAAATTTCAAGATTTCACAAAGATTTAAAATATTTCAAAACCTTGCAAAGGTTTTAAACTATTTAAAAAAGTTTCAATGAATCTAAGGAGATTTCAAAAGATTTCAATGATTTCAAGCGAACACCAAAGATTTCAGAAACAAAGATTGAAAATAGATTTCACAAATATTTCAAAGATTTCAAAATTGAACAAGAATTTCAAAAGTTTTCACAAAAATTTCAAGATTTCACAAAGATTTAAAATATTTCAAAATATTTCAAAACATTTCAAAGGTTTTAAACAATTTAAAAAAGTTTCAATGAATTTGAGGAGATTTCAAAAGATTTTAATGATTTCAAACGAACACCAAAGATTTCACAAACAAAGATTGAAGAAATGTTTTACAAATATTTCAAAGATTTCACAAAAATTTCAAGATTTCACAAAAATTGTAAATGTTACAAAAGATTTCAAAACATTCCAAAGGTTTCAAACAATTTAAAAAAGTTTCAATGAATTTAAGGAGATTTCAAAAGATTTCAATGATTTCAAACGAACACCAAAGATTTCACATACAATGATTGAAAAAAGATTCCACAATTATTTCAAAGATTTCATGAAGATTTTAAAATATTTTTACAAATTCACAAAGATTTCAAGGATTTCAAAATTAAACAAGAATTTCAAAAGATTTCACAAAAATTTCAAGATTTCATAAAGATTTTAAATATTTTAAAACATTTCGAAGGTTTTGAACAAATTAAAAAAGTTTCAATGAATTTAAGGAGATTTCAAAAGATTTCAATTATTTCAAACAAACACCAAACATTTCAGAAACAAAGATTGAAGAAAGATTTCACAAATATTTCAAAGATTTCATAATTGAACATGAATTTCAAAAGATTTCACAAAAATTTAAAGATTTCACAAAAATTTTAAATGTTTTAAAAGATTTCAAAGGTTTTAAACAATTTCAAAAAGTTTCAATGAATTTAAGGAGATTTCAAAAGATTTCAATGATTTCAAACGAACAACAAATATTCCACAAACAAAGATTGCAGAAAGATTTCACAAATATTTCAAAGATTTCAAGCTTCTTTTATTACAACATGATATCTATATCCCTTATTATTTGTGTGATGAAGGTGGCTATCATTAGTAATTGCTCCAATTGATTATTTTTAATGAGACTGATATACGTTTAGAATACCTGATTTTGTGATTGTGTCATCTGGTCTTTTAATTTCATTTCTTCCTGCATAAAGCACCTTTCGTGTGATACCTGTTTTTTTTTTCTTTTTCGCCGTAAAATATGAAATCTGTCAGCAGTTCGAGTTTATTTGGAGATGTTAATCAACCTTAATTACGGAATGACAATGTAATTAAATAATAATAATTACAGACATTCATTTTGATACATTCATGTCCACAACAAATTATTTTGGAAATCTATTTAGAACTTATACAATTTAAAATAGGTAAGTTTCTTTTACCCAATTTTTTTTTTACTTTATTTTTATTTATATTCTTATAAATGTCAAAAAATTAAAAGCATGCATACGTTATGAAAATAAGTGGATGTTTAATTTATAGTTGCGAGTGTAAAATCTTGTCAAATTCAGATTTTATTGTTGTTTTTTTTTCAGGTATCACACTTACGCGTAATAAGGGAAAATCCGAAATCATGCCACCAAAGAAAATTAAAATTGTTTCCTCGGACAAGTTTTTGCTGATTAAAGGAGTAGACGATTAAACCTGGCAAGTCCAAAGATGATTGTGGCGAAATTTGGAACAAGAATGTTCTCAAATTTTTGAAAGCATACTAGGCAGGTATATCTTAGAACCTTTTCAGGCCTTGAATTTGAACTTGAAAAAATAAAAATAAAAGCTTTATCTGTACTTCAGCCCTAATAATTAAATTTATACTGAATAAAAAGCGAAACTTTCCTAATACGTTTGTTACTATTTCGTGTTGTGCAAAATTTAAAAAAATTCGAAGCATTAGTCCACAGAAGAGGATGAAGAGAATCAATATAGTTATAGAAGGTCATAGTTGATGAGCATTGTTCTAGTATTGATTTTTCAATTGTTTTACCCTTCACGCCTGTGTTAAAAATAAAAAATGTATTTTTTCAAAAAAGGTTAGCCTGTACATTATATGTTGATTCTTTATTTTTACACTGACGGACGTGATAGAACCATATAATTTTTTCTTTCGACTTGAAAAATCGTTTCTTTAACCTTTTCTCTGTAGTTCAGAGTAGAAATTTGTTTAATTTCAAACAATGCTGTTCCTCGTCGTTCTTATTAACAAGAACAAATATATTTATAGTAATCTGCCAATGACAGATAGACGAAATAAAAAAACTCACAATTTAGAATTATATGAATCTCATTTAAAGGATGTCACGGCATAATCATGCATGTGCCATTTTTTTAATACGTTTTATTGGCTTAATAATTGTCTCAAATTCTACCGAACATTCTGGCGTAATGATAAATCCAAATTCAAATTGGAGGTGGGTTTTTAAAGCTCGTGATGTATATTATAATTTTTTCCAAAATTATTTTCTCAGAAAAACTTAATCAAGTCGTTTAAACCTCCCCCTTCTATACCTTTTCTCCTTTACATCGCCTCTCTAAAATTTTAACAATCTATTCCAGACCAATCGTGCTTAAGTTGTAACTCTAAATCACAAGTAAAAACCATGTCGTATTATAAAATAACAATTTTGATAAAACATCTTTAAATCAATGATTTCGCACTTATTGATTTGAAATTCCCAATTCTGCACAAGTGAATTAATTATTTAAATTAAAAATTATTTTTTAGTTAGTTCGTTAGTTGGATTGTGGGCGGAGGACCCCGTGAGGTGCCCCCTGGCTCAAGCTATGAAGCCTACTGTGCCAGACCCGTGTTTATTCTCGAGGCAGTACTCCGAATCCGACCATCTTCGCCGAGTGTCTTTGGATCTCGGTGGGTTTCGCTGTTACCAACATTCTGAAATTTTACCTCTCAGGTGCCAGGCGTACCTAACGCACAGTAAATGACGTCCTCCTTTGTTCATCACCCACTCTGCCATTCGGTAGCCTCACTGGCAGGCCGCAGGAGAGAGGATACGGCCAGACTAGGGTGGACGAAGCGATCCCTCTGAGTTCATCAGTTAGATGCACAGATTCGAAGCACTACTTGGTATGTTATGTAAGTGTATGTGTGTGTGTGTGTTCATTACACGAAGTTGTCCTGCGACCGCCGAGCAAGAGTCCCCCGTAGGTGCCTCAAGCACAGGTGTCCACCGTAGGAGCCTAGAGTGCAAGGGTCCCCCGTATGAGCCACAAGCGTAAAGAAATCGCTGCCTCATTTTCAAGTCTTCTCAAAATCGGGTTCGACCCTCAAGGTTAGGACCTGGAAAGAGTCCATTTATCCTTGTTAAGGCACCAGCTTTTTCTGAGGAGACCTACAGCTTAAGGTGGGTTCCGAACCACCGAAGCCCCGGTAGAAGTACATAGAAAAATTTTCATTAGTACCCGGCTCAGGGATCGAACCTCAGACCTCCTGCATGGAAGTTTAACTACAGTTTGAATAATGAGGTTATTAAAGCTTGCATTTTGACAGGTAATTAATTTTTTGAGTACTGAGATTTTCAAACTTTAAATCTCATTTTTATGTTTATAGAAAAGCGATGGATACATTTGTGCAATTCTTCAGATTAGCACCTGCTCCCAGCCAAGACCTGCGGTTGTCCTTATGACAAACTTTTAAATATATATATATATATATAAATTGTAACTAGGGGGATACAGCGTAAACCCGTTTCATAGGCGAAACTCCTTGCCTATTTGGAGAGACTAGCTAGAATTGCATCATGAGAGGGCAACGAAAGAGCGCAGGCTCGCAGCCTCCCACTAAAACACTTTCGCGAGTATTGGGAGTCTGAAGACGGGGCGCGGTCCATGAAAACGGCCGCGCGACCAAGACTCATCAAGTTGATCGATTAACAAATTTGCTCTCTGTGACACGACTGTCACAGAGCTTAAACCTAAACCGAACAAGCGATAGTATGTAGCTAAGCACGAAAGCATCAAAAAGGCAAAGTGAACATTTTGTCTCGCTAAGGGACATCCAGGATGACCAGGACTTCCAAGACGGATTCTCGGTCGCATCTTCAAGGAGAAGCAAATAAAAAAATATGATAATCAACTTGAATAAGATACTGTATAAAAATGCAGACAAGTTAAATCTATTTTTACACAGATAGAGGAAATTATATTCATTTTAATGCACGTTCGTATAGCCAGACTTTTTCGGTCTAACAATGGCACCTGAAATATGCTGCTATTTCTATCGAAATTTCTGTACGAATAGCCAAACAAATTTTGGTACCATCAGCACTTACATAAGTAAATTAATTCCATATGATTAGATATGCGTGTATATATATATATATATACAACAATCAATTGATTTGGTAGCCCCCGTGCGGCAAAGATGAACAATACAACAACAAAATGTAATCCTAAGGATATTATACATTTCCGAAAAGTAGCACTAGAATAGTACCACGTACCTAAAGTTAACATTAAAGATATTATAAATCCCTGTAAAGTAGCATTAGACAACATTACCGCACACCTACAGTTAAAATTTGATGGTAATCGATCTAATAGATCTTGCTGATAGCCGTGGGCAAAAAAAACTAAAATTTAGAAATTAGATAAAGACATTGAGATTTATCAAACAAATAAGCTTATCATAAATTTCTCGAAAACGAATAGCAATTAAAACGGGTATTGCGCCACCACTTAAAGTTTCGTGCTAAGCGGAACCATAGCATTTGTTATAGACGTGAAAAAAACTGCAAAAGCCACTTTTCTCTTTTACAAAATCCTTCACAATTTTTGAAGCAATGATGGTATCCTAAATTCCTCTAAAAATCACTACAACTAGCTGTAGAACACATAGATTTGCTGTATTTTTTGTTTGTTATTTGTACGTAGTGGCGATTTTCTACCACAAATTTTGATAAGAAAATATTTCTGTAACAAAATGTTTTTTTCAAATATGATAAGTGACCACATAGTGATAGCATAGCAAGAGAGTGTGAAAGAGAGTGCAGAGAGAGAGAGACAGCAGCGCTGACATGTATAATACTATAACTGCGGTAAACAGGCATTGCTGCATTATATTATATGATACTGTATTATATTTTATGATAGAGTATAATAGCGTGTCATAGCTCATCATAGTGTATTGTATCGTATCACATCATATTGTTTTATGTTGCATCATACTGTATCATATTGTATCGTATTGTATCGTATGTAAAAATAGGCTATTCTAATTTCATGAATTTATCTGCAACGCTCTGAAAGCCATCTTGTTCACGAAAGAGTGTAACACACACACGATCTGGACAATTACTCAGAACACTGCATTAGACATTTTCAAATTGAAAAGCGATAAATTACACAAATTGAAATTTGTCAGAATTTTTTACTATTATAGAGAAAATTTCTTTGAAAAATCGGGACTTACCCAGTTTTCTTATTTCAGTGATCACCTTGTCATAGTGTAGTGATATCTGGTGATAAATCGGGTTTGCAAAGTGGTTAAGCAGTAATTCTCCGAGAAATGCAAAAATTGAAATTCCATATCCTGCAAAGAGGATGACAGCGAGGGGAATCAACAGCATACTATTCGTAGTCATCTCTTCTCCGGCAGATATTTCTCAAACAATCGCATTTCTCAAAATTATCCTTAAATAATTTTGCACTCCCAGTCCAAAAGTATGAATAGTCTCATCGCTAGCTTAATTTAGAAACTCGATAAGAAACATCTTACATGTTTGTATTGCTTAACTACATTTTTTATGAAAGTTAATTAAAAATAATATTCGCATACATAAAAATCAGAATATAAACGATTATCATGGAGTCAAACTCAAAAGTGTCGTTTTTCAAATATAACTTTGGACATTTTGAGCAGGGACCAAAACAGAAAATTGCATTTGCTCAAGTGTCGACAGAAATTTAAAAACTAAATTCGACAAATTTTGAGAATAATAATTCTTCCTTTCAAAAATAATATGTTTCATATTTTCGGCTTCAGACGTTTTACTACTGCCAGTTCTGTTTTCTTTTTATTAACTCAAGCCTCAACCAAAAAAGGATTAAATTTTCAATAAAGAAAATTCATAAATTGTTAAAATTATATACTTTGATGCAATTCTAAGCTAGAAACATTAATTTCTACATCAGCATTTGTTCTGAAATTTTTTTAATATTCTTTTAAAAATTTGTTTCAAAAAATAAATTATAAATTTTCCCGGAACCTAATGCAAACTTTGTTATTATCTGGGAACATCAATTTTATAGAATTTTTTTATTTGTTTGAAACCTTTCAAAATCCTTAGAAAGCTTCTCAATTTTGTCTTCAAAATCTTCCAAAATCTACTTTTTGTTCTTAATGTTTTCAAACCTATTCATGTTTTAAATTATTTTGGATTCTTTTTAAAACTTCTAAATATATCTTAAACTTACTCAAATTTTTTTTGAAATTAAGAATTGACTAAACATTTCTTCAGTTTTTAAGGAAAATTACGTTTTTTTTTGTTGAAAATTAATTTTTTTTTACCGAAAATTGAACTATTCCATGTTTGATTAAGAATTCATTTCTTTGGTTGAAAATGTAACTACTATTTTGAAAATTCTTTATCATTAAATAGTGTTGTGAAAATTTATGTATTTTGTTAAAAATAATCTTTCTGCTTAGAAAATTAATCTTTTCGGTTGAAAAGTCAACTGTTTGATTAATTTTTTTTTCTTTTTTGTTAAAAATACATTTTTGTGGTTGAAGACTCATCATTTTAGTGAAAAATTAATTTCTTCCGTTGAAAATTTTACTATTCAGTTGAAAATTCGTTTTTATTCAATTAAAAATAAATTGTTGAAGTGCAAATCCAACCATTCAATTTTTGCTTCATAATTTATCTTTTTTAGTTGAACATTCAATCATTTTGGTAGAAAATTCATATTTTTGTGTTGAAAATTAAACAAAAAGAAAACAGAAATAACAGTAGCAGAACGTCTGGAGCCGGTAATATCAAACATATTATTTTTGAAAGAAAGAATTATTATTTTTAAAATTTGCCGAATTCAGTTTCTAAATTTTTGTCGACACTTAAGCAAATGCCGTTTTCTGTTTTGGTCCCTGTTCAAAATTTCTAAAGTTAGATTTGAGAAACGACAATTTTGAGTTTGACTCCATGAAAAGAGCATTCGACTCTCGAAACGTTGATTAAAGGATCTTCTGAACATCATCAAGGTCTTTTTATTTGGTCTGAAGTATTTCACCTTATACTTCTTACGTTATTCATAAACACTTGAATAGAATAAAAAATGTGTTGAAAACCTTGTGGAAAATTTAACTGTTTTATGTGGATTTACTCAGATTTCAGAAGGTTTCAAAGTTTTCGAAGATTTAAAAATATTTCTAAGATTTCACAAAGATTTTTCACGATTTAGAGAAAAATCAGAAAGATTTCAAAATATTTCAACGGTTTTATAAAAACCTGAAAGATTTTACAAATATTTTTAAGATTTTAAAGGAATTCGATGTTTTGAAGGATATAAAAGATTTTAAAATATTTTAAAGGTTTCGAGGATTTCGCAGAGGTCTCAAAGATTTTAAAACATATCAAGGATTTCAATAATGATTTTTTGTTTTAAATATTACAAAGATTTCACTGAGATTTTACAAGATACAAAAACATGAACAAACAAAATTCCAAAATGTTCAAATGATTTCATAAAGATTTTTAATATTGAAAGAAAATTTCAAATCTGTCAAAGAAAAAGCCGAAAGATTTAAACAAAGAATCCCACACATTCCAAATTCCTTCAAGGATTTCACAACAGACTTCAAAAATTTTACAAATATTTTTAAGACATCAAAAGATTTTTAAAGATTTCGTAAAGATTTCAAACATTTCAAAACAGTTAAGTATTTTAAAATTAGATTTGTTGTTTATATTCTCGTATATATTTTAAAACTCTTAAGAACGTACATATAATTTTAAATAAGAATATCCTAATAAAAATGTCTTATTCTTCATAGTCCTTCAAAATTCTAAAACTGTGTGAATAATTTTCTTGACTTGAAATAAAAAAATTTTACCTTATTTTTTGAAAAAAAGGAAAAATTTTTATTTTTTCACACTAAATTTAACAAAATTATTCATTCTTTTTTTTTTATAAACAGATAAGGTTAAACAAGAATATCGTAAGAAACAAGATTGAAAAAAAAACATTTCACAAAGATTTCAAAACATTTAAATGCTTTTTATAAAGGTTTTAAATATTTCAAAAATATTTACAATTTTTTCAAAGATTTCGATGGTTTGAAAGATTCAAAATATTTTAAAATATTTTAAGGATTTCAAAGATTTCGCAGAGGTTTCAAGGATTCATTTCAAGGATTTCAATAATGATTTTTTTTTTAATATTATAAAGATTTCACCGAAATTTTACAAGATACAAGAACATCACAAAGATTCCAAAATATTTCAATGATTTCATAAAAAGTTTTAATATTTCAAATAAATTTTCAACGCTTTCAAAGAAAAATCCCCAAGATTTAAAAAATCCCGTAAATTAAGAAGACAACAATTTTATCACATTTTAGTTAAGATTTTCTTGGTTATATTTTAGTATATATTTTAAAACTTTCAAAAATGTATAGAGAATTTCAAAAATAATATCGTAAAAATGTTTTAATTTTTAAAACTGTTTCAAAATAATAATATAAGTGAATAAACAATTCTGTGAATTCCTTGGATTCCGTGAATTACTTGTATTCCTTGAGTTCTGTGAATTCCTTGAGTTCCGTGAATTCTGTGAATTCCTTGAATTCTGTGAATTGCTTAAATTCCATGAAATCCTCGAATTCCATAAATTCCGTAATTTCTTCGAATTCTCTCAATTCCGAAAATTCCGAAAATTTCGTGAATTCCGCGAATTCCGCGAATTCCTTGATTTTCACAAATTCCTTGATTTTCACAAATTCCGTGAATTCTGTGAATTCGGCCAATTCGTCATATTCCGTGAATTCCTTGAATGTCTTGAGTTCCGTGAATACCTTGAATTCTGTCAATTCCTAAAATTCCTTGAATTTCATTAATTCCGTGATTCGCGTGAATTCCGTGAATTGCCTGAATTCCACAAGATCCTTAAATTCCATGAATTCCATGAATTACGTGAATTCCTTGGATTTCGTGAATTCTTTGAATTCCATGAAATCCCTGAATTCCTTGAATTCCCTGAATTCCTTGAATTCGATGAATTCTTTGAATGCCGTTAATTCTGTGAATTCCTTGGATTCCGTGAATTACTTGTATTCCTTGAGTTCTGTGAATTCCTTGAGTTCCGTGAATTCCTTGAATTCTGTGAATTCCTTAAATTCCATGAAATCCTCGAATTCCATAAATTCCGTAATTTCTTCGAATCCTCTCAATTCCTCCAATTCCGTAAATTCGGTTAATTCCGCAATTTCCTGGAATTCTGTCAATTGCTTGCATTCCGTAAATTCCTTGAAATCCTTGAATACAGGGAATTCCTTGCTTTCCGTGATTTCCTTTAATTCCGTGAATTCCATGATTTGTGAAAATTCCGTGAATCGCTTGAATTCCATGTGTTCCTTGAATTCTGTAAATTACTTGAATTCCGCGAATTCCACGAGATGCTTGAATTCCGCGAATTTCATGAATTAAGGGAATTTCATAAATTACGGGAAATACGTGAATTCCACGAATTCCATGAAATAAGTGAATTCCGTGTATTCCGCGAGAACCTTGAATTCCGCGTGTTCCATTAATTCCCTGAATTCCGTTAATTCCCTGAAATCCGCGAGATGCTTAAATTCCGTGGGTTCCTTGAATAGCGTGAATTCCGGGATTACCTTGACTACCTTGAATTCCGTGAATTCCTTGAATCCCTTGAATTCCGTGCATTCCTTGAATTCCATGAACTCCTTGAATTCTGTGAATTCCTTGAATCCCGTGCATTCCTGGAATTCCGTGAATTCCTCGAATGCCATGGATTCTGTGAATTCCTTGAATTTCGTGAATTCCGTAAATTCCTTGAATTCTGTGAATTCCTTGAAATTCCGTGAATTCGTTAAATGAATTTCTTGAACATATGAAGTCCCTGAATTCCATGAACTCTGTAATTTCCTTGAATCCAGTCACTGCCTTCAATTCCGTGAATTCCTTGAATTCCGTGTGTTTATTGAATTTATTGGATTCCATGAATTACGGGAAGTTCGTAAATTCCATGAATTCCGTGACTTTCTTGAATACCGTGAAACTACTATCCAACCGAGCAATTCACGCCTACCCCGAAAGGGAAACGGCTTAATGATATAATAATAATAATAATAACAGTATACTTTGTGTTAGACTAAAAATAATAAAATATTATATGAAAAACTAATATTTGATCTCAAAAGCCATGGGGGTTGTTTAAAAACTACATCACGCTATTTTAAACACGTTTGCCACCCCTCCCCTTCTTCGTCAAAAATCTTCACACAAAGCTTAAGCTCCCCACTGTGACGTTACAAATACTAACCCCCCCCCCCTTTATGTCAAATTTTTTTCTTCGATTTCATTTGATAAACGCCTAAAATAAAATAAAAAACATGCAAACATAATATTTTAAGAGACTTCATAGCCCGAAGTGCTCTCACAAGAGGGGAAATATATATGTATAGGTAAATATATGTATAGAATTATTATTCACCAAAAGGGACAAATTTTCAAAGAAAGATTTTAGTTTTTTTAGAAAACAGTTGGCTATTAAATCCGAAAAGATGTATTTTGAAACAAGAAAGATGATTTTTCAAACAAACAGTTGTATTTACAACCGAATAGTTGAACTCTTAAGAAGCAGAAACGAGTTTCTAACTAAATAGTTGAATTTTCAACCTACGAAGAGAAAATTTTAACCAGATTGCCGAATTTTCAAACAAAAAGCAATTAACTTCAACCACAAATAATTTATTTTTTAACCAAATAGTCGAATCTTAAAGCCAGAAAGACGAAGTTTTTAGAAGACATTTGAATTTTCAACCAAGAACTTTTCCACCAAAGAAAAATTCATTTTAAATCCAAAAAGACAAATTTTCAACAAATTAGATGAATTTTAGAACAAAAAATAATATGACTTTAAAAAATAGTTAAATTTTTAACAAAATAATTATATTTCCAACAAAATACTTGAATTTGTAACCACATAGTTAAATTTTCGACATAAGAAGATAAATTTTCAACCAAATAGTTGAATCTTCAACAACAACTAAATTAATTAGCAACCAAACAGTTGCACTGACAACCAAACAGTTTAACTTTCAAGCAGAAGGAACGAATTTTTTACCTAATAGTTGAATTTTGAACTTTCAGAGATGTATTTTCAATCAAATGGTCTAATTTTTAAACGAGAAGATTAAACTTTAACCAAAATCCGTCGAATTTGCAACAGAATAATAGAAGCTTTAAACCGAAAATACGAGTTTTTTAGAAGACAGTTGAATTATTATCAATCCAAAAGTATGAATCTTGTATCTAAAACGACGAATATTCAATAAATTAGTTCAATTTTCAAGAAAATAATTAATTTTTTAACAAAACAGTCGAATTATAAAAAAATTAATTAAATTTTTAACAAAACAGTTGAATATTGTCGAGTAGCAGATTAATTTTTAATCAAACAGTTACGGTTTTAGGCAAACAAGCTCAAATTTTTTACCAATAGTGGAATTGTAGTCTAAAAACGAACACAGAAAAAAATGAGGGTTCAGTAAAGTTGCGGCTCAAGTAAAAGTTGGTATCATTTAGAACTGAGGCTCCAATCACGAGCATGCTAACCCACCTGACTCTGGGAACAATAATTTCAAATTACAATATTTTGGTGAAAAATAAAGATATCCCAATAAATGCAAGTAGGTTTGAAAGGGGGAGATTATTTCTTTCAAATTCCATATTAGCTTTTGTGGGCGACATTTTTCTTGTTCCGTTACATAACCTCAAAAACAGCTAAAAACGCGTTTTTTGCACTTTCAGGTTAGGATATATTGAAAACCTGACGTACAGGGGCAATTTTGAGCTCGGATTCGGATTCAGCGCATCAAAATCCTTCGGAAATGTTAGGTCTGGTTTCTGGCTTTAAAATTTGTCGGCCTGTGTAATTAAAGGCTTTCATGAAAATATTGTTTCAGTCTAGAGTCTAAAGTATTCCATTGTTAATCCATTCAATTCGAAATTTTTTAATTAAAAAATATAGATATATATATTTGATATTAAGTAATATTCAAATGTTCATTGAAGACGAGTAATTTTAAACCAAGTATTCAAAATAAATAATTTGCAACTGATTTGTTTGAAATAGAAAGCCTTGAAAGATTAAAATTTTAAAGAGCTTCTAAACTTTGTGGAACAAATTCGAGTAATTTCAAGAGATATTTCAATCTTTTGAAAAAACTTAAAATTAATTTAAACCTTGAAATGGTTTTAAATAATTTAAACGAAGAGTGTGTGCCGACAATACCCGGATATTCGTACTGAAATTTCGGCCCGAATAACCAAGGCCTAATTTAAAACTAAATGTAGATTTTTGCAGATTTCGAACAAAAAATGTAGAAGCTTTTTAAAAATTGTGAAAGGCTATTTTGAAAAATTATTTCAAGAGAATATTTTAAAAGATTTAAAAAGATTTTCAAAATTGTCAAAAAATAATCTAGAGGATTTTAAGGCATTTTTTTAATTTTCAGGATTTTAATCATTTTAAAACATATTTAGAAGTTTTAGAAGAATTCAAATTTGGAAAACTTTAAAATAACAGGAAGATTTTTCAAAACTTTAAAAAAAAACTTGGGAGCTTTTTAAGGATTTTTGAACTTTTGGAAATAAAAAAAAATCAACTTCTAATTTAAGAAGTGTTCAGTTTAAAAAAATTGATCGCTCGATTTTCAATGTTTCTAGTTTCAAATTGCTCAAAATAATATAATTTTTAAAGTTTTTCAATTCATGAATTGATTCTTTAATTTATGTTTTGAAAATGATAGCGTGGTTTTATATTTTTTTAACCAGAAATCTTTCAATTGTTCAATTCATGAAAGTTAAAAAATAAATGCATTTTAAGCTTCAATATAAAAAGATCAAAATGCAAAAGAGTTCGATTTGGAATGACCGAAAATAATTTGTGTGTGCAGGGACAAAACCGAGAAATCTCCAGATTAATTCTCATCTGAAATTGAATAAAACCCCTGTAAACAATTGAAACCTACAAACACATTTGCAGCTTTCACGTATAGTTTTCAAATGTTTTGCAGCGTTTTGATCTGATTTCTGATCAAAATTATCCTTCAGATTTATTGTGCATATAATTCAATTTCAACAAGTGATGACAGTGACGACGAATTTATGATGGAGGCAAGAAAACGATCACTTGAGGAATGGGATTATCCAATTGGTAAATTGTAAAATATTTAATTTCTATAGCATGACGCTTTTTGAATGGAGGGTATTACATTACTTCAAAATCATATTAAAAGTTTAAGTCTGATGGTTTAATCTTAAACTCAAATTAATCAAATCTTAAACCGAATCTCAAATTAATTTGAAAAAATGAGGTATAGAGTAGTCTATGTTAGCGTAGGGTACAAGAAATTTCTAAATGTTTTATATCATTTATATAGCATTATCAAGAAAAATAATTTACGCTGCAAGATTTCTTTTAACTATTCACTTTACTATTTCCTGTTAAAAACTGTTGATAAAATGCATTATTTAGCTACTTTTAGTGTTTTTAAGAATTAGTCTGGAAGTAAGTTTCCTAACGATAAATATAGTATGTTAATTGTTGAACATTTTTATTTGAAAATTATTTCATTAATTATATTGCTGAAAATCTGTTTTTAATGTCTCTCTCACATTTATTCCTTTGAATATCTCGATAAAATTTGTTTCAGTTGTATTAAAACTGTATATCTTGCAAAGTTTTTCCTTATACCAATTTGTGGATCATCTTCTTTTCTTTTAAATGGACTTGTGAAAATCTTTTTAAAAGTATTTTGCTCCCTCCATTCAACTAAATTAATAAAGAAAATACATATTGAGTTTTTAGAGTATTCAAAATGAAAAATTAAAAGCTATATTATGTTTGTAAAATCTTTTTGCAGAGGAAAATAAAATGCAATGGTGTGTAAAATTAATAAATGAAATAATTTATCACCTGATTAAAAATTTATTCATTGTTATTAAATAATAATTATTTATAATTATTATTAATTAATAATTATCAATAATTTATAAAAATTGGTAAAAATCAATGAATTATAATTAATAACAATTAATAATTAATAGTAATGAATAGTAAATAATAATTATTAATAATAATTAATAAAAATTAATAAATAATTATGATTAAGAACAAATCATAATTAATAACAATGAATAATTTATAGTAAGCAATAATTAATAATGATGAACAAAAAATAATAATTACTAATAATAAATAACAATTGATAATTAATAATAATTAATAATCATCAATAATTAATCATCAATAACAATCGATAATTCATAATAATTACCAGAAATTAATAATAATTGATAATAACCAATAATTAATAATAATGAATAACAATCAATAATTGATCATAATTAACAACAACGAATAAATTATAATAATTAACAACAATCAATAATTATTATTAATTAGCAACAGTCAATAATTAATAACAATTAATAATTAGTAATTATTGACAAATGATCATTATTAATAATTATTGACAATTGATAATCAATTTATTTAATTAAAAATAAATTTATTAAATCACATAAAATTCATGAAACTTAAAAGGAGGGTTACCCAAGTGTCCGCCTCCGATTTGATTCGTTCTGAAGTATGTTTTAGAGCACTAAAAAATAAGGTACACGTATATTTTTCTACTATTTATATTCTCAGGACAAATATAGACTACACATTTTATATTAAAATTAATGAACCGAAAAAATTTTTTCAATCCATTACAATTTTCAGTTACAGTAACTGAAAATTCCTAAACTGTAACAGAATTTTCCGAAACATGTGACTGAAGCTGTATGCAGTTACCGTTGCTAAAATTTATGCTACAGATTAGGAAAATTTAGAAACGGTTTCTGCATAAATTTTTAGTGACGTATCTCTGAAATTTACTACAGAAATTTCTAATAGTGTATTCACTCTTAAAGAAAGACCATTAACGAATATGTTTGTCTTTGGCAACACTCAAGTTAATCTAAAATTATTTTTCTAAGTTTTATAATAAATTACGAATTAGAATTAGGTTTCACATAATTTCGCTAATTTCTTTTCCTACATATTAGCTTTTTTCGGAATCAGTTAAAGAAATTTTAAGAAACTATCGCATTCTATTCTGCAAATATAACTGAATAGTGTAGGCCAACACTCCTTTCCCATCTTCTGCACAAGAAAAGTAAAATTCGAGTTTAGACAAATCACTTTCGAAATTTCTTTAATTTGGCATATTTAGAATGAAAAAGTTGATTTTTCGTCTTAAAAGTCATCAAAAGGTAGGATTTTCTATTAATATATCATTTTATTCGAACAGTTTTCAATTGTAATTCTTCAAAATTATATAAACTTAAATTGTAAACCTTTGAAATTTAATGAAATACATATAATAATACATTAAACAATGATTTTGAAAATGTCCCAATGGAGTTTTCTACTACTCTTTTTATGTTTATCGCATTAATTATGCCAATGTGTATCGCTCCGGGGTGCAAATCAGGTTACAAAAGTGAACTCGGAGAGCCCGAAGATCCTGAATATGAAAAAAATTAATTTTTTCGTCGTTCCGAAAACCCCAGCTATTAAAGCCTTATGACAAAAAGCTTTATTTTCTGAAATATTTGACCGTGAAAGCTGGCCAGTTCGTTTACAGTAAACATTTTTTGAAGGAAAACGTTCTCTACGAGAAAATCCTAAAAGGACCCGATGGCACTATTTTGATAAAGGTAAATATTTATATATTTACTGTGATTATTACAGTGAGGAAATACTCCAATTCACTGAATATACATATACATGTATATTTACTGTAAAATCGAAATCGCAATTTACAAATAAAATAAAAGTAAATTGTTTTTTATTTGATAAACTGCATTATCAGGTATTTTCACTTACTACTCGTTTGAAAAAAAATCGGTTTGTTTTCCCCTCAGCAAGTGCAAGTATCAAGTTAATCTAGTCAATGTTCTATTTGAGTAAGATAAAAAAAGTGACGTTAATTTCAGGAATAAATTGGAAGGCTACAAAATGTATGATACTAATCTCAAATATTCTTCTTTAACAATTCATGCGAACAAAATCTTAAATTAATGTTACTTTTTTTAAACGAGTAGCAAGTGAAAATACCTAATAAATACTTATTGAATAAAAAAGAATTTACTTTTGTTTTATTTGTGAATTGTGATTTCGATAAAAATTTTTTTAAATGTTTTAAAGAAATTTTAAGAGAGATTACACATTTTAAGACAATTCATGGGAGTTTAAAGTATTTCAAGGGATTTGTAATTTGACAGGATCTCCACGGACTTTATGGATTTACGAAATTTCAATTTATTACAGGGTATCAAAGATATCAAAGGATTTCAAAGACTTTACGGGATTTTAGAAAATTTCAAAGAATTTCTAGAGAACTTTAGGTAGTATAAATAAAATAAAATTACATTTTGAGACACTTCTAGGGATTTCCACGACTTTAATAGTATTTTGTGGGGCCTTTGAGGATTTTAAAGATTTAAACATTTTACAAGAAATTTTAAAAGATATTGAACGTTTCAAGATGTCGTATGGCATTTCACAAGATTGAAGGGATTCTAACAATTTCAGAGGATTTTAATGACTATATGTAGTGTATTTAAAAATAATATCGAGGAATTTAATGAGAGTTCATATAATTTTTAAGATTATCAAGTTGGTCGCACGATCAGGAAATGACAGTTCATTTATTGTTTAACAGGGAATTTTTTTAAAGTTTTATAAGACAAATCTAGCCAACCACTTGAAATATCACAAATTTCATATCATATTCTTTGATTCATTTTAATACAAGTTCAATTTTAACTTTTTTCCATGTTAAGTTTAATTGTTTTTTTATTTTTTTATTTTGAAATCTTTCAGTTCACAATGCGTAATTCTGAAATATTTTACATTATAAATTTAGCTTGGATTTATATTTTTTAACGACAAATCTTAAAACTATTCAGTTTATAAAAATGTAGGAATTAAAATTTTGCAGTTTAACGGCCTTTAATTTAAAATTGTTCAATTGAAAAGTGTTAAAAGCTTTCATTTTATACTTTGAAATTATTTAGCGTTCGAATACCAAACTTCGGAATTTTTTAAATTTCAATCATCGAGAAATGACCAAGAATTTTTGCTCCAACTAAAATGGTACAGAGTTCCAAAGGTTAAGTGAGGAATTTTGAAAAATATTATAGATTTCAAGATGTTTTGTGGGATTTGATTTCATTTTTGTATGATTTCTAGGGAATTCTAAAGATTTAATAGATGTTATACATTTCAAGAAATTTCAAGGGACCCCAATGGATTTCTAGAAAACTTTAGGGAATAATTGATATGAAATAAAATTACAAGAGACTTCTAGGGATTCCTAAAGATTTCAGGGATTTCAATGGATTTCACTATATTCAAGGGATCAAACCGATTTCAGAAGAAAATTTAAGATTTCAAGGGATATCTACCGATTTTAAGGGATGTTTATATTTGCAATATTTTTTTTATAAATCCTTATAAAAATATTTACAAGTTTTCCAGGGATTTTGAGAGAATATCAACTACAGATTTCAGGGTTTTCTGGAAAGATTTCAACAGATTCCAGAGCCTTTAAAATACGTATATTGTCAAATTGCAAATCCCTTGAAATGCTTTAAACTCCCATGAATTGTCTTAAAATGTGTAATCTCTCTTAAAATTTCTTTAAAACATTTAAAAAAATTTTATTTTTTCACTTGAATTCGAACTGATGCCTTACTGTTCTCGCAACGAGATCGTATGCATTCTTCATGCGTGCAAGAGGAAAAAGATATTGAGTCACGGCGATCATTCAGTATATTGATACTGGATTTTAAACCCAATCTCTAATGAGATATTGGAAATCACTAATTGTCATCGTGATGAACCGTGAAACAATATGTGATTCTGCTCAGCAGAATCATCTTTTCCCTACTTGAATCTATTGGATCAATGACACACATAAATCTCCTAACGAGATACAAATTGCTTAAAATTGAACTTGTTTATTGAGTTGGGTACTTGCCCATAAAAAACTCACAGAACATAGAATAAAAAATATTCTTCTTTTTTCGGAGAACTGGGTTTAATCATTTTTACCCATATCTAAAATTTACAGTCCTCGAGAATTAATAAAAGAAAAACGTTAATCTTATGAAGCCATGCTCTTAATGAGAAAGGACAGAAAACGTCCTAGGAAATGCCATGCTCATTCACAGGATTTAAAACTCACTTCAAAAACTGAATTTAGACAGGTATTTCCTTGCGGCGAATTCCTGACTATTTTCTCAGGAAATAACGTGAAATTCCTGAAAGAAATTAAATGTCCGTGATATAAATATACATATAACGTACCCGGCTGGACAAGGTACGAATTTCTATGTAAACATACGATTGCCTATATCAAATCTTATATGCGTGTAAATCCGCTCTTTCTCAGAGAGAGATTCAAGTGGACTATACGTCCTTTATATCTAACCTGAACTAACGGCATAAATTGCGAACGCGCATCTAATGCAAAAAACATATCAGGTATCTCTAAGAGGGAAGCTGATATTTAACAGCTCGCCTCTCTAGTAGCCAGGTAAGTCCCCACTCCAGCTTTGCTTGTGCTACCTGTGCACTCCGGTGCTGGTGGTAATTCGAAAAAGGTTCACCGTATACTACCCACTGTATCGATAAACTCTATCACTTCCTTATCGATCCGCGACATGTTACGTTCCTTAAAGATGGAAACCCTCAGAACTGAATCAATAGAACTTAATAAGAATGTCCAAACATTTTTTGATGACAGCTCATTCCATCCGGCTGAAAGGTCTTTCATTAAATTTTTGGTTCAGAATTGATCTTTTTCATTTGAAAATTTTTTCATTTGGCTCAGAATGAAATAATTTTTTGGAAAACTCAACAATTTCGTTGAAAAGTCATCCTTCTTGACTGAAAATTCAAATATTTGTAACTAATTAAAATGAACTATTCATTTCTCGTTACTGCAGATATCCCACCAATGGTCTCCTTCCAATATCACTTAAGACTGTTTTTTTTAGTCTTATCATCAGGCCTTGAATAAGCCCTTAAATAATACTTTCTCACACAATGTCGACCAATTTAATCCTGCTGCATGCGCCCTACGTGAGTTCCTTGTAGCTTCCAGAATGATTCAAGAATGGTGGGGGTTTGAGTCTACGTATCATCTGCAACATATCGATTGTGGAAATGAGCCTCCAGGCGCATCTGGGAGTGAGTATCAAAGCATCCACACATAGTGATATTTGAACCCCAATTACACCACGAAAACCTCATTTTTTACAGTTGTGGTCATTGAGACTTTCAATCACCATAACATGAGCTACATTTTCCCTGAATTACAAACAAATTAGCCGAAAGCCCATTTCTGTACAAATACCGCGGGGTTCTTTGCCGACGTTCTCCGCCCACTTTGTTGTGACATACGTACAGATATAAATTTGTACCAACCTATTCTTGCACTGAATTGAAACGTTTTTTTTTATTTCGAAAATCTTTGAAAAATTTTCACTTTTGAAAATAATAAAAAATCAACTTTGTTGTTGAATAAAAAATGGTTAAAATATTTCTAAGAAAATCGTCTGTCACGAAAATTAGAAAATTGAATAAGTTTTTATTGAAAAAGAAACGTCCAAATCTGATGAAAATTGTAAGTTAAAAATTGATAATACTATACATGATTTTTTAACACGGCAAAGTTTATTTCAAATGTTACTGCAAAGCAAAGTGCTGAACCAATAAGCGTCTGCGTGTAACAAACAAAGTTTAGTATCAAGCGAAATGTCATTCCCGTATTCCATGTTCTTAATAAATAGCGAGTAAACGTGTGTTGAAATCCATGAGTGTTCGTCAATTTATCATGCTCTTCTTTATGTGTATCATTATATTTAAATACAACATTATGTACTTTACCTACCTCGTGCCGGGAATTATCTATCATGCCTAGGGATTATATAAAACGCCTAGGCAATGTATATAATATGCATTCGATTACATACTTTGCCTGAAATATCCATGCATTATATATAATGCCTAGGGATTTTATATCATGCCTAGATTTTATAGCTTTCCTGTAAAATATACACGGCATGGACTAGGTAGGCCAAAGCTGCGGATGACGTGTATACACGTCATGAAGGAAAGTTCCTGATAATTTGAGGAATTTCATTGAAAATTGGTACTGAAGGGCTATTTGGGTCGCTGAATACGAATTCGAGGTCAAAATTTGAAATTTCGAAAATATTGACCCAATATGGCGACCAGAATTTTTTAAAAATGCCATGAGTTGGCGGATTTGCATGCAAATTGGTACTAGGAGGTTGTTTGGATCGCTGAAGACGAATTTGAGATCGAAAATGAAAAATTCAAGATGCTTAATCCAATATGACCAATTTATTAGATTTCTCCAAATGTTTGATTCGCTATATTGGGTCAGTATTCCTGTAAACGTATAACGTACTACATAATACATTTCGACTGATAGGAGAGCAATAAACTCAAGAGAGTAGAAAGAAAACTCTACGAGTAAAACAAATAAAAATTAATAAAATTTATAATGTTATTGAAAAAAACTGTTTACACAGAAATTATTGAAAATAGCCAATTTCTTACTCCGAACACAGATTTGATTCAAAACAGGACTAGATACTAATTATCTAATAAATATGTAATTTCAGTATTTTTGAAGTAAAATGAGGGAATCCAATTTTGAGGTTGGATCGTGGTTTCAGCGCCGTACAACGAATCTATATATATATATATATATATATATAAAAGGCGCACTTAGGGTGGCTTGCGCCTATAGATCGGTGTCCGGTCCGGCTGTAATGGTCATAGCGGGATGCATCCCCATTGACCTGCTAGCAGCCGAGAGGAAGAAGATCAATGAGGCCAAAACACAAGGTCTAGATTCGACCACCTCAAACAGGGAGAGAAAAACTACCATCAACAAATGGGAGCAACAATGGAGACAAGAATCAAGAGGCAGGTGGACTGCCAGAATAATAGGCGAAGTACAGCCGTGGATCGGTAGGAAATATGGTGAGGTGAACTATCATCTTACCCAGTTCTTATCTGGACACGGCCACTTCAATGCCTATGTGTTCCGGCGACACAAAAAGCCTAGTCCCAATTGTGACTACTGTCCGAATAAAGTCGATGACGTCGAACATACCTTTTCCACTGTGAGAGGTGGGAGATCAAAAGGTGTGAACTGGAGACAGAACTAGGTGTGGAAGTAACACCAGAGAACGTAGTGAAGCTTATGCTTGAATCCCAAACAAACTGGGATAGCACGGTTAGAGATATACAGAGTCTTCTAAGAGAGAAGAAGAAGAAAGAGACATTGAGGGATAGAGAATCCCAAAGGCGACCCTAAAAGAACCCTCCAAGATTTCGAAGGCCAACGAGCCCGATGCGTCAATATAGCGCTGCTGAGGATGACGCGTACATCTTGGATGGAAGGGAAGATGAGTTTTGGAGTCTACAATACCCAACCAGGAAGCCGAAGGCCGAGGAGCCTGATGTGTGGCAGGCCCACACTGCTGAGGACGATGCGTGCATCTTGGGTGAGTAAGGCGTAGATGGAGTATGCTTTTTAATTATTTTTTTTTTAAACATTTAACTAAATTGCTGAACACGCGATATAAATTGGAAACCCAAGCACGGCTTATTGGCCAATAACTTAGGCCTCTGAAGTAATGCGATAAGCGGTTCCGGAGTCCTAGGTTGGCAGGAAAGGGGGGGTTTTTAGTCAGTAAGAATCTGACACTACCCAACCTAAGAATCGCCTACCGATGTAGACGATTGCTAGGTTGGGTGTCTTATGCAAGATTTCCCCTCCCATAAAACTACTAGTACTACTACTACTACTACTACTACTACTACTACTACTACTACTACTACTACTACTACTAATAATACTACTACTACTACTACTGCTACTCCAAGGATCACTGTAGTTGTCTGTAGTGAAGGGGAGGTGATACCCCTACTTGGCGCGTCCCCGGGTGGCGGATAGGGGAATGCTCGCTGAAAACAGAGGGTAGGGCTGAAATAAAATAGGCCCCGCTAACTAAACACACATGATCGGTGCCGGCTGTGACCCACTGGGAGTACTTCGGACCGAGGTCGGTTCATGAAGCTGCTGTGAGCTTGCTCTGCCGAGGTGTAATTTGCGGCCGGACATCAGGAATCCAGCCCCTTCGGGCACTGATCAGGAAGTGCGTGGTGGCTGCAGAAGTCGGAATCTGCAGTGCTCCGGGCGAGTCCGGTCCGTCCGTGCATTCCGGGACCGGTTAAACGAAGGCTGGGCCCCAAGGTACTCTGCTAGAGAACTCCGCGAGTTGCCTCGCCACCCCAACTGCCCGTTTCGGGCCGCGAGAGCCTTTTTATGTATTGCGCCCCACTTCTTCCTCCCACGCACCTCCAGAGATGCAATAGTGGGAGGCTGCGGATTCTGCGCTCTCTCTCCTTGCTCCTATATGATGCTACGTTTTCGTGTTTCATCATAAGGGCTAGGAGTTTTGCCTATATTGAGGCTCTACGCTGTAACTTACAGGTTCAAATATAGTAAACCCACCTTGCATTCCCATTAGAAAACCAAGCATCTTGAAATTGCCTATTACTGGCCAATTGTATTCTGTAAATCTTGACTTTTCCAATATCATTTTCACACTATCGTAACTATCATAACAGCATTGTAGAACGTCCTCTGGGAAGACTGGGGAATTGGTTTCCGACGTGAAGAACTGATTTTTAGCTTCTGGAAGAGCTATAAATATTCAATTTGCTATCGGGTTGATCAAAGTGCTACGATCTGTTGCTCATAAAATCAATTAAAATCTTGAGAACTTACTTATCGACGTAAATCAGACAAAAGCAAACTTCAAAAGTTAAAAATCGAAATTTAAGTATGTTTTGAAGCCTAGAATCAGAATGCAAGCATTAGAACAGAAATAAAAAAAAGAAATCTGTCGACTTGTATAATACATAGGGCAGAAATTTTTTTTTTTGTATCTTCTTAAAAAATAATTTTTCATTAACTGATATAGTGTGAAAAACTATTTTGAAAATTATTTTATATTTTTTTATATTCATTCATCAAAATATTAAAGTCAATATGAAAAAAATTATGGATTTTATCATTTTATTAAATGTTTTTTTATTTTAATTTTCCCTCCAGTCACCGACGCCATGTTGATTTAACCTCAGTACCAGCGAACGGCCAACGGACCGAACCCCTTAAACCCTCTTCAACCTGGCACTTTACTTTACTTTACTGATGGTGGGCAACGACGGAAATTTCTGGAGAATTTCAAAAATTTTAATTGGTAGAAGAAATTCGAGTGATATTCCACTCCCTGTTCGTTTTACTTCTGTGGTAAGTAAATGAACAAATAATATAACCTCAATTCTATTGTTCACACTAGGACATGAGAATGAAAACTCTGTAAAGACCATTTGAATTTGGCTCGAGAAATCATATTATTATTATTATTTATGATTCAGTGCCACGTTCAAATGGTATTTATCAAGTAATCATTTTCATTTCTGCAACGTAATGTAAAGATCATTTTACTCGCACTACGTGCTCGCATTTTACCTGCAAACGTGTGACTCGCACGCCGTGCAAGACATATACGACCACATGGAAGACACATCTGCATGGTGATATGAACTCACGTAACGCGGCCTTATCCGCACGCGTGCGACCCATAACACAGGCCGACAAATTTTAAAGCCAGAGACCAGACCTAACATTTCCGAAGGATTTTTATGCGCTGGATCCGAATCCGAGCTCAAAATTGCTCCTTTACGTCAGGTTTTCAAGATATCCTAACCTAAAAGTGCAAAAAACGCGTCGATTTTCAGGTTACACTGTTACAAATAATCAAACTTTAGCATTTTATATTTTCTTTCTTTCCCAAATTCTGGGAGAAAAATTGAGAATCCATACTTATATTAGAATTAAAACGATGCATGTCTAAGTATTATTGTTTATTTTTTCTTCTCTTTTTATTCCTGGCAAAGACATTTACATCAGAACAGGAAGATATACGTTACTTCTTACTCGGTCCCACGATCCAATAAAAAAAAAATAAATAAAACTCAAGGTTAGTAAAACCAAAAGTCAAAATCCAATTGCCTTGATAATACAAAAAGACGACGCCTCGGCCATTGTAATTTTTTTAAGTACTATAATTGCTTTAATTATTATTCAATAATGGGTACAATGACTAATTTCAGAGAATTTTCTGCGTAATTCAAATATCGTATTATCAAATATCGTATATTTGAAGAAAAAAGGGGGAAAAGGGGGGAAAGGGGAAGTTTTTTGAGAATATCGGGAAAAAGGGGAATTTCAAGAAAAAAGGTGAAACTAAGAAAAAAAGGGGAAGACTGTGCCTCCGGCAACAATATAATTTTTAAATACTATATTATCTGCTCTTGAGATTGGTGAATGAAGGATGGGGTTCAAATATTTTATTTCTGAGAAAATTGAAAAATAAATGAATAACATATTTTTATATTTTTTACTACTAAAAATGTTTTTCCATAAATTTAAGTCTGCTTGAATTGAGAAGCTCCATATTTGAGGAACGTAACAGATCGCGAATCGATAAGGAAGCTATAGAGTTTACCGACATAGTAAGTAAACCCTCTTCGAATTGCCACCAGCAGCGGAGCGCACAGGAAGCACACGTAACACTGGAGTGGGGACTTACCTGGCTACTAGAGTGGCGATCCGTTAAATAGCCGCTACCGACAAGAAACTAGAAAGCTCGTCTTTTCACCGATGCACCTAATAGGTTTTTTAATTTAGATGCGCGTTGGCAATTAATGCACTTAGTTTCAGGATGGATAGAAAGGCCGTATAGTCCACTAGAATCTCTCTCTGAAAAAGAAAAGATTCTTACGCGTTAGCCAGCTGAGGAGATACGCCTCACGTCACGGACATTTAATGCTTCCAGGTATTTCACATCATTTCCCGAGAAAATAGTCGGGAATTCGCCGTACGGAAATACCTGCCTAAATTCAATTGTAAAGTGGGATTTAACTCCTGTGAATGAGCATAGTATTTTCTACTATCGGCGAGAAAATTAGAGTCCTCTGGCTTTGACGTTGAAAAAGTAAGTGAAGAAAAAATTGTACCTCCATGAATGAAGGATCATTTTAAAGGTCAAAATGTAACATTTTTACCATTTTCAACATTTTTACAGTTGTACGTTAAGGGCATGTGATACTTGTGAAAATTATAGATTTTAGCAGTGTTGGGTTCCCCCGGCTTTTTTCCTACAATAATAAATATTTTGCTTTAAAAATTTGGGAAATGATAGCGAACATGCTAACGGACGTCCCCGAACTCTTCTGTTGTTGAATAATTAAAAAAAAATTCATTTTGCTGAATAACTTTTCAAATTTTGACTATCAAACGACCAATGTTGACTGTCAAACGCTATCTAACCAGCAACAAACGATTCCAAAAAAAAATTATACCATTTTCCAAAATTGAGATGCCATCTTTACGGGCATACTGACTACTCGTTCACTCGGCCCTTCCGAGGCGAGAGTCGCAACCGTCTCTCGCCCTACGCGCTGACAAATTGCGTGTATTATTAATTTTTTACTCCAATTTTTGACTTGAATTCGTTCAAAATTGACATAAGCTTCTATGTTTTCTTTGTGATGGTTGTTCTACTCATCGAAATTATTCTTATATCAGGTTTTTCAAAAACCTTTTGACAAAGGTACGCAATTGTACCGAAACGTAAAGGATGGAGAAAGGAGTTTTTTCAAATTAATAAATTCTGAGTTGGAAAGATGCTTTTTGGCTCATTTTTTATTAATTTTTATGTGGACCGTAAGACATAAAAAATGCACAATATAAAATTCTTAAAAATATTGACTGATTGTAACTAAACCGTTTTCTCGCAGTTTTTATCAATATAATTTTGTTGTCACGAAGACGTTATTAAGATGGTTATTAAGTTGGTAATATAGCCATCCAACAAAATATTTTGTTGGATCTTCTTTATTTAACATAAAAAAAGTTTTGTTCAGTCCCCAAAACTATTTGATTAAATCAACGAGACACATGTATGACAAAATTACATTATAACCTATTGCTACTTAACAATTCTATTCAGCGTGTAGAAATCGGCAATTGCCTCCAATAGTTATCATGTTTATGGGAAGGTACCAAAGGTGCGAAAATTAAAAAACAATTAATTGATCAATAATATTCCCAATCCTATTTATTGAGCTTAGTTCATATTTTCTTTTTGAACCTAAATTGAGAAATATTAATCTAGTAGAAGAATATTAAAATCGAATTTAAGAAGCAAATAAGGAATAAAAAAGTGTAGAGAAGTTTTTTTTTGAATTCGGGTTTTCAGTAACTGAAAAATATGTGAGGAATTAGGACCTTCCAGGTATAAGGATTCTTATGGAGAAAAATTTCGCAGTTCAAAACATTATTTCTAAACAATAGGCAGGCGCGAACTGTTTGCATAGTGTTGAGTATTCCACACACCGGATTTTGACGCGAGTGGAATGCCGCACCTTGAATTTTGTTGTCAGATTCAAGCTTTTTGGACTTGGATTACATTAAATTCTTTTTCTTATCAAGTTACGAATTGCAAATGGTAAAGTGACGAGCGGATCAAAATGAAGCGGGGCCAGGAACTTTCTTCATCGGATAAGATCGGTTTTCTTGATTCAAAGGATTTTAAGAAATATTAAAAAATAATAATAAAACAAGTAATGATCTAATGTTTATAATAGCAAAAAATCTGCCCGCTGCGCGGCCACATTCTCATCGCGCGCTTCGCTCGCAAGTTTGAGCGCGCCTGAGGCGCGCGACTGTTGGTTCTTGCGCTTTGCGCTCGATAATATATTTATCTCGCGCTTCGCGCTCGATGATGTGTTTACCTCGCGCTACGCGCTCGGTCTTACTTTTGCTACGTTGAATTAATTATTAACTCTCCCTATGTGAAAAGTAGACAAATAGTTGCAAATTTCAGAAAAAAAGCCGCAAATTTCTAGAATTATTCAAATAAAATATTATTCATAATAATAATAAATTGTTCGAACAGATAATTTTGTTCACTTTAATTAATTTTATTCAACTCACTCCAAGTAAAAAGTGAACAAAAAGTTGAACATTTCAGAAAAAACTGCAATTATCTAGCATTACTCTAAGTGAATATTATTAACAATAATAATAAATTGTTGAAACAATTACGTTCGTTAACATTGATAAACTATTACCTCTGTCTAATTGAAAATTGGGCAAAAAGTGGAAAATGTTCGAAAAAACCGCGACCCCGTATCTTCATTCTAAGAGAAAATTTCTAAAAACAGTAATAAATTGTTTGAATAATTTATTCAAACATTATTATTATCAGTATAAAGTAGAATTTCATGTATTAGAAACAATTTTCATGTAAAAAACCGCACAAAAAAAACATAATTAGCGCCAAAAACTCGCAAAACCCATTTTTTCACTTATGGGGTTTCTTGGAAACCCTATCAAACAGTCTTACGTGGGTGATATTTGAACAGTCATATTGTATTCTTATTGTATGACTGGTTGTGAAGATAAATGTTGAGTTTCAACACGACTCAGCTAATATTGAGGATTCTGAATAAAATTTACAAAATCGTATTTTTCTCTTATGGAAAATGTGTTAAATTTCATGGGGCTTGCGTCACCTCTAAATATCATTAAGAAAAAATGCATTAATTTTTGTGTGGATTCGAACATATACAGGCGTTATTTATAAAAATTCAAAAAAATTTTTTTTTGGACCACCCTGATGTTCATGCCTTGTCAATCTTCTTACCTTGTTCAATCGTCCAAATTTGCGATCTCTTGTATTAAACGGATCTTTACGTTTTGGCACTCACAGATTCCGAAAATCATAACATTTTACCGGTGTCTGTCTGTCTGTAAGTCTGTCTGTCTGTATGTATGTCTGTATGTCTGTATGTATGGTTACCTGAATGTTGTAGCCATGCTAACTTTTGCAGGATTTGTCGAATCGAGTCAGCCTTTGATAAACTTTTTAAGGGTCCCAAAATAAAGGTTAAGTTTGTTAACCAGATATTTCCGACCAAAATTAAAAATTTTAGAGCATTTTCAAAATTTGAAAAAATTGTTTTTTCCAAGTTTCAGAAATTTTTGTCCTAGTTTATTTTAGATGGCAGAGAGTCTTAAAAATTATCTCAATTAAATTTTTCATTTCGACGAAAATTCAAAAAGTTATATGCTTTGCAACATTTTGAAAATTTTCAAAAAATAAAGAAAAAAAATATTTTTCTAATAGATGAAAAAATGTCTATCAAAATTTTTACCAGATATGAAATATATTTCGAAACTATTCTTATAAAATTTTTTGATTCGATAAAAATTAAAACAATAAGAGCATTTTCGAATTTGGAAACAAAATGTTCCGTTTCATTTTGCTTACATGGTTTTATTTTTCAAAAGCAATTCACGAAAACATAACTTCTCCTTCCTACTATTTCAGAATGCGAAATAACCTTTTAGGCGGAAAAATTGCATAAAATCTTGCGAAAACTCGTTTTAATACACAACGTTACCTTCAATTAAATGAATTTTGAACAAGTCTTCCACTTGAAAGTATTTTGTTTACTTTGACGTTTCCTTCTTCAGGTTATGTTCCACATTATGATTTCGTATTATAAATCTGTCATTTTTGATCCAATTTGAAGCAATTTTGATAAATGTTCTAAAACTTTAATACTGATACTTTATTCTTAATAGTTTTCATTAATAATTTATTTATTATTAAGAAAATATGTTATTCAGGGGGCCCATACACTTTTTCAATGGATACGGTCCCGAAACCCTTGCAGTAACGCTCATGTACTTTGCATCGGTGAGGTGGTCACGTGGTGTAGATTACAAAGTGGGGATACGCTAGTCAAGGCAGAGGGTTAACTTGAATAATCCTAAACTCTTATATTATTTGATCTTTAAGCTGATGATTAGGAAAACGATTTTCGTCAAATAAATAAGCCTCTTATGCGAAAAGTATGTAATCAATGAGAGACAGATGGAAGAAATATTTGGCGCACACGTTTAATCACATGCGATTTTGTACAAAACAGTGCAAAAACAGTGCAAATCGCAAAACTGGATGATCCCACCATGGCCGGAGGAACGTCGGTCGCGACGGGCGTCTGTCATTTGTCACTTTTTTGATCCGGTTTACCAATTCCCAGAACTGCTGGCCCACCCAGTTTCTCAGCAGACAGGGAGAGATGGTTGCGACTCTTGCCTCCGAAGGGCCGCAGTGCACGAGTACAAAGTCGAGTATATTGAGCAATATTGTGGACACGGTACAGGCGGCCCTGACTGTTTACCTTTTGAAGGTATCGATATAGCCATAAGGCCAGTGCAAGGCAACCCACGAAACTGTGCTTGCATGGGACTTGAAGTGTAAATGGATATTGCCAACAAGACGTCTTGGCAATGACTGTCAAAGTCTTTTGCGCACATCTTGGTGCGCATATCCGAACCATAGCTGAGACTATATACCGAGTACTGTGAATCCCAGTAGCAGTAGGACTCCGAAATCGTGTCGAAAATCGAACGTACCTCTTTTTCTAACGTGTGGAGATAGAAAGAGAGGTTCGTTCGATTTTCAATTTCGAAACAGCATCGAAGTCGCACTGCTGGATTCCAATGCTCGATTCGAGATAGTAGTGAGAGGAACACTCACAATCAGTCTACAGACCCACGGGGTTGAGTTGTTTATTATCACTATGTGCTACCTCTAAGTTTATTCGAAATAAGAATAAATTATTACAAGTGAGCTATGTAATTCACATGTAAGTTATTTAATTTAATTAATTAATAATATATTGCAATATGAAAGAATGATAGTATTGCACCAAATCATCCGAAGATGCGAGTAACTTCACGCAGTACTTGAAAAAAACTTATATTACACTAATTAATTTTTTTGTTCATGCAAATTTTTAAGTATATATATATATATATATATATATATGAACAGACAGATGTTTCACTTACCGTACCTCCAGTTTTAATTCCTATAACAGAGGATGAACTTACCGCTAAGCTATCAATGACCGATAGCTTGGTACCACACTGGGACTTTACATCTTTCCCTTGTCACACAGTAGCGGTGGAAAGAACTGATAGACTGATAACAGAGGTGTCCAGACAAGGCATCGGTTCCGACGCTCGGGACCGACAAATACGCGCCACACTTCTTTCTCGAAACACTGTCAACTTATTTGACACTAAGAAAGATTTTGTGGGTGTACTTAATGACTCTGAGACTCAAATAAACACGTTCTACATATGGTTGTTTGGTTGAGTAGGGCGTGGGTGGAGCCCGATGTCCAGCCACCTCCACGTGGTGAGCTAAGCGTTTTACTCGAAAATACGCAATCTTGAACCATTTCCCCCTCCATGCGGATTGGTATGGGGTGACTTTGGCGACTCGGTACAGACCTCTAAGTACCCTCTGATTGGACTGGGCCACTTTTCCGCACCCAGGCGTTTCCTGGACGCAAAATGTTGGCTTTTCGCCCCAGCCTACTTAACAGTCACACTACTGCGCAGTCACCTCGACTACGGACCTACAGGGAGAATCTATCGACGCTAACAGATATTTCACTTTTCTTCCTTCTTTAAACTAATAGTTCAGCATAGTTCCAGCCTTGCCACCTAAATCACGTTGGCCTCGTTCACAGCGTCTTAATTATTGAATCAGAACTATGAAATTTTTTTCTTTCTTTTTCTTTTTGTTTAAATTCTTCAACAAACAGGAATTACAAAATCTAAATCTTCAAGATCTCCGACTCTCATTCGAGTAGATAAACCATTATTTCTCCGTATATGAAGATCAAATTTACCACACTTTAAAACAGGAATACTAATTGTTCTACAGCGCAACCTATCATTACATCTGAGCAGTGTCTGGAATTTCGGATTTGTGCGTAATACGAAGGAATTATCTAGGACGTACTAAGTGGTCAACGGTAAAAATAAAAAATATACTATACGAAATATGTTTTTTTTAAAGATAAATTTCGGCAAATGAAAATACACAATCAAGTACATTGAGTAAATATAACATTCCTTTATTATTGGTTGTGCTTACCTTTTCTAAAGTTCTCTCGTACGTCCGAATACTTTCAATCAGGCTAATTGCGAATGGATACAGCTGATTCGCCTGGTGCGCTTTATTTACGATTGCCAGAGGTACGCGGAATCCAAGATTTTTCAGATTTCTTACTTCCTTAGAAAGAGTGATAATTTCAGGTAGAAAGTTCACCTTCAGTTTTAGTACATTCACACGACCTGACCGAGAGCGGACACTTTCTATTGTGAATATTCGCCCCGTAACACCAATGTTCCGTTGTTGTACTTTACGAGCCCATTCATCAAAAATTTCTTGAGTCGAAAGTTTTGTGCGGAAACTATCGCCATCTGCTTTTAGTTTTTGTCCTTCAATGTGATTTTCCCATCCCTTACCTGTTAAGAAGAAATATATATATATATATATATATATATATATATATATTATACCCTACTAAAAAAAAAGTCAGGACTTATTCTGCCCATTTCTCAGGTTATTTATATTATTTATTTATATTTATTCATGCATATTCTTTTTTTAATTATATTGCATTGTTAATATTGATATACTAAATGACTCTGAAAGTGAATCTGAAAATTTTGTCCGTTTTCTTTCTCTCGACTGACATCTTGGATTTCTCCCACCCAACCTATCAACCGGCATTTTACTGGACCGTCGGTCATGCAGTTCGCCGGACCGCGTCGCTCCCGCCTATCGGACTGGCTATATAGCCATGAATGGTGTGCACATTAAGGTGCATATCTGCCGGCACGTCAGTCCGATGGATCGGACCGCGGGCCGGCAGATCGCTTGTAGTCGGCGGGCATTTTGCTATCTGAGGGTTCCTATCAGATTCCGAATGTCCAAAGAAGTTTTCTTTGTGTCTACGTTTCTTCTGGCAGCATTAGATTTTTCCTATTTAATCGCAAGCGTTTTGGCTTTCTGAAGAACAAACAAATAATAATAATCATAAAAATTATCCAGAGGCGATTAATTTCACCTCTAACGCTATTGTTCGCTGCGTAAGGACAAGAGTGGTAAAGGACGAACTTCATAATACACCTTGCACCTAATTTTGTGCCTGAAGCATCGTCACAAGTGATTTAAAATATCGTATTACATTCACAAAATCTTTCAATGTTTAGGAACTTGACTTAGACCGTGGCTGATGGAAAAAAGCCGGAATCACCTGAGATAAAGTTTTGAAAGAACTAATAATAATATTTAAATATTTATAATGAATATACATATACATATATATAGGTATATCCCGAAGAACCCGACCTCTGAACTACCAATTGTAGTGTGTATAATGCAGCGAGAGCTTTGGCAGATTCAAACCATAAAACAAAACCAACGGTTGATCATAAGACCAAAATACGAATGCATCATTTCAGAAACAAAGATAGCCTGGGCAAGGCAGTGCGCTTCCCGCATTCAGTGTGTGATTGACTATATAACATCTGGTAGGATTTTTACTGCCAAAGTTCGACAGTTCGCGCGCGAACTGGGGGTCTGTCCTCACACACTCACTAAGTCAAAGCTACTGAGCATCAGGCAGCATATTGTTGACAGAATATGAGTAATATCTAACGCTAGGAGAAGTATAGAGCGGAGAAAGAGGTGGGTCAGTGAAAACCAACAGTTTTTGTTTGACCCATCTCGACTCTTTCAAGACCCTCCAGTTACTGTCGTCCACCTGCCCACACAAGAGGAGGTCGAGGCATTTTCGAGAGAAGTTTACGAAGTCCAGCATCCACTGAAAGAACACTCAAAGAATATAAATAGCTTCAAGGAGATGTGTAGTGCCCGCATAACACCTGAGGAGGAATGCCCACCTATCACTACCGAGGAGGTGAACAACGTATTAAGAGGCATGAAGAACTATTTCGCTCCGGGACCAGACGGTATCAAGACCTACTGGTGGAAGAAGTTTCCTTCAACCCACCAGCCTCTTGCCCGAATTTTCACCTTATATCTAAAGTCGGAATCCTCTACTCGTCCATTTACATAATTTTGCTGAGATGTATTTCTATTGTTTTGATCGCGGGAGTTATAATTATTTTGAAAAAAATTGTCTGTTGATAATGCCTTTAAGATTGATTATATGGAGCTTTATTTCGATCATTACAATCTGGATGTGAACCACGATTTTGCGAATTTTCGTAATAAAAATTTTATCGATTTGGATTATTAAGAGAATTATTTCTCTGACTAGCGCTGTGGTTTGGATTAAAATATCCTTGATTTTTATAATTCTGACGTGGATAATTATTATATGCCCATCCTGAATAATAATTATTACCAAATCGATTTTGATCCTGTCATATACATACATGGATCATTATTTCGATATCGAGGTGGATAATTTGATTCAAAGCTAGAATTTCTAAAACCTTCATTCTCACGATCTAGCAAACCTTCTTGAGTTTGATAGGAATTTTGGAAGTTATTTCCACCTCCCCTATTGTTTCTCATATTTCAATTATCGCAATTAAATCTACTAAAATCATTTTTTGGTAAGCGCTATTTTTACGGAGATCATAACCTCCCATACAATTTATTGAGCCTGCTTGATCAAAAGTTTCTAATAATTCAATAAATTTATCAAAAGTTTTGATATCCTGAATTAAATATGCAGTATGAATTTCTTCTGAAAAATGTCTCGACAATTTAGAGACGATTTCATAATCAGATGGAGGTGGTATTAAATCCTTAGCGTTATTTATCATTTTAATGGCATATGCCGATTTTGACCATTTTCCTTGATAGAAACCATATTGAAGATCAGTACTAATTTGAAAACAAATATTATCATTCTAGAATTTCGAAATTAATTTTTCTCTGAATATAAATTCATTTTCACCTGGAGTAGCCACCAGGTTCCACCATTCTCTAGCGATACCTTCCAAGCATGAATGTACAACAAAATTAAAATCGTCCCTTCTAACATCTATCACCGTGTGGAAATGTTGCCATGGCGCTAGCTGGGCCCGCAATAGGAAAAACTTGGCCCCAAATTGGAGATTTAGACAGGACCAAACCACCAATGAAACGCCTAACCCGGCCAGAGCCTAACTTACCGACCGACTTGGTCCCAACTTGGCTTTATTAATTTTTCTAGTCTCAGCCACATTATAATTAAACATTTTTTTATTAAAAATAAACATTTCAAGTAGCTGAACATTTTAAGAAAAAATTTATTCCTGAACAGGCTTATTCGTCGTCAGCCTCATCTTTCGGTTTCCATCCCAATTTTTGGAATTAGTGGAGACCTATGCTAACATGTGAAACGTAATTGAGGTTATGTTTTCCAAACTCTCAAATCAGGTAAAATACATGGAGGAACTTAATTTTTCTCCAAGAGGATTTATTTTGCACTTTAAATTGTGAAAAAAATTGACTTTGTAATATCGCACTGAAATAAACTTCTTTCAAAGCGAAACAGAATTACGCTTGCAATTTTCAACCACGAAATTTACTTGTTTTATTATAGCGAAGTTGCCGCATTACCAAAGAATGAATCGAAGAGACGTTATCCGTTGTAATCCACTTGTGATATGGAGCAATCCACGTGTAATCCATTTATAATATGGAGTAATCCAGTTCTATTTTGGAATAATTCAGAGGTTTCCACTTGTGATCCAGAGTAATCCAGTGTTATATACTTGATCCAGTGTAATCTACGTAGAATCCACTAGATTTCTAGAATAATCCACTTTTTATTCGCGTTTTTTTGCAGTTATCTATTTATAATCCAGAGTAATCCAGTTCTTATTTGGAGTTATCCCAGGTTATCCGTTGTAATCCACTTGTGATATGGAGCAATCCACGTGTAATCCATTTATAATATGGAGTAATCCAGTTCTAATGTGGAGTAATTCAGAGGTTTCCACTTGTAATCCAGAGTAATCCAGTGTTATCTACTTATAATCCAGTAAAATCTACGTATAATCCACTAAATTTCTAGATTAATCTCGTTTTAATTTGCGGGTTCTTTGCAGTTATTCACTTTTATTCCAGAGTAATCCAGTTCTCATTTCGAGTTCCCCTCACTAATCCATTTGTAATCCACTTGTAATGTAGAGAAATTCACGTGTAATCCAATTCTAACCGGATTAATCTACTCCTAATCTGGAATACTTGACTTCTAATTTGCAGTAATCCACTTCTAATTTAGAGTAATTCAGAGGTTTCCACTTGTAATTCAGAGTAATCCAGTGTTATCTACTTATGACGCAGTGTAATCCACCTATAATCCAGTCGACTTTCAAAGTTATTCCGTTTTAATTTGCAGCTTTTTGCAGTTATCTACTTATAATCCAGAATAATCCAGTTCTCATTTGGAGTTATCCAAAGTAATCCATTTGTAATCCACGTCTAATATGAAGCAATCCACGTGTAATCCAGTTCTCACACGGAGTAATTCACTTATAGTCTGGAGTAATCCAGTTCTAATTTTGAGTAATTCAGAGGTTTTCACTTGTAATCCAGAGTAATCGAATGTTATAAACTTGCAACACAGTATAATCCACGTATAATACATTCCATTTCTAGATTAATCCCGTTTTAATTCGCAGTTCTTTGCAGTTATCTACTATAATCCAGAGTAATCCGGTTCTCATTTGGAGTTGCCCAAAGTAATCCACTTGTAATCCACCTTTAATATGGAGCAATCCACGTCTAATCCATTTCTAATATGGAGTAATCCAGTTCTATTTTGGAGTAATCTAGAGATTTCCACTTGTAATCCAGATTACTCGAGTGTTATCTGCTTGTAATCCAGTGTAATCCAGTTATCATTTGGAGCTATCCAAAGTAATCCATTTTTAACCGGAGTAATCCAATTTTAATCTGGATTACTCCATTTCTAATCTGCATAATCCAGTTCTATTTTGGAGTAATCTAGAGGTTTCCACTTGTAATCCAGAGTAATCCAGTGTTATCTACTTGTAATCCAGTGTAATCCAGTTATCATTAGGAGCTACCCAAAGTAATCCATTTCTAACCGGAGTAATCCAATTTTAATCTGGATTACTCCATTTCTAATATGGAGTAATCCAGTTCTATTTTGGAGTATCAAGATCTCAGGTATGTCCGCCTCTAATCCGACGCCAGATATGCTTGGTAAAAGCAAGTAAGGGGTAACTGGGTTAGCGCAATGGTGGGGGTATACTTAGCTGGTCAGCGGGTGCGAGTCGGGCGATGAACCTTCAGAAATAGTCAGACTCGTCAGGAGGGCGCACTCGAATTAGGCACATGGTCAACCACCCTCAGAATTTAAGACCCGAATTCGGCACAGAGCTGAGGCAGGTAGTTTTCGGCTAGCACGAATTGGGCACAAGAGTTCTTCCGGTAGGGGAGAATTCTTCTAATGAGACTGCCATACGATATTCAAAAGTTAAACTTTGATTAATCTACTAATTTTATAGCAAAAATAATAAACAAAATAAAATTGAGATATTTAACATAAAATAAAATTTTAAAACCTAATTTGAATCTAAAAATTCCAGGAAAATGTTCACTTTACAGACAAGATGGAAAATGAGGTTTCTAAAAAATATCCGTTTGGATGTGTCTTAAACTGAGATTAATTTAAAAAAGAAAGCAACGAATTTGACAATAAAAAATTTTTATTCTCATTCAAACATATGTACAATTAAAAGGCTTGAAATTATATAGTAATATAATATAGTGCCCTGAACTGGATAAGAGAAGCTTTAACTTCATAATACTTAAACACTTTAGGAAAAAAAAGGAGAGTATTAGGTACCAAACTGAAGATAAAACATTTGTTCAAAAAATGCAGGTATCGTAAAATAGATTAAATGAGATATATTTTTACAATTAATCTTTTACCGAATCAGTGCACTTTTGGCCTGATTAAGCGATTTAGCTATCGCTAACTTTTGCAGTTTAAAAGAAAGAAGTTCTGTAACTGATAGTGGGCTTGTCCCGGGAAGAGTTTTGTAAAGAGAAATTTAAAAAACGTAACTTTCGTGTAATTTAATTAAAAATCATGGTCTTTGAAACATGTTTTAGTAAAAATTGAAAATTATTGTTATCAAAGTTTCGTTCCAGGACACGAAATATAGCAAGGACGGCGAAAAAATGTCTCCAAACTTTAGTTAACTGTATAGCAATGCAGTTATTTATTTGATTCAACAAAAATTGTATTGATTTAATCAAACATTTTTCAGAGTGTGTCGAAGAGTGCATATACAATTATACATATTTCGGTATTCACCAATTTTTTGAGTAAAACAATTGAAAGAAAAGTTATTGAACCTAGTTCTACTTTCAATTTCGTAAATTCACAGTAGTTATTTGTCCAATGAATACTTCTTTCTGGAAGATTATGGATACATTCTTAGAGGACCTCAAGGATTAGTATACATATTTATATAAATATACAGTAAGGCCAAATTCATAGTAGCCATATTCATAAGTGCGAAAGAGATGCTCTTATGCGCCCTCTGATAGTATCTCACTCGCACTCACGCTTCTCTCTATGACTACTAAAAAGTTAACCTTACGGTATATATAATCCCTGCCGATTGAACGGCACTGAAACGGCACTCAAACGGCACTGCCCAGTGCCGTTTCAGTGCTGCTCGTTTAAAGAGAATAGTCACCCAAAGAGCTATTATTGTACATTTTTTCAGATTTTTAAATTTAGGGGATCTTAGTGTAAAAAATTAAAAACTGTAATTTTCACATATTCCAACTGCTGAGGTCCATTGATACCTGAATATATTCATATAATACAGTTATATAAGTGTATTTATACATTATTAGATACATTGCATATACATAATGTATATATACATTGTAACAGAAAAGATAAAATGATTATTCGTGATACTATTATTTTTTATGTTTTTTGGAACTTTTATTTATATATCTGATTTAGTTTCATATTGATTGAAAACCTAATCCACGTCACTGTCCTCATTTATCACAGTCACACATTTTGTTTTTGAGAATAAACTCCTCAAAATTTCTGCCAGTCTGATGATTCTTGACAAATATCGACCATAAGCTCAATAGTACACTATCTTCGGAAATTGTCGGTACTATCAGCGAAAGTACTATTAAGAATCACTGCTGACTTTGAAACGTGATAACTCGTTCCCAAAATGAGCGAGAAATTGTTTTAAAAACCTGTTAAAAAGCTTATTAAATTATACGTCGAATAAGCCCTAATAAATATATTTTTTTCATTTTGGAGAGAATATACCACTTGAGAAGTTTAAAAAAATGCAAGAACGTCTCGAATTTTTACCTCTAATTCAACTTATGGCACGACATAGGTCTTAAGGTCTTATCTTTAATTTAAGCCAATAAAACTTGAAAAATGTCCATGGGTTCCAGAGATACGTCTTGAAATGTCGAAGTCTAAAACTTCAATTTTCAGTCGGCGATTATTTCTGTCAGCCGCGAAATCGGTGATCGCCGAGAATTTCTCAGATTTTGTTTCTTAACTTTAACTCATGTTGTGACTTACTATAGTAATGGAAAAAATTGAAACTGATAGGATGTAATCTGTGAAATCTCATCTCTAATTCAAGCCAAACAAACTTTAAAAATATTCACAGATTCTCAAGATATGACATAAATTTTCAAGCATATCTGCTTCGCGTCTCAGACGGCGATCACCGCAGATGGCCAGACTTGCTGCTAAAGCGACTCAAATTTTGTGCCGACACGCTTGGACATTTTTAGTCGTATCTCGAGATCCCGTGAAGATTTTTGAATGTTTTATTGGCTTAAATTAAAGATAAGACCTGAATAATGTGTGGTGTGAGTTTGAGATTATTGTCAGAACTTTCCTAGGTCATGCCACAAGTTGAAGTCAAGGTACAAAATTCGAGAAATCCCTTCTAGAAATAATAAATTGAAAATAATTCAGAACGAAAGGAAGAAATTTGAATGGTTTCTAATCGTGTTTCTTAATCGTGTGTGCACGATTGGGAAGGATTGAGTATTGCAAAGTTTCAATAGTTCCCAATCGTTCCGAATCGGGCCAATCGGTAGTAGGATTTTGAAGTTACGAAGTGGCGATTTGATGGCAGCTCTTTTCCCTGCTAATAATCCCTCTTAGAATCCTCTCAGAATCCCTAAGATTTAGGAATTTAAGGATTCCTATGATTTTTCAAGGAGGGTTTTATTTGTCCGGCTGCAGCAGATTGCCAGTAGCCGGATGAATTTAACCGAATTAATTTGGCCGGCTACAAAGGGGAGGAGCAGTAGCCGGAAGAAATTTGTACGGCTGAAGCAGTCTTAGTGGCTGGATAAATTTTCTTTATAAATTCATCCAGCTCCTAATATAATATAAATTATAGATATAATTTGTTTATTATAGTTGCAAATGGGTACCAGAGTGGTATTGTATTCGGAGGCTTTATAATTTGAAAAATGTGAATATTGTGCTGCAATTTTGGAAAATGGTTCCAAATATATCAGGAGTCTGGTCCATTTGAGTTTTTATTTTCTATATTATACGGTGAAATTTTCTTAATTTTTAACTCACAACTGGCTTTGGTGCCCAAACTAAAATCTAATTATATTAGAATTGCATTACTTAAACAAAATAAAAGCTCACATAGGCCAGACAGATGTGAACTTATATATTTCGAATCCTTTCCCAAAATTTCAGCACAATTAAAAAAAAAATTTAATTATATAGTCGCCGAATATGATACAATGTAATTATTCACAAGACCGATATAATAAAAAAAGTTTTATAAGAATTGCAGTATTGAAATATTATTGGGAAAAATAAAATGTCATTACCGAACACTTTTAAAATAATAATGCCAATACTTTCACACCATATTTTTTCATTCGGGTATTTTTGTAGTAATTTTTTTCAATATATTTACTTCATGTGACATAAATCTTTTCAAATAACAGGCTTATAATTTAAATCACACAAGTTTTGGTTTGACTAAAATGCTTGAACAATAATCGTATGAATGACATAAGTGTCATGAAAATTCGAAAAATTTATTTCTTCAGGAATACCGACTAAAAATTTAAAAAAAAGATGCCAGTTTGTAATATTTTTAACAAATAAAATTAAATCAAATACTTTTTTCAAGCAATTTTTCTCCATTTTTCCAACTATATACATCACATACTTAGTGGACCTGAAATCGCTTTTTCTTTCGCGATTAGTTTTCGAGTTTTCTGCTTCTTTGGTACACTCTCGACAGGGGTTGATGATGTAATTTCACTCCCTCCTACCGAGGGAACGACAGTATTTTGGTCTGAAAAAATGTAAGCAAAAAACTTATCAGTTGTGCACTATCGAAAAGTATAATGAAAGATAGGCTGGTGGTATACTTACGCTAACGTTAACTGATTTCCCAAAAGTAAATCTACGCAAAGTTTGAAACTTACATTGTTTAAAATTGTACAATTTTAAACTAAAATACTTTTCAGCTAAATAATTGTAAAATAGAAATGGCTTTTATTATACTTGACAGACTATAAACTAAGAACACACAAAATCACTCAAGCTTGTATGTTTTCAATTTGGAAATTTAGACGCTTTAAGTCGTAAACGAATTCTTAACGGAAATATTCAGTGATATTTTACAAAAAGTTTCAAGTTTTTGGAAAAACAAAATTTAAACGCTTTACAATTTGAAACCATTGGAGTTCACTGTAAAGATTTTTAAGAAAACTCTCAAATTTAGAAGTGTTAAAGACCCCTTTGACGTCAGAGGGGTCCTCCAATCGACATCGTGATAAAAAATTCATATTTCAACATTAAATTAAAAATATTAAACAATACGTAAAAAATATTTTATGGGCATTTTTAAAATTTGAATTTTATAAACTTTAAGATCCAGTCATTGGAAAAGTGATATCTGACTTTGGAAACAACCCTATTAACGTAATATATCTTTGTCAACCGAGACTTGTATTCAAATATTCTTCCAGCTCTCTCAATTTTTTCTGAAGAAACAAAAAGTTCAAGACTTATTATTGAATTTTCCAAACAGTAGAATAATAATTTCGTTCATAACATAAGGATATGATTTAACCCAAATTGACAAAATCGTTTCAGCAGAATTTCATTAAATTATTTTGCACTAGACTTATTTGATAGATTTTTTAAAATATCAAATAAAAGTATAGCATTGTTTTCCTAAATATTGGACAGTTGTTGCATAAGCAAGAAAATTTTGAACTTTTCCCGGGCATGATGCTGCAAAGTCCAAAGAAATTTACAAATTATTACATTTATAATATGTTATTGTTACGATATGTTGGAAACCCATATTACTTGTTTGAAGGCAATGTATAAGAAGTTTTGAAAATAAACAGAAAGCTGATCAAAACGACGTGCCTGTGTATTTAGAGAGTGTGGGGGCGGGGTGCAATAAAATTAATAATCTGCCGTCCGATTCGCCGCTTTTTCTTTTTTTTTTGCTTATCAAAATATTTTTCGGTAAAAAGTCGCCCCCAAGCATGCTTCCCACCCTGCGCCTGGATACCCAGTCCGCCGCTGCCCTTAGCCGCACGTTTAATCACGCCAATTTTCCTTAACCAAGGTCCTAGACACGCCCTTTGGCATGCCTATTGACTACACCCCCTTACGAGGTCTATTTTCATGGTTTATCTTTCTTAGCCGCATCCTTGACCACACATATTTTTCCTAATCACACCCCTTAGCCGCATTCATTTTTCTTGACCATTTCCCTTGTCCATACCCTGCCACAGTTAGGAAATGTGAACCGGGAGATTGATTTTTCAACTTACGAGCCCAAGCCTGATATTTCTTTGTCTCTCTTAAAAGTGCCATTATCAATTTTATTAAATTGTATCTAGCGTCCCCCATGATAATTTCTACGTCGCGTAATTTAGTCATATAGGGTCGACAGGGGCAAGTGTGATACGAAATTACAAAGTTGTACTTTGGTTAATACTATTTAAAATACTTATTTGAGAAGATTCTTGTTTCAAAATTAAAATTATAACTTATTATGAAGGTTTAGTGATATTGAAAAACTTAGCTATTTTAAATTCTGTGATTTCTAAAATGATTGAAAAATTCGTTGTCTGTATAATAGGGGCGATGGTTAGTTGCGCCAATTGCCCTACCTCTAATCCCTAGATCGAAAAAGGTTCTCTAATCCTACGGGTCAGTTGCGCTAAGTCTATACCTGTTCGAAAATTAAATAGGCTCAACTTCATCTTTCGAAATGTACCTGAGAACTGGTGTAATAAATAATATGTATTACAGATAAGATGTAGCCTCCGGAAGCTACGACCACGATCGTTCACCGAACGATCGATCCCGATGCGACCGGAAGTAATACGTCATCCGACTCGTCACTTCACACAACACCAGAAGACGATCGAGTCGGTAGATCAATGAACAAGTATTAAAAAATTAAAGAAATACTGACTTTGATTTGAAAGACTCAAATAGCCGAATTGTCTAAATTGATTTTGAATCGTTGCACGAACCGACGTGGCTACATTAGCCTACACCTTGATTGAAATTTAACAGCGCAGAAAAAAGGTCCGATTCTGCACAACAAAAGAAGCCGCACGCTACAACCTGATTTCCCACACAACGAAAAGGTAGTGCCCGAAACTCAAAAACAGAGGGAAAACTTTAAAGAGAAAGAGCATTGGGCGGAGACTATGTTATGACCAATAAAACCTGAAGGTCAATCAAAAGAGAAACAAAAACATAAAAAAAATTATTAATACGAATTGTACACTGTAAATAATTCTGTTTTATTTAATGGTATTACGATTAAAATTATTTCAACACTGCAAGATGTAATAAATTTACGAGAGTCTGCGTAAATAAACGTGACTTTTTCACAAAGAAACCAATGACACACTGTAAGCCTGGCAACTTTAGAAATTCGTGGTTGATTCTGAACCCTGCAGATTGAAACGAATCATACGTTTAGTGTCTCTATTTACAAATTGTATTTAAGATTGAAATGAAACCTACTTTCTTTTGAATAATTTAATTAAAAGAAACCAGATCATAACAAGATTCACGATTCAAAAATAGACTTTCAAAAACAGTCTCCTTTTTGCCGCATTAAAGACCAGTACATAACAAAGGAAAAAAGAGGGGGAAAAAGGAAAAAATCAACCAAAACGAACCTCTCACTTTTTCCTTATTCTTTCTCCGTCTTTTTTATACTACCATGGAGAATTAGAATAGTTGTAATAGTAGAGTAGGAGAGTAGTAGTAGAATTAGAGTAGTAGAAGTAAAAAAGTGAAGTTATGCAAAAAGAACAAAATTCGAATCTTAGCGTCGTTTTCGGTGTTGATCCAGCTATTTCTATTTCGAACCGCTTCATTATTTAAAATGGTAGGTGCAGCCTGGACATTAGTGTGACATCAGGAAAAGAGACAGAGGTAAGAGTTAGCGCGGCGTGAACCGGAGTTATAGGAGGTCTGTTAAGTTGGCGCAACCACTTTGTCAAATTAGGTTTTTCTATATTTCATAATTTATTGCTAATTTTGTGCTAGTTGTGTACCACATTTAAAAATATTGTGCTTTTTCATTTCTTAAAAAAAAAGTGTGGTTGTGCTGGCTTAACGTTAAGCTGGCACGACCACACATTAAATAATGCAAAATTTTTATTTTTTAATATTGCATAATTTAGTGCTAATTTTGTGCTAATTTTGTACCACATTAAAAAATGTTGTGCTTTTTAATTTTTTAGAAAAAACGTGTGCTTTCCTTTGGCCGAACGTTAAGCTGGCACAACCACACATGAAATAATGCAAAATTCTTATTTTTTAATATTGCATAATTACAGAAGAAAAGATATGGGAAGTCCAAAGTGGATTTATGCCAGGAAGATCATGTACAGATCAGATATTTAGCTTACGGCAGATCACAGAAAAAAAGCTTAAGAGTAGGAAAGAAAGTTTCCGATGCATTTATTGACCTAGAAAAGGCATTTGACAAGGTAAATAGAAGTAAACTTTGGGAAGTCCTTAAAGAGTACGAAGTCCATGGATGGCTCCTACAAGCAATATAAACAATATATGCATATCCTTATGTCTATTTATCATATTTATGGATGAGTGTCTAAGAATGGCCCTCTTCGACGAAGAAGGTGTAAATCTCGAAACAGTGAAAGTGCGTGGGTTGGCCTTCGCAGATGACAAGATTGTTATGGTAGAATCAATCGAGGACTTGCAGAGAATGTTGAATAAACTTAATACAAGCATGAAGATCATGGGCCTAAAAATTAATGTAAACAAAACAAAGGTAATGGTGTTTGAAGGAAAAAATGAGAAAACAATGTGCAACATTGCCCTAAATGATGAGAGATTAGAACAAGTTGACAAATACATATACCTGGGTAGCCTATTCACAAGCGACGGAAAAATAGATGAGGAGTTAGATAGGCGCATAAATGAGGGTAAGAAGGTTATCGATAGAGCAGGGTCCATTTTCAGAGATAAAAACAAAGAACAAAAACTAAAATGACTGTATATAAATATTTATTTGTACCGGCTGTACTATACGGTAGCGAGACATGGATATGTCAAGAAAAGGACGAGAGTAAAATAAAAGCGATTGGCATGAAACCTCTGCGCATACTATGCGGGCAAACACTAATGTACAAAGCCCGAAACGAGATAATCCTCAAAGAATGTAGTACAGGAGAGACATTAGTTGATATATGGAAAGAAATCAGTTGAGGTGATTCGGACATGTTGAAAGAATGAAAGAAGAACGACTGACCAAACAGGTTCACGAGGTAAAAAAAAAGGCAGAATGCCCAGAGGTAGACCGCCAAAAGAATGGTTAGAATCTGTGAATGGGACATTAATCCGAAGAGACATAAGAAGCCATAGAAAGGCGAGAGCTTGCATGAAAAAATGCATGGACGTGGAGGAAGCTAGAGTACTATGCCAGGACAGAAAAGTTTGGCGACAAATAGTTTATAAAAAGAAGGTGAGTAGAGTGCATGACGCCTGAAACAAAGACCTTGGATACTAATGGGCCCAAGTTGGGAACCACACATAACAATTTTGTGAGACTCTCCACGTGGGGTGATCCCTAGAGAGATTGATCAGCAACCTGGGTCGAAGCAGTATTGCGGAACGAACGTTTCATTTAAATAAATAACACGAGAATTCTAGATCACTCTAAAATATCTATACCTTATACCTATATACCTATCTACCCTATACCTATATACCCATCCACGCACTACTACTTTCCAACCGAGCAATTCACGCTTACCCCGAAAGGGAAATGCCTTAATGATATATATATATATTTATATAATTAAAAACTGAAGGTTAACAACCACCACAGGGTCCCACTGGGAGCAACTGTCGAAAAAGAGTATAGAGCAAATTACCCATAAAAAATTGTCTTCTCTTGGCAACATTAAGCAGACCAGCCCTATGTCTGAATGAAGTTATGTGTTCGTAGTTAGGCAAATTGTAGATCAAATGGACGCAGGCATGTAACGCATGCTCGAGCTTTAAATTTAAATCGTCGGACAAACCATCGTATACCAAACAACCGTAGTCAAATTGGGTCAGGATTAGACTCTTAACCAAAAGTATCCGATTAGAGGTAGGTAAAGAGTCCTTATTCCTATATAGTTGCTGTATTCTATGACAGAGTTTGATACGTTGAAAGATTTTAGCTTTTGTAGGAGTAACTTATGGTTAACCATATCAAATGCCTTCGAAAAATCAAACAGAACAACAATCGTGATCTCCCTGTTATCCATTGGAATGTTGCAAGCGAACAATTTTTTCTAGTGGTTGAGAGAGTGCACATAAAATAGAAATTGGCCGGAAGTCTTTCGGGGTAGTAGGTTTGGAAATTTTGGGAACTGGGCAAATAACAGACTTTTTCCAGAATCTGGGAAGATACCGACCTGAAGGAAAGCATTAAAAATATGCAATAGAATAGGAAAGATAATTGGAAGGGCAAATTTAATAATTTTGATTGATGTTCCATCAGTCCCAATGGCATTCGATTTGATTTCAAGTGTTTTTCCCAAAAGTATGTCAGATGTGATGTCATCGAAAAAGAAGTCAAAGTCATTAAATTTTGAATTAAGAAAGGCAGTGGAAGATAATGATGTTAAGTCTGGAACTGAGAATGTAAAAAAAGTCTTTAAATAGTCATCAGGCGGAAAATTACTATCTATAGATTCGTGCTTGCGCGGGATTAAGTGTAATCGTCTAAGGAGATGCCGAATGTCCTCTTTTTTGTCTCTATGTGCAATCTCATTACAATTGTATTGATTGAATGCATCTCTAATTTTAGTTTGAACTAGGTTCCTGAGTTAACGAAAGTGAGCTAGTATTATACTGTTTCTTGTTCTTTTTGCAAGTCGGCGCTTGTCATCACGTTCCCTCATCAGATTTTTAATTTCAGATGTGATCCAGGGGGCAGCTTTATCAAAGTTTTTAGGAACATGTAGCGGAGAAAATTTGTTGAATGCGGTGACTAAGTAATTAGTCAGAGCGTCGACTTTATTATTTATATCTGTATCTAGTAATATTTTTCTCCAATCATACGTCATTAGATGTTCATGGAATTTATGTTCATCAATTTTAGAAAGATTCCGCACCATTCTTTGTGTTGGCTTTGAATTTAGATTAAAGAAAAATTTATATGTAATTTTAATCAAGTCGTGATTAGAGAGAAAGGAAATAGCATGTTGTTCCTAGGAGACAACCTTATCAATATTGCCAACAATCATTAAGTCAATACGAGTACTGGAACGATCAGTATGGTGAGTGGAATCATGAGTTACAATCGAAAGTCCCGAAGAGTATACGAAGGATGTTAGATATTTAGAATGATTGGAAGTAAGATTTAAGTTAGTGTTAAAATCTCCAGTAAGTATAATGTTATTCCACACATTGAAAAAGCGACGATTTACAGCTCGTGTGATAGCCACCCTCGCTCCGCTCGGGTGGCTAACTTCACACTCGTTTTAAATCTCTCGCTTTTTCAACTTCTAGCACAATATACTATTTCATTCCCTTCCAATTCTTCTCATCCTCCCAGGTTTCACTCATCATAATCATATCCCACTTTTCCAACTCCCGCCAAAATCCTTTATTCTTGTTCTTCAAGTCCCAGACGTTCCAGAAAGCTATTTTCACGTGTTTCTTTCTCTTCCCTCACCTATCCTCCTCACTTTTCTTCCACCTTGCCGTTTGGAAACCCCTCTGTTTGATCTCATCCCTTCTTTTCCATCTTTCGTCCATCCCATTCTCTTAACTCCTTCTACCCTTACCTAAACTCCAATATCTCTCGAAGGATTTCTGATTTCTGCTTCCCCTGTTTCACTCTCTACTTTCAATCCCTTAACTACTACGTTATTTTTCCTCCTCGCACATTCTTTCCCTTCCAATCTTATTTTAATTTTACTCAGTCTTTTCTTCAATCTTTCATTCTCATTTTGCAAGTTATCACTTCCTTGTACTATTCCCGCACTCTCTGTTTCCTTCCCTAAATGCTCATTCCCGAGTTCTAAGTTGCTTATCCGTTCTTCCAACTATTTTATCTCACTATTTCTCTTTTCGTCATCTTCTTTCTTTCTATTCTCTATGCTCTCTAGTTTACCCCATACCTTGTCTTCCTCCTCTTTCCAGAGTTTATCCCACTCTTCCCACTTTTCTGTTACTTTTCTCACTAGCCCCCTTACATCATTCCCCTGCCCAGTCATATCCCTATTCATGTCATCCAATCTCTTCCTTGTTTTCTCTCTAAACCTTTTTTTGAGAGCTTCCGATTTTGCAAACATCCCTCCATCCCCCCTATCTCTTTCTTGTGTTTTTCGTTTAGTCCTAACTCTCTTGTTTTCCTTGTCCCTTTCTAATTCATCGCCGCCTTCGTCTCTTTCTTCTTTTTTCTTCCCCTTCACTGCTGGTCGCGCTCGACATTTTGAAAAATTGAATTCAAATATTCATTTCACGGCCATATTTGTAAATCTGTGAATCAAGAAACATAGCTAAATCATTGAAACACTATCATATTAGAACGTTTAAATAATTCAGAGAAACAACAGCGTACGACAAAAGATCGCTGAATAATTGAAATATATCCACATATAATTTTGGAAATTGAATTGAGATACATGCCTCTCCTTTTTCGTAGTTATTTCAGCGATATATTAAGTCCCACTCCTCTATGCCTCGGGGATGTAAATAGAAAAATTCAAACTTCGATAAATTAAAGCTTGGAATGAGATCGGGAACATGATGAAATATTCATTTGCTCTCGAATTGTCATGGGGAGTGTGGAAGCATGTCCAAGACGAAAATCAGTTCGTCGAGCGGCAGTCGAATGTCGAATTTGAATCTTTTGGTAACGTACGAAAAACAACAGACCAAAAAATGTAGTCACCAATGGACCGTCGGATTTTTGTCTTGGTTATGCTTCCACATTTTTCCCCTTGGTACAGGGACCCTCTATCCGCAACCCGAGAACGCGTTCGGTGGCTTTGTCATAGGCCCTTCAGTTCTATTCGAAAGGAATAGAAACCGAAACCGAATGGTGCGATGGCCGGGAAACGAACCCGGATCAACTGCTTGGAAGGCAACTATGCTGACCATTACATTATACCATTACCATTATATATATATATATATGTTTAAGATTCATTTCATATTGTTTAAATAATACCAACAAATTAACATTATCACGTATCAAATGCTTTAGAATTCGAGCATAAGTCTGACATAAGTAGAAACAGTCAACGTTCTTGTGGCGACCCATGGCAAAGAAGGCTTTTGATGTTATCTGGCTTCTCACATGCCACATCGTCAAATATAAATATTGATTTAGGTCGTGCCTCACTCGGCAGTACTACTTCACATGGTCGTTGTATGGAAAGTATTTAACCCCGTCTACCAACTGTAAAAATTTCTCCAAAAATGTATATTTTGGTTGATTTGAAGACTTTGAGTATACATACTCATTTTCAAACCTTAACCCATTTGAATGTGCAAGTAGAGTAAGTAAAGCATTCGTTTTCGAACAATTGGATGGTCTTTTAACTCCATCTCAAATGCAACTGAATAAAAAAATTATAAATAATTTGTTTTATAAAATTACTAGTCAGTTCCCAAAGTCTTCCCAATTGGTTATAATCATGTGTGTAAAGAAGAAAAAAAAGTCAGTTGTAAACGAACATTCAAACGGAATAGATGTGTTGGTGGATTAATTAATAAATTAATTAATAATTTTCCAGTAGAATTGCATATACCAGGTTATCAATATTATGGACCTGGTACAATATTAACAAAACGTCTTTCTCGACGAGATCCGGGTATCAATCCTCTAGATAAAGCTTGCAGAGAACACGATATTGCTTATTCTTAGAATAGAGAAAATATTGAGGTGAGAAACATAGCTGACAAAAAATTAGCTGAAAAGGCTTGGAATCGTGTTTTACATAAAGACGCAGGATTAAGTGAAAAAGCTGCAGCGTTAAGGTTCTATCGACCTTAAGGAACTCATTCTCATCAAGACACTCGCGCTTCGCGCTCGATATTTGTTTTAAAAATTATGTAAATAGGAGTATATATGTTCCCATCTGCCAATTCCCGGTCAATTTTTTCAAAAGTTATCGTGCTGACAAACTAAAAATCTGCATACATATATACACGCATACATGCATACACACATACACACAGTCAGACATATTCTTAACATATTCTTGAAGTTAGGGCACTTGGTCGAATCTTAAGAAAATAAAATCAAACGCTGAACAAGTGTAAACTGTTGACCATCAAGCATCACTGGACGCTAAAAATAAGATCACTTTCAACAGCGAAACAGCGCCTTGAACGGCCAGTAAAATAGATTCAGGAAAATTTCACGTTTCAACTCATCCTTCCCACCTGTTCAATGAAACATCACGTGCCGTTAAAAATCCGCCTAGCCGAGAAGAGATTCAAGTCTTCTGGGAGAAAGTGTATGGAGATACTTATCAATTTATTTTTGATTTTCAAAAATTAGGGTCAAATTTTGACTTTTTTTGAAAATCGTTATGACCACCAGTAAGTTTGTAAAAAAATCTATCAAAAACATTTCTAGTTAAATTCTGTTTAAGACAATAGGAAAAAAGTTACAAATGTTTGAAAGTGAGGCTTTGCTTCAAAAACCCAAAAATTATACCCCCTCTACTTTGATAAATAATTATCAAAATTAATTAATTTTTGTTGTGAGAAGTACTATCTAATAGAACTACAATTAGGCCATTTTTTAGCCCGATCGGACAACTTTCATTTTGGAGGTGGGTACACTTCAGAAATTATGCCCCATATATTTGTTTTTAGGTAATTGCGATTTTTAGGATCCATGGAGCGACTCGGAATTATGAACTAGTCAACATGAAAAAGTCTTACGTTACTCATGCCGATGGAGTGATAATAGCGAAAATTCGAGATTCAAAAACATTAACAATGGAAGGAGAGTTGACTAACATTGTCAGAAAATACGAAGAACTGCGACCTAAAAATATACCAACAGAACGATACTTCCTTAACTACAAAAATGATAAATGTACAAGCCAATTCATCGGTATCAACAAATTCGCAAAAACTCCGAAACAGATTGCGGCTTACCTAGAATTGAAAAATGCTGATAGGTATACAGGACACAGTTTTAGAAGAACTTCAACAACTATCTTGGCCGACAAAGGAGCAAATATGTCACTTTTAAAAAGGCATGAAAGGTGGAAATCGAACAAAGTTGTTGAAGGTAATTTTCTTGTCTATTTAAAATTTTTATCTAAATTTCTTGTTTATATTCAGTGATTTGACTAATTTTTAAATCTATTTCAGGATATATACAAGACTCTATTGCCAATAAGGGAAAAATTGGTAACATGATATCCGATGCCATTAATTTTGAGGCATAAACTTCCACTTCATCGTTTGTTGCAGAAGAATCAAGCGTGCGAAAAAAACTCTAGACAATAACAACTGATTCTGATATTGTTCTTGACGATGCAACTGCAATTGAGGGTCCGGATACAATAAGGAAACTAGCGCTCGAAAACGCGAAACAGTATTGTCCAAACGTCATGTGATGTCCAAATATTAAAGTTAAAAAAATTGAATTAAAAAAATATATGCTTATAGAGAATGACAATACGGGACTTTTTTCTATTTAAGGTTTTTCTTTCCGATGTATATTTTTGAAAATATAATTTAAAAAGGGATGAAAAAATTTCGCCAACTTCAATTATTTTTTAAAACATAAATCGCCTCCTCTCAGAAAAATATTATTGAAACTATTTGAAATTTGGCCCACATACGCATTATACCCTAGCGATGCCTACAAAATGAAGAAAAGAGTTTAAAATGCCAATTGTTTAATAATAATTAATTTCAAATGGAGACCTGACGGTAAACACATTTTTTTAGCTTCGGCGAAGAGAAGTATCAAGGGAACTATAGAGTTGAAACAACTTCCAGTGAGACATTTGTTCCTTACTATTGGAGGAAGATTTCTGGAAATTTTTAGATCAATTTACATTACCTCAGGGTACTAAGAGTGGGTTCCTCGAGGTCACGAGATCCAGCCAGTGCTCCAGGTGTAAAAAACACACCTTCTCCAGGGAAGTCTGGGTTTTACATTATCTTAGGGCACTAAGAGTGGGTTTCTCGAGGTCGCGAGATCCAGACGATGCTACAGGTGTAAAAAACACGTCTTCTCCAGGGAAGACTGGGTTTTACATTACCTTAGGGTACTAAGAGTGGGTTCCTCGAGGTCACGTGATCCAGCCAATGCTCCGGGTGTAAAAAACCTATCTGCTTCAGGGAAGTCTGGGTTATAAATTACCTTAGGGTACTAAGAGTGGGTTCCTCGCGGTCGCGAGATCCAGATAATGCTCCAGGTGTGAAAAATACATCTTATCCAGGGAAGTCTGGGTTTTGCAATACCTTAGGGTACTAAGAGTGGGTTCCTCGATGTCGCGAGATCCAGCCTATGCTATTGGTGTGAAAGAGACATCTTCTGCAAAGAAGTCTGGGTTTTACATTACCTTAGGTTACTTAGAGTGTGTTCCTAGCGGCCACGAGATCCAGCCAATGCTCCAGGTGTAAAAAACTCATCTTTTCCAGGGAAGTCTGGATTTTACATTACCTCAGGGTACTAAGAGTGGGTTCCTCGGGGTCACGAGATTCAGCCAATGCTCCAGGTGTAAAAAACACATCTTCTCCAAAGAAGGCTGGGTTTTAGATTACCTTAGGGCACTGAGAGTCGGTTCCTCGAGATCACGAGATCCAGCCAATGCTCCAGGTGTAAAAAACACTCTTTCTCCAGGGAAGTCTGGGTTTTACATTACCTTAGGGTACTAAGAGTGTGTTTCTCGAGGTCACGAGATCCAGCCAATGCTACAGGTGTAAAAAACACATCATCTCCAGGGAAGCCTGGGTTTTACATTACCTTAGGGTACTAAGAGAGGGTTCCTCGAGGTCACGTGATCCAGCCAATGCTCCAGGTGTAAAAAACATATCTTCTCCAGGGAAGTCTGGGTTTTACATTACCTTAGGGTACTAAGAGTAGGTAACTAGCGGTCACGAGAGCCAGCCAATGCTCCAGGTGAAAAAAACACATCATTTCCAAGGAAGTTTGGGTTTTACATTACCCTATGGTACTAAGAGTGGGTTCCTCGAGGTCACGAGATCCGGCCAATGCTCCAGGTGTAAAAAACACTTTTTCTCCAGGGAAGTCTAAGTTTTAAATTACCTCAGGGTACTAACAGTGGGTTCCTCGAGGTCACGAGATCCAGACAATGCTCGAGGTGTAAAAACCACATCTTCTACTGGGAAGTCTGGTATTTACATTACCTTAGGATACTAAGAGTGGGTTCCTCGAGGTCGCGAGATCCAGCCAATGCTCCAGGTGTAAAAAACACATCTTCTCCAGGGAAGTCTGGGTTTTAAATTACCTGAGGGTACTTAGAGTGGATTCCTCGAGGACACGAGATCCAGCCAATGCTCCAGGTGTAAAAAACACCTCTTCTCCAGGGAAGTCTGGATTTTACATTACCTCAGGGTACTAAGAGTGGGTTACTGCAACATTTCAAATATGAAATGTCAAGCTCATTAGGGAACGCTCATTAATTAAGGATGATTTTGATTGAAAAATCGCGAAAAATAAAATTATCGACACTGTGAAATTCCTGACAAGGAAAATATTCTAGATATAAACTTTGCCAAATTATAAAATTGTCGCATTATAAGAATCCCGCATTGAAATACTCCCAAACAGTTTATAATATTAACGAATTTGAACATTTGAAATATTCTGATCAAAGAACTTTTTTTTTAATATTTGATTTTTTTTCCTTTAAACATTAAAAATAATATTATATGATCGAAATATTTCATCACCTCTTTTGAATAAAAAATAATATTGATCAGAAAACAATTTTTTCAATTGTGTTCAATCGAAAATTTAATAATTCGGCAATTTTCTGTGGGGAATTTTCAAGTTCGATTATATTATGAACTTTCGAGAATTTTATTTTTCGGAAATTCTCAAATTCAGCAATATAATAAAATATGCGGTAATTGTAATATTCTGGAATTTTCCAATTCAAGAGGTATTTCAAAGAACTACAAAGTATTTCAAAGAAGTAGAAAATGTTTATGGAATTCAACGAGATTTCCAAATTTTTTTAGGGATTTCTCAAGGGATTATAAAAACACTTTCAAAGAGAATCTCAATTTTTAAAGGGATTTTACATAATTTAAAGGAATTTGAAGAGATTTCATAAGATTTCAAAAGATGTCAAAGGACTTTAAGGGATTTCAACAGATTATAAGGCATGTTAAGCATTTTCAGTTTTTAAAGTGTTTAAAGGGGTTTTAAGAGATTTCAAAACTATTTAGAGGATTTCAAATGATTTTGAAGGATTTCATGTTATATCGACATATTTTAACCAATTTTGAAGAATGTCTTGGGATTTTAATGGAATTTCTAAAGATTTCCGAAAATTATAAAGATTTTTAAGGGATTTCAAGGTATTTGAATGGCTTTTGAGATATTTCATTTTAATATATTGTGAAGGATTTTTAAAAATTCAGAAAGGTTTCGACGGATTTGAAAGATTTAAATAAATTTGAAAGGGATTTCAAAGAATCTCGTAAGATTTTGAAATATTTCAAGTGCAAGGGTTTTTATGAGTTTTTATATATGTTAAGGGATTTCCACGGATTTTGAAGGATCATGAGAGATTTTCATGGGATTTTGAATATGTAAAGCGATTTTGAGGATTTTTACAGTGCTTAAAAGGTTTTAAGGGATTTCAAGGAAACTCAATCATTTTGAAGGATTTCAAGAGATTAACTACAATATCCACGGAATTCTCAGGATTTCGAAGAATTTTCATATGATTTTAATTATTTTAAGGGATTCGCAAAATTTTCAAAAGAATTCACGAGATTTCAAAGATTTGTAGAGACTCTACCTACCCTTCATATACTTGTATAAGTTATAAAACAAAAACTCTTTTACTTATTTAATTAGATATAAAAGTATACAGTGGTCTGTGAGACCTGAGGTCTCACAGACCACCCCCTGAAAATCCTTACATAATTGATGGAAGATGCCGAATTATATTCAACAAAATAATTGAACGAACTTCAACAAAATAATCCAGTGAACATCAACGGAATAATCGTATGAACTTCAAAAAAATAATCGAATGAACTTTAAAAAAATAATCAAATAAACTTTAACAAAATAATAACATTACCTTCAAGAAAATAATGAAAATGAACTTCAATCTTCTAACATGTATAGCATAGAATCTTTTATTTTATTATTATTATTATTATTATTATTATTATTCAATAATAATAATCAAAATTTATAATGAAAATTAAAATTATATTTTATTGTTATTATTTAATAATAATAATAATAGAATAGAAATAAACTTCAACAAAATAATACAAATAAACTTCAACAAAATATGAAAATGAAATTCAACAAAATAATGAAAATGAAGTTCAACAAAATAATAAAATGAACTCCAACAAAATAATCGAATGAATGAATAACATAATAAAATAAACTTTAACAAAATTACAGATTGAACTTCAACAAAATATTAACATTAACTTCAAAAAAATAATAACAAGTTCAACAAAATAATCGAACGAACTTCAACGAAACAAAAATGAGCATCAACAAAATAATAAAATGATCGTCAACAAAATAATACTAATGAACTACAACAAAATAATAAAAATGAACTCTAACAGAATAATGAAATTAACTTCTTCAAAATAATAAAAAATGTACTTCAACAAAATATAAAAATGCAATTCAACAAAATAATGAAAATGAAGTTCAACAAAATAATGAAAATGAACTTTAACAAAATAATCGATTGAACTTGAATAAAATAATAAAACCGAGTATAAAACGAACTTCAACACAATAATAAAAATAAACTTCAATAAAATAATACAAATGAACTTCAAAAAAATCTAAAAATGAAACTCAACAAACTAATGCAAATGAACTTCAACAATATATAAAAATGAAGTTCAACAAAGTAATTAAATGAACTTCAATAAAATAATCAAATTAACTTCAGCATAATAACAAAAAATAAATTTCAACAAAATAATTCAAATAAACTTCAAGAAAATCTAAAAATGAAATCCAACAAAATAATGAAAATGAACTTCAACAATATATAAAAATGAAGTTCAACAAAATAATTAAATGAACTTCGACAAAATAATCGAATGAAGTTCAAAAAAATAATCGAACGAACTTTAAAAAAATAATAAAGCAAACTTTAAAATAACAATTAGGTGAACTTCAACAAAATAATAACATTAACTCCAAGAAAATAATGAAAATGAACTTTTTTTCTTGTAACATTTTTAGCGTAGAATCTTTTATTTTATTATAATTTATTAATAATAATAAAATAGAAATAAACTTCAACAAAATATAAAAATTGAATTCAACAAAATAATGGCATTGCCTTCAACAAAATAATGAAAATACACTTTAACAAAATAATCGAACGAACTTCAATTAAACAAAAATGAGCATCAACAAATTTGAAAATGAACTTCAACACAATAATAAAAATAAACTTCAACAAAATAATGCAAATGAACTTCCACAAAATAATACGATAGATAGAGAGTAAAAGTAAATAATAGTGATTTATATTTTAGGCAACTACGCTCGAGAGAAAAATCACTTAAGTATTAAGTACCAATTTCCGTTCTAAGTCCGAGAACCATTTTTACGACTAGATATTTTAGAGGCAAACATTTCTCCCTTCTCTGAAATATCCCATCAAATTCAAAAGTATACGTTATTCAATTCCCAGCGTAAATTGAAAACAAACTTTTGACATTTTAATAGCCGAACTAAAGAAAATTATATAATTAAATTTGTAAAAATTTAAGCTCTAATTTTGAAAGTTTAAAATTCAAATGAGTTCCACTTCAAGTATTTTAATTTGCAGTTGAGTTTTTATAATTTCAAATAAAAAAAATTAGTCTCAAGAGTTCGAATCTTTGTTTGTAAACCTGTAAAAACCGGGAAATGACGGGAAATTTTTTCCTCGATTAAAACTGTTGCCCTGAATTGATAATTAAAAAGATTATATTATTAATTATTTCATTCGGATTATATTTATTTATTTCAATAAATATTCATCACTGATGATTTGTATATTTGATCAATTCATCATTTTCACAAAAATTATGTAGAAATAAAAATTATATGCAATTTAGAACAATTATAAACTTTTAAATTCTAACAATTATTCCATAAAAACAACAAAATAAATTATAATAGAACATAAACTTTGAAATCTCAGAATGCTGATCCAAATATTTAATTTTACGATCATTCAGCTGCTTGTTTCCGTGACGATATAAGAATGATTAATTACTGTTATGCTTATTATTACTAAAAAAATATTTCTAGTCAAAATTTGGAAACAGCTTCAATTTTTTATTATTTTATGCTTTTCTCCCATGACTGGAAATATAAAAGTCAGCCGTACTGATCGGAGAGCCAGCTGTCGGATTAGTTCACTGGTCCAGATGCTAAGGGAGCATTGCACAAAAGGAGATTAGAGGGATTGTAAATTAAGCATGGAAAATTACAAAAATATTCCTCGTTTTTGAATTAAGTTGAAATTCGTGGTATAAAGTAATTTTCTTTTTTTTCGTATCTTCGTTATTTGTAAGGTTCATGGTCATTGAAGGTAGCGTATCATGGCAGCGACATGTATCATTTTTCCATGGGTATTTTACCTGTTTTCTATGTAAAATACTTTAATTACACTTACGTATTTTACGTCAGAAAACTCCTGTTACGCGTAACTGTACATCCCTGATATAATACCTAGAGTATTGTACGTTTTTACCCCTGGCCAGAGTGGGCTTGCTGCTGGAACAGTACTGCGCATGCGTGAAGAATAGCTCTCACTGGTTGAGAGAAGAGAAAAATGAGAAATTCCAATATGGTTGTTAGTACCAATGACAAGGCTCTGATTAACGCATGCGCAGTAGTGCACTGGGTCATCGCTGGGAGCTGATTCGTTAAAGGAGAGTTCGGAATGTTGCCTTTGGGTGGTGGAAACCACTACCGCAAGACTAGGTCAAGTTTAAATAAAAACACAATTGTTTATGTTCACTGAATCACAATATTTATTCAATAGTGTCGTATTTTTAACCTTATTGTTTTAATTATAAGGTAATATTGTGAAACTTGTAAATAGGCTGTGTCTCTTCCTTCAAAATAACGTATTTACAATTTTTTCCTTGAAAAATGAAAAATAAAAATTATTGTCACATCTAATCTATTTCACCTTATTAAATGATTCCTTTCACGTGTGCCAACTAAAAAAGATAAATTATTAACCAAAAAGTGAATAATTAAATTTTTAGTTAGAAAAATTAATATTCAAACAAAGAGATGAATTTTTAACTAAAATTACGGAATATTCTATTGGAATAGTTACATTTCCAGTAAGAAAATAATCATAATTTTGAGCCCAAAAAAAACCACTAATTTTCAAAAAAAGTTACATTTTCAAACAAAGTGATGAATGTTTAACTAAAATTATGAACGTTCCATTATATTAATTTTGAGCCGAACAGATGAATTTTCAACCAAAAGATTGATTTCTAAAAAAAAAACTAATTTTTCAACAAAAAATTGCATAGTTCAATTTTTAGTTAGAAAAATTTATGATATACTAAACAAAATAATTTTTCAACTGAAATGATAGAATATTTACCTGTAATAGTTACGTTTTCAGTTTAGTCCAAATTCATTTCCAATGAAAAGAATATATATATATATATTCAACAATATACTTAAAGTTTCAACTAGGATAGTTAAATTTTCATTTAAAAGAATTAATTTTCAGACTAAGAAAAAACGAATTTTCAACAAAATAGCTCATTTTCAAGCATAATAAATAATAATAATAAATTATGATAAATAATAATAATAAAAAAGTTGAAATTTCTACCCAAAGAGATGAACTTTTAAACCAAAAAGACGAATTTCTGAACAATAAAAAATGTTCAGTCATGAATAAACAAAAATTTTAGACATATTATAAATTGAAGAAAAAAATAATTTTTGATAAAAAATAAAATTATTCACGTTTATTTGCTTTTAGTTGATATAGATAAGTTTTTCCTACGGAGAAAGTGTCAGTTTAAAAGATATTTAGGACTGTTTATCGTTTGGAAAACATTAAAAAATATGTTAAAAAAATTTCTGGAAATCTTTCAAAGTTTTAAAATATTTTTAATTTCTTCAAAACTTCTAAAATTCCTAAATATCTTTTGAACTGCCTTGAAATATTCCCAAAATTGTCTTAAAATCTACCGAATTAGTTTTTTACAATTTTGGAAATTTGTTGTAATGTTTTAAAGTATTTTAAAATGTTCTTTTCAAATTTATTTTTCAAAATATAGAAAAAAACGTTAGATATTTTAAAAAACTTCAAATTTGTATTTTGAAATATTCAGAAATCTACATTTTGTTTTAAGTTTTTCGAAATCTTTTCAAGTTTTGAATTATTTGTGGTATTTTTTCAAAAGTTCTGAAAATCTTTTTAAACTATTAGAAGTTTTCCTGAAATTTGTTGAAAATTTTGCAAAATTAAAAAAATTATTTTGAAAACAGTTGAATTCATCCAAAAAAGATATTTTCAACAAAAAAGTTGAATCCACAACCAAAAAAGATTAGAAAACCTGTACTCTTCTAAAAAAAATTATTTTTTTCAGTTTCGTTATTAGATAAAAAAACATTTTTTTAAATCGGCGATTAAATATTTATGCAGGACTTTATTAGCTTTCATTTGAGAAAAAAGAACGTCAACATCGGTTATGATGTCGCTTCTAGTAGGGAAAATTAGGGGAGAAGAAGTATGGGAAACGAGAGAAAAATAGGGTAGGAAAAGTGAGGAGAAATAAGAGAGGGGGAAGAAAGGGGAAATTAGGGGAGGAGAAGAAAGGCTGATAATAAGTGGGAAAGTAGGGGAATGGAGAGGAGCGGAAGCAGGAAAAGCAAAGGGAATTAAAGGTAGGGGAGGTAGGGGAAATGAAGGAAGGAGAATTTGGGGAAATTAGATGTAAAAAAATTAGTCACTGTTGGTGCCGAGCGCCTACATTCTACAAGAAAGGGTTTTGTAGCCTATTAAGACGTCAATTTGAGTCTTAAGAGAATCTTAAAACTAAATATATTTTTTAATTTGAAAAAAATTTGAATAAAAATAAATTTGTTTAAACAAATTTGGATTTTTTTTTAATTTTTGGAAAAAATTGTTGCAAAAAAGTTTGAGTTTCTTCAGGTCTGCTTTTTTGAACATCAAATAATCAAATAGCCGTTTTTTATATATGCAACAAAATGACGCATTTCATTTTTTATTGGTCAAAAGTTTCCAAAGAAAGCTTTTAAAGTCTTTGTGAATTCGTTGAAATCTGTTAAGGCATTTAAAATCTTTGTAAAATTTTTAAAAAGTATACAATTTTTTGTAAAATCTTTCAAACCTTTATAAAATTTTTGGAAATCTTTGAAAATCATTATGAAATTTCTGAAATATTTGTAAAATTGATCTTTGTTTGTGATACCTTTTATGTTCGTTTGAAATCATTAAAATCTTCTCAAATTCATTGAAACCTTTTGAAATCGTTTAAAATCTTCAAGATGTTTCAAAATCTTTGAAATCTGGTGTACTGCACCATTTTTGAAATCCTTGAGAGTCTTAAAGTCTTTTGAAATCCTTATGAATTCTTTGAAATATTTATGAAATCTTCCTGAAATTTTTCGTATTCATTTGAAATCATTAAAATATTTTTAATCTTTGTGAAATCTTTTGAAATCTTCTAAAATTTGTAAATATTTTTGAAATCTTTTGTATTCGTTTGAAATCATCGAATTCTTTTTAAATTTATTGAAATCTTCAGAAATCGTTTAAAACATTTAAAATGTTTCAAAATCTATGAAATATAGTGTAATGTACCCATTTTGAAATCATTGAAATTCTTGAAGAATCGTTTAAAGGATTGAAATATTTAAAATCTTTATGAACTCTTTTGAAATCTTTTTTAAAATTTTGAAATTGTTTGAAACCTTTGAAATCGTTTGAAACCTTTGAGGTATTTTGAAATCCTTTTTGATGCTTTGAAATATTTGTGAAATCTCTTGAAATTTCCTAAAAAATCTTGCCTTATATAATGTAACTGAACAGATGACTTAATCCTAGGTATCAGTAATCTGTATATTAAGTATTTAATATCTTCAATCCCAGTTAAAGGTTATCATACCATTGTGTGCGTTTAAAGTTTTCCTTGATTACCGAAAATATTAAACGATTTTCTTCAAATCGTTGTTCACTTTTTTCTATATATAGAGGAGTTGAGGAAAGGTGAAGCAAAGTAGCTTTTCAGTCGCTCCAGGCCATTAGCAATACTTGAGGAATCACTGCTTGGGTCTACTTCGAAATTTTTCGTATTTCGGCTTTTTTGATGATTTGAACTTTTCCTTCTGATTGTACTGCGATTCAAATTTTCAAAATGAGGCGATCTGTACGACTAATTTTTAGATATTTTTCGAATAAATGAATCGCTTTAATAAAAAAACGTTGTTTTTTTTAATAACGAACCACATGGCCTTCACCACGTGCATGTTTATATTTCTTTGTGCGTACGACCATCTAAGCTTTACTCTATCAACCTATTTACAAGCTTTTTGCAAATCAGAAGTCGATCATAATCAGATCAAAAAAATTAAACTAATATTATTTTAAGTCATTTCTACGAAATTCAAAGATTTTTAACGATATAACAAAATTTTAAAACTTTTAAAGGATTTTTAAGATATCCAAAGTTTTCATAGAATTCAAAACAATTTCACAAAATTTATAGGATTATTAGAGAAATTTAGAAAGTAAATTTAATTTATTTTAATTGACAGTAAATATAAATGATGGCTAGAGATTTCTAACTATTTAAAAGATTTTAGGAGAATTTGAAAGGCATTAAAATATTGAATATAATTTGTGTAAATTTTAATAGCTTTCAATATATTGTATTTTTGTTTATTTGCATATTATATTATTATTATTCTCATCAGTACAGGTTTTTACAAATGTGCCTGTATGTTTGTATGTATTTGGTACACTCTGTAAGTGTCGGAAACTGAAGGTAAAATTTATTAGCTAGCTATTTTTGATGAAAATGCAAAAAGTTAGAGAATTTTCGAAATTTTTTAGACAATTTTTTTCTTTAATAACAAATTCTAAGTACGGCACGATATGAAAATAGTCAAAAAAGATAGTTTTTGAAATTTTTGGCCAACGGTTCTGCTTTTAACCACCAAAAAATAATGAAAAAGAATAAATTCCATCTTGCGGTCTACATATGCAAGATACGAGAAAAGATGGAGAAACAAAAGTTGTGCACCCAATATAGATCTGTAAATTTGTTATGATAACTTTGAGATAGGGCGGAAAATTTCTGCTATATTCGTAGGGAAACCCGTAAAATGAAAATAAAAATGTTGGAAAAACAACACAAGATACGAAAAAAATTAATGAGAAAAAGTTATTCATGCAAATCAGATCCACAGATTTGTTAGAATTCATTTTTTGATAGGATGCGCATTTTTTGTTTCAATTGTAAAAAATAACATTCAAAATCAACAAATTCAGTTTTTGGAAAAACAAAACAGGACACAATACAATACTCATTAAATTTTTTTGTGTATGATGCGCACTGTTTCTAATTATAAAAGCAAAAAAATGGAAATGCACCTGTTTAAATATCCATGCATATTATGTTTTGAATTTTAGAAATTTATTTAGAAATGCATTTTAATATTTTGGATTGTTTTCTTTTCCTATTTGGAAAATTTGATAATCTGAATTGGATTGGCTTCAGAATCACCCATAAAACAATTGGAAATTCTGTTATAAATATTATTAATTGAAATGAAAATAATCAAATATTTGTATAACAAATTTTTTTAATGTTTAAAGCTTCTAAAATTATTGTTTGAATTTAAAACAACAATAATAAAAAAAAAATTTCTGGATACATTTTTCTCAATTATTATTTTTAATTCAGATAATTTTGGAAACTTTGAACATTGAAAATAATTTTTTGAATAGGAATACTTGATTATTGTATTTTCAATTAATAATATTTATTTAAAAAATGGTTAATTGTTTAAATTCGAGAATGTTCTAAATCGAATATTTTATAATCAGGCAATTTTCTGTCGGGAATTTTCAAATTCGGTAATATTATAAATATAAACTGTTGGAAATTTTATTTTTCGGGATTTTTCAGTCGTCCCATTATTTTAACCCAGAATATCAAATTAACTGAATATCAAGTAAAACAATTCATTTTCACTTACAGTCCATAAATAATAAATTTTATAAATAATTATTCTAATGTGCCATTCTACTCTATAATCAAATTTCTAAAGTTCATAGCAAAAATATTAAATTTTAAACAAGATAAGTGAATTTTTAACTAAATAGTTGAATTTGGAACCAAAAAGATTAAATTTCTACCAAAAAAGACGATTTTTTAACAAAATACATGAATTCTCAACCAAATAGTTGAATTTTTAACTAAAAAATATCAGTTTTCAACCAAAAATGGAATAGTTAAATTTACAGTTAATAAATTATTTTTCCACAAGAAAACAACAAATTATAAACTAAAATGATGAATCTTTAACTGTAATAGATGAATTCTGATCCAAATGGATCAACTAAAATGATGAATACTTAACTAGAATACTAGAATTTTCAACCAAAAAGATAAAGTTTCAAAAAAGAAAGTTAATTTTGAAACATAAAGAATAATTTTCTACCAAAAAATACGTTTTTTTCAAGAAAAGAGATGAATGTTCAACCAAGATGATGAATTTCCAAACAAGAAAATTAATTTTTATACAAAAAAAAATTAATTTTCCACCAAAAAAGACGATTTTTCAACAAAATCAATGAATTTTTAACGAAATATTTGATTTTTTAACAAAAAATATCAGTTTTCAACATAAAAATTTAATTTTTCAGTTGAATCATTGACTGGAATAGTTTAATTTTCAACTAAAAATGTTAATTCTTCAACCTGAAATTGGATGGTTCAATAAAAAAATTTTTATTATGTTCAACTAAAGAGATGAATTTTTCTCTACAATGTTAGAATATTCAATTGGAATAATTACATTTTCAGTTTTAAAAAAACTTAAATTTCTGTTGAAGAGAAGATGAATTTTCAACAAAATAGATCACTTTTCAACCAAAGAGATAAATTTTTTATTGAAATGATGAATCTTGAACCAACAAAAATTAATGTTTAACAAAAACAATCTAAACCCTCGCACTCTGAACCCTTGCAATCTAAACCCTTGCGATCTTAACTTTTGCAATCTAACCATTGCAATTTAAGCCTTTGCACTCCAAACCCTCGCACTCTAAACTCTTGTACTCTATAATCTAAACCCTCGCACTCTGAGCTCTTGCACTCTAAACCCTTGCGATCCAAACCTTTACAATCCAAACAGTTGCACTTTGAACCCTTGCACTTTAAAGTCTCGCACTCTAAATTCTCGCACTCTAAACCCTCTCACTCTGAACTCTCGCACTCTAAACCCTCGCACTTTAAACTTCTGCACTTCAAACTCTTCCACTCTGAACTCTTTTACCCTGGATCCTTGCGATCTAAAGCATTACAATCTAGTCAGTTGCACTTCAAACCCATGCACTCTAAACTCTCGCACTCAAACCGCTCACACTCTAAACTGTTGCACTCTAAACCCTCGGAGATTAAACTCTTGCACTCCAAACCCTTGTGATCTAACCCGTTGCACTTTAAACCATTGCAATCTAAACTCTCGCACTCTAATCCCTCGCACTCTAAACTCTTGCACACTCAACTCTTGCACTCTAAGCCCTATGAAATCTAAACCCTTGCAATCTAACCAGTGGCAAATCAAACCCTTGCACTCCAAACCCTCGCACTCTAAACTCTTGCACTGTAAACTCTTGCACTCTACAATCTAAACCCTCGCACTCTCAAATCTTGCACTCTAAACCCATGCGATCTGATCCTTTACAATCTTACTAGTTGCACTTTAAAACCTTGCACTCTAAACTCTCGCACTCTAATCCCTCTCACTCTAAACTCTTGCACTCTAAACTCTTGCACTGTAAACTCTTGCACTCTACAATCTGAACCCTCGCACTCTAAAATCTTGCACTCTAAACCCATGCGATCTAAACCTTTACAATCTAACCAGTTGCAATTTAAAACCTTTCACTCTAAACTCTCGCAATCTGAGCCCTCACACTCTAATCTCTTGCACTCTATAATCTAAACCCTCGCACTCTAGACTCTTACACTCTGAACCTTTGCGATCCAAACCTTTGCAATCTAACCAGTTGCACTTTGAACCTTTGCACTCTGAACACTTGCACTCTAAACTCTTTCACTGTAAACTCTTGCACTCTACAATCTAAACACTCGCACTCTAAACTCTTGCACTCCAAACCCTTGCAAATCTAAACCCTTGCAATCAAAACCTTTGCAATCTAAACTCTTGCACTCTACACTCTTGCGATCTAAACCTTTACAATCTAACCAGTTGCACTTTACACTCTTGCATTGTAAACTCTTGTATTCTACAATCTGAACCCTTGCACTCTAAACTCTTGTTCTCCAAACTCTTGCGATCTAAACCTTTGCAATCTGACCATTTGCACTTCAACCTCTTGCAATCTAAGCTCTCGCACTCTAATCCCTCGCACCCTAAACTCTCCCACACTATACTCTTGCACTCTAAGCCCTTAAAGTCTAAACTTTTGCAATCTGACCAGTTGTACTTTGAACCTTGCACTCTAAACCCTCGCGCATTAATAAATTGACTAATTTTCGAATGCCCGAAGATAGTATTCTCAACCAAAGCAGACTATTTTTTTAATCAAAAAGAGGACTTTTCGACAAGAGAGTTAAAGTTTTAACAACAAGCGATTTTTCAGTCAATAGAGAAAAAAAAACTTATGCAAAATAATAAATTTTCAAGACAAAAAGACGAATTTCCTGCAAAACAGTTGAATCGTCATCCCCATAATATATATTTTTGACGAGAAAATTGAAATTTGAACCCAAAAGTATGAATTTTTTACAAAAATTTTGAATTTTCAACAAATTGACGAGTTTTCAACAAGATAAATACATTTTCTGCTCAAAAAGATTCATTTTCAAGAAAAAATGAAATTGATAACATTTTCAGTCATATTTACATATAATACTAATACAATTATAAATTAAAAATAATAAATTTTTGACTAAAATGATGAATCTTCAACAACAACAAAAGTAATAAATTTTTTCAATTTAATATTTAATCAAAGAAATGAACTTTTAACCATAAATATGAAAAATTACCACAAGCCAGGGCATTGCTCACTTACGCGCTTCACCACGGGCAGGTTAAAGAAGATTAATATTCTGCCATAAAAGATGAATTTTCGATAAAATGGAGGAATTTTCAACATCATAGTTGAATATTCAGCTGAAGAAGATATACTTTTTAATTCAATTATTAAATAAATAATATTAAATTTATTCTGAATTTTGAATAATAATTGAACAATAATTTTGAATTAATAATAATTAATTAATTTCGAACAAATGAAAATAATTTTTAAGAAAAGGTTAATTTTGAAGAAAAATAGAAGATTTTTGAACCTAATTGATAATTCATCAACAAAAAATTGAATTTTTAACAAAGTTGGTCCACCGCCAACCAAGTAGTTTAATTTCCAACCAAAAACGAAGAATTCTCGACGAAAAATGTAATGGTTGATATTTCTATCAGCAAAATATTTAAATTTCAATCCAACAAAAACAGTTGGATTTACCAAAAAAAACGAATTTTCACCAAGACAGTTGAATCTTCAAGGTATAATTTTCATCTTACCTAAATAGAAGATCACTCATGCGCTAAATGGGCTAAAATGTGCGTAATTTGCGCCAACAGTTTCGTTATCTGCCCTACCAACAGAAACATTGTACATCAGACAGATTAGCTGAGGCTTTAATTTTTATATCTGAATATGGGATAAATATTTCAATAATGAATATTTATCTCATGAAATATTTTTTAATGCCTTCAAATAATCTGCGTAAATACTTTAAAACACCCGAAATCAATTGAAATCTCCGAATTCTTTTGAAATACCTGAAAAGCTTTGAATCCCTCTGAAATTTCTTGCAATACCTTAAAATATTTGAAATATCATAAAATTTTTTTAAATTCCTTGAAATTCTGGAAATATATTAAAATCCCTTGAAATCTTTGGAATCCTATAAAATCTGTTGAAATGATATTAAAATTTCAGAAAATCTTTTGTAATTCCTTATAATCTACTTAAAACTCTCGAAATAGTTGAAATTTAAAAAATAAGTGAACAATAATTTGTCACAAATGACAACCAGATATCGTTCCTCGAATATTACAGAATGCAGAAAATTTTTAAAAATTCATAAATTACAATTTAAACATTAATTTTACCCCCTCCACTCCCACTCGAAAAATCCTTGGAATATAAATTTCCATTTTCGGATATATGGCTACAACGAACTAATAGTCCGACAAAAAATCTAACGGTATCGTTGGATGCGTCTCGGTCATATCTCTAGGAGATACATGAATCACGACAAAAAAATTATTATTTAAACAATTATGTCGTTTATAACGTTTCTTATTTGTTTGAAAAATAAGTGAACAATAATTTGTCAGAAATGACAACCAGATATCGTTTCTCGAATATTACAGAATGCAGAAAAATTTAAAAAATGTATAAACTACCATTTAAACATTAATTTTACCCCCTCCACTCTAACTCGAAAAATCCTTGGAATATAAATTTCCATCTTCGAACATATGGCTAGAACTTAATATTAGTGCGATAAAAAATCTAAATGTATCGCTGAATGCGACTTGGTCTTATCTCAAGGAGATTCATGAATCACGGAAAAAAAATTATTATTTAAACAATTATATAGCTTATAACATTTTTTATTTGTTTAAAAAATAATTGAACAATACTTTGTCACAAATGACAACCAGATATTGTTCCTCGAATATTACAAAATGCAGAAAAATTTTATTTATTTATAAAATACCATTTGAACATTAATTTTACCCCATTCCACTCTAACTCGAAAAATCCTTGGAATATAAATTTCCATCTTCGAACATATGGCTAGAACTTACTAATAGTGCGACAAAAAATCTAAATGTATCGTTGAATGCGACTCGGTCATATCTCTATGAGATTCTTGAAGCACGAAAAGAAATTATTATTTAAATAATTATATCATTTACAACATTTTTTATTTGTTTGAAAAATAAGTGAACAATAATTTGTCAGAAATGACAACCAGATATCGTTCCTCGAATATTACAGAATGCAGCAAGAATTTAAAAATTTATAAACTACCTTTTAAACAATAATTTTACCTTCTCCACTCCCAGTCGAAAAATCCTTTGAATATAAATTTCCATCTTCGAACATATGGCTAGAACGAACTAATAGTTTGACAAAAAATCTAAATGTATCGTTGGATGCGTCTCGGTCATATCTCTAGGAGATTCTTGAATCACGAAAAAAAAATTACTATTCAAACAATTATATTGTTCATATCATTTTTTATTTGTTTAAGAAATAAGTGAACAATAATTTGTCACAAATGAAAACCAGATATCCTTCCTCGAATATTACAGAATGCAGAAAAATTTTGAAAATTTATAAACTATCATTTGAACATTAATTTTACCCCCTCCACTCTCACTCGAAAAATCCTTAGAATATAAATTTCCAGCTTCGACCATATGGCTAGAACGAACTAATGGTCCGATAAAAAATCTAAAGTTATCGTTGGATGCATCTCGGTCACATCTCTAGGAGATTTTTGAATCACGAAAAAAAATTATTAGATTTGGTTGGTTGCCTTCTCATTTTTCTTTCCTCTTTTTTATTTTTGTCCGAAGAAACAAAATTTTATTTTGTTTTGAGGAATTACGATAGGAGCATTGTGTGGTATTTGTCCAAATTTTATCGTAAGATTCTTGGTTTATTCTCAATAATTTATGCATTGACTTGAGTGTTGGACGTTAAATGGGATTTTAAATTTGATTTCAATCTGATTTAAGATTCTTAAATTTCGATCAAAATTCATATCTTTTCGTACGAAATTCAACTTTAGCGTTGCAAAAACTTTATTTCCAAATTCGTTTTTTTGGTTCAAGCATTCAACTATTTTAGTTCCTTAGTTCTTTTTCAGTTAGTCACTATTTTAATACTTTCGATAAAAAGAAACTTCTTCGTTTCAAATACAATTGTTTTGTGGAAAATTCATTTTTTTCCCTTTTTTGCCTCAAAAATAATACTATTCAGGTTGGAAATTGAACAGTTCGTTGAAAATAAGCTATTTGATCGATAATTAACTTTAACTTGAAACTTCCTTTTTTCAGGTTTAAAAGTCAATTGTTTTGTAGAAAATTGCTTTATCTTTTCTTCTGAGGATTCATCTATTTTGGTTAACGATTTATTTATTATTTTGTCGAAAATTCGTCCTTTTTGGTTGAGATATCAACTATTACATATTTTTCCCTCTTGAATTGAAAGTTTAATTATTTTAGTAGAAAATTTCGCTATTTGTTTGAATGTAAACTTTTTAATTGAAAATTCCTATTTTTTGGTCGAAAATTATCGAATAAAATATTACCTATGTGTTCATGGAATGAGATGTATCATTTCCTGAATAGTTTTCTGTGAATATCATTAATTTTGTAGTCAACTGCGTTTAATTCTCTTATTTTTTTTAGGGCAGAAAAATTTTCAAAATAGTCTATAGTTTTAGCTGTAACTTTTCGAAGGAGTTGTTTTGGCTATTGGAAACATTCAAATTTTGATCAAGTTCTTTAGATGACGTCCTGAGCTACTTGGTGCCCGTTTCCGTGCAGCCGGGTCTTCAAAGACTTGAGCCGTTCTACCGTTCAGCCATCACCCACGCTTTAGCCGGATATTTCCAAGATTATTGCCATGCCTGAGCCATGCATACTTTTTCCGCTAAAGTAAGTGAAGAAACCTTGTTATTGGTTGAAAAAAGAGAATTGTGTTTAAAAATTAGGTAGCTGAAGATGTAATTCGTTGTTTCACAGAACCGTACGACAAATTTTACCAAATATTTGTTGGAAGCAAGAAAATGAGTTTTTAATTTAAGTAAATATATCTGTCGACCTAAGATGCGAAATATGATGTTCAGAATAAGCGCGTAACAAAGTGGACGAAATATCAGTTTATTCAAAGAACCAAGTTCTTGATTTAAAGGAAAGAACTAAAGAATTGTTTTCAAAACATCTTGATTTATGAAAATAACGCAGCCTCTGAAGAAAGAAAAAATTAATAGACCTAATTAACTAAGTTCATGATATGTTTTCTGCAGCAATAGTTTACGGAATATATAGACCTACTTTGAATGGATCAGAAATATATATTTGGCAAATGCATAGTTGAAAAGTCTGATTTATTCGAGGCTTTTTTGCTTCTTCTTCGTTAAGTGAAAAACAAAATACTTTTCAGGAAGAAATTAATTGTGATTATTGAATAATTGTGATAAATATTTACAGCGGCTTCTATCTCTTCTAGATTTTTTCTTCTTCATCAATTAATGTACCTAAGTATTGACAGTCTCTTCTCCCCCTTTTTCTTCATTAATTTATACCTGATGCGGTTAGTGACAAGTGGAGAACAAGAATATTTTAAAATACCCTAGAATCCTAGAAATTCTTTAAAATAAGTTGGAATATATTCAAATTTCTTGGTCTTTTTTAACATATACTGATAAGCTTTTAAATTCTTTGGAATGACCTTGAAATATTTGAAAATCACTTTCAATTTTGGAAATCTGTTAAAATCCGCCAAATCTTTTGAATAAATTCTTTGAAATTTCATTAGTATATTAAAAAATCCCTTGAAATATCGTAAAGTTGCCCGAAATCTGACAATATTCCTGAAAATGGTAGACCTCTAAAAATTCAGATAAGAAATTTTTTCGCACTACTAATATTTGTAGCATATAAAATTCATAGAGAAAAATACAGGCATCAGTATTGCAAATATTGCAAATAGGCAAATTGAATTCATTTGCACGATATTTTCCACAGAAATAACTGATAAATCCTCTGATACAACTCTATATGCATATACATTTGTTTGGATTCTTTCACATTGAAAATCAATCAGTAAAATTTATCAAACGAAAAAACTTACCTGTAAGTGAAGTTTGATTCTATTTTTATGGATGCCTCCATTGAAATTTATAGAAGGTATTTATTATTATTATTAGTTGGGTTGAGACCGTAACAGCCCCTGACGCTTGGGTAATCCCATTACGTCCTCTTATGAGCCTAAGCGTGACCCCAGAGCTCTCTCCATAACAAGAGGACTCTCTGATGCAGTAACTGCCCGTGAGTGTTAAAAGTTTCCCCGCAATCGCAGGGCAGTGACTCAGGGCTGTCTCATCATCCATTCCGCACAGACGACAGAGGAGACTTTTCGAAAGCCCTATCTTATGTCTGTGATATCCGAGGTTCCCATGTTCTATAAACATTTCTGTTAGGACTTTGATCTCTTTTCTCGCGAGCTTGAGTATTTCTCTTGCTCGGTTAAGGTTAAGCTTTGAGCTCAAGAGTGTTTTGACTGTCTGCAACCAGAGACCAAATCCCATTCATTCTGATGTTCCTCAGTCAGCCAACTGTTAATTTCTTCAGTGTCTGACCTACTGGAAATACCTACAACTGGCTCGGGTCCAGTAAAATTTCTTCTTGCTGCTAGTTTGGTTAGCCTATCCGATATCTCATTGCCCTTGATACCGCTGTGTCCGGGAATCCATAGCTGAGTAACTTTGCTTTCCGTCGCTAGCATATTGAGTGCCTCAAATCACTCTCATACTAATAGCGACGTGGTCGTTGTTCCATTCAAGGCCAGTATAGCAGCCCTGCTGTCTGAGCAGATACGGATGTTGTTCCCTAACTTGGAATTGCGACTAGCGTTTAAACTTATATGTGTTATTGTTCTTTTTTTTGTCCACCTTGATATATGCTTTGTTAACTTCTTTACTGATGCTGAATAAATTGTTGTTAACTGTTCTGATTGGGAAATGTGAACTTTTGTAATTACGTACCCCCCTCCCCCCTCTACCAATTTTTAGTCTTGCCTGAGCTAGTAGTTTTGTAGACCCTATCTTAAGTTTCATCTATTTTGATTACTGTTTATGTATACGGATAACTTGCTATAATTTATTATTGATCATTTTTAAAAATTTGGCAAAGTAACTTTGGGTCAACTTATCTTCGGACTTCCGACTATCTTTTACTTTTATTTTTTTTTTAATTTTGGATTGATGTTTGTTTTGAGTTAGGGTGAGCCCTTCTTCCAGAGGTTGTGAGACCTTATGTGTGTCCTGAAACGTTTAGCATTCAGTGACTTTCTCGCTTCTTTCTCGTTTCATGTAATTTGGTCTAATTTATTTAATTTGATTTATTTTGATTAGGGTCCGATGTGTGCTATTTAAAGAGACCACTAGATTTTATAAATTCAATTTTAACTAGAAAAAACTGGCATCACAATTGAACGAAATTTCTAAAAATTTCAAAAGATTTCCAAAGATTTCCAAAATTGCCAAAAAAGAATCTGGAAGATCTTGAAGCAATTTTTTTAATTTAATGATAAATTCGAATCAGTTTAGAAGATATTTAGATAATTTTGAAAAAAATTTCAAGAATAATTTAAAACTAGAAAAGATACTGAAATAAATCTTATTTCGAAAAATTTATTTTAAGAAGAAATGGAAAAAAATGTTTAATTATTCAAAAGATTTCCAAAATTTTCAGAAAATTTTCTCGAAAATTATAAGGCAATTTTTTCATTTTGCAGAATTTCGAAAAAAAAATAGGAAAATTTTTACTTATTTAAAAATATGTTGAGAAGTTTTGAAAAAGTTTCAAAAATAATGTCAAACCTGGAACGATTTCGAGAAATTTAAAACAATATGTAGATTTTGGAAGATTTTGTAAAAGAAGGTTTTCACAAATTTTGAAAGATTTCAAGAGAATAAAAAATTTAGGCTAAGATTCCTGGGAAAATTGAAATGATAATTAATTCCGAAAAATTAATTTCAAGATAAAATTGAAAAAAAATGAAAATACTTCGAAAGGTTTCGGAAATTGTAGAAAAAGAACTTGGAAGATTTAAAAGCAATTTTTCCATTTTTAGCAGCATTTAAAAAAACATTTTAACTTGAAACAATTGGAAGAAATTGATAACAAAATGTAGATCTTTGAAGTTTAAAAAAAAAGGAACTTTTTAAGACTATCGAAAAAAGGGAACTTTATTAGAGTTTCGAAAGGTTTCAGAAAAATAAAAAAGTTTTTGTTTGAAGATTCCCGAGAAAATTTAAATGATTTATTATTTTGACAAATTAATTGTAAGATAAAATTGAAAATTATTTCAAAATATTTATAACGAAACAAAATAAATTATTTTCTAGCTTTAAAAAAAATATATAAATGCAGTCGTGAGTATTTTTACCAGTATCACTTCGACAATAATACTCTCTCTCATTCGATCGATCCCATCCCTCTTCTCGTGCACGGCAGAGAGCTAGTCGATTAGCCTAGTGGTTGCGACGAGACCGGAACCGATGGGGCTCGGATAGGTTAACCTATCTGGTGCCTGAGAAATAAAAAACAACGAGATTCGTGGGTTGTTCCTGAGTCCAAAGAGTGCGACTCACGAACTCTATATAATCCGGTTTTTGTGTCGCAGCCGCAGGTAAGTGGCAGCCAAAAATAATTTAATACAACTAAGTTTTCCAATCCTGGGCTATCCCCGGCCAGGACGTGATTAGCCGTGGTGCACACGTGGTTCTTGGAAAACTTGGTTATAATAAATATATGCACACATATACAGATATATATATATATATATATATTTATATATATATACACACACATGTACGCATTCGTTACAACATGCGAAGCCCATGGATGAGTCCCATTAATCTCAAGCGCCTTTCTTTTATCCTTCTGTTCTATCTACTCTCTCTCTCTCTCTCTCTCTCTCTCTCTCTCTGTTTGTTTCCTATTTCCTTCCTTACTCATTATTCTAGACATAATTAATATATATGTATACATAGTGAAGATTAGTCCTTCACTTACCTGCTCAGCATTTCATTCTGAGCATCCCAGGTGTTGCTTCTATATGATTTCTATTGCATGTAATATTCTTAAAGTCTCTATGAAGGTTCTTTCCTTCATTTGTATATACTAACGCCTAGTTCTTGTGGTGTTACCTAGCACACACTCGCAATTACCTTACTGTCTGTAGCATTTTTCTTCGTTTTCTTAATAACTAAAGCCTTTACAAAGATTAAGAGAATCAATGGAATAATTTTGTTTTGTTAAAAATTTGGATTGAAATGCAGATTCGTAGATAGGTTGTAATCCCTTGCACAAGAAGTAAATTTTAAAGTCCAAGCAGTTTTGACAATCTTCCCTCGTTATTAGCAGGTACGTCCTTTTAGTTTCTTCTAACGCAATGTACTCGGTCCTAGGTTGGATACAGGCTCTTCCAGTTCTGTTTTCCAAAATGGGTTGGAGTACTGGTACGGGATGAATTTGGTACAATATGTATTCGCTTTTATCCAAAAGAGGAATATGTAGAGTATTTTTTAATTTCTCTCTATTGGTCGTTATTGTGGTCGTAGCAATATGTATGAGATTGTACAGGCTAATTTATGGTCCAGGTAGCGGAGACATGACCTTGGGAGCATGGTCCTGTATGTCTCTCAGAATCGGCTTCAACTGTTCGGATGTAAGTAGCATAGTGTGTAATTTACCTTGCTGAGCTGAATGAATAGAGTTCAATCGATGGTTCGCAGATCGAATGTAGTCATCTAAGCCAATTTCCATCAAATTCAGGGTCTTCATCAGCATCTGTTGGTATTCCACCTCGGTGTTCATTGCGATGATCATATTAACTTTGTCAACCAAAGATTGAAGATCCTGTTGTATTTGTTTATCATTAGCTTCCGCATGAGTGTGAAGCTCCTCTATCATATTGAAAGAGTGTTAAAATCAGCAATTTGATGAAAATGTAATTTTCTTTATTACTAAATATATATCATCCATTACTCAGTTTTATGGTATAAACTGAAAAAAATAGAAATTGATATCTGGATATTTAATTATGGAACGATAATCTTCAAATATTATGGGGTTAAACCTAGATATTAAAATTTAATATCCAGACACAAAAGAATCACTGATTCATATTCTAGAGTAAAAATATCAGATTGGAAGCGTTACATTAAAAAAGCTTAGAACTCGACTTCAACGAAATAATAGGTACCCAATGGGGCTGTTGTCTTTCCTTTTGGAACGTGCAAGATTTCAGTTGAAGTTTATGGTGAGAGAGGAAGGGTTCCGGGGTGAAGGCGACATTTCCATTTCAGGTAGTGCAGGTCTTTTCACGATGACGACGAAATTATACCTATACCTTTTCAAATCATCTTCAATCTTACTAGAATTTGTGAGGTTTTTCACGAATCCGAACCTATTCATTACTATTTATTAATTCTTATGGTAAGCTCGGTAAATAATAAAATTCATCTCCAATTTCCCAGTAGGGTGGGTCAAAAAGAAATACTTTTGTAATTTGACATCGCTACAATGAGTATAAGTAGCGTATTGTGGTTCTCAAAAAGTATAATTAATTTGAAATCGATCCACGTGCAGCTTGGTTACCCCTGCTCGAAAAAAAGGTTGGATAATTTTCTTCTTAGCAGAGTTTTACACTTTTCTTAAGGTTTAATTTTCTTTACATACCTGCATTTCAGAAAAATCTTCTCAATTTTTTGCAAATTTAAATCAATCATTTTTCTGAGAATAATTCCTATTCACTTCGCCTCTGTTTTCGGGGGAAAATTAATAGGTTTGTGAATAAAAGAATTGTTTGGGGTACTCGCACACTTTCCAGTGACAAAAATGCTCGAGGAAAAAAATCTCCAAGACCCAGGAATTGAAATTGGAAATACAGCAAATTTTTTAAATTTTGATTTTATTATTTGATGAAACAATCTTTACCACTTGTGGATCAAACATTTTTCTGACCACGTGTAAGCTTTTTAAATGTAAAAATATTGTATTTAGGCTTAAGCATAAACTAGAAAAATGCACAAGACCCACAAGTCAAAATTAGAACTACAGTAATTTTTTATTATTTTTTTTATTCCTGGGCTTTGTCGATTTTTTTCTAGTGTATTTCTATGCTTATGAATTCCAGACATGCTCAAAAAATTATAAAATCACAAGTGAAGACGATAATTCTATTGAATAACAAATTCCAAATGTTTAAAAACTACTGTAATTGGAATTTCGCCTCCTGGGTCTTGCGCGTTTTTTTCTAGTGTATTACTAAGCCTAAAAACTCCAAACATACGAAAAAATTCTAAAATCACAAGTGAAAAAATTTATCATGTCAAATACCAAATTCCAAAATTTGAAAAATGACCGTAAATCTCATTTCGACCCCTAGGTCTTGTGGATTTTTTTCTAGTGTATTTCTATATTTCAAAAGTCCACACATGCTCAGAAAAAGCTTATTTCAATAGTAAATTTTTTTGGAAAAATTTTCTGAAGAAAAAATGTTGTCCCAAAAATGTCAAAAGCGCTATAGGCTTCAATGACAACAATAACATTCAAAATTTCGTTAGTAAATTTTATGAGGAAAGATTTTCCAGAGAAAAAATGTTTTCACAAAAATGACAAAAGCACTAGCGGCGTCAATAACAACAATCACATTAGAAATTTCGATGGTAAATTTTCTGAAGAAAATTTTCTGAAGCCAAAATTTTTTACCAAAAATGTCAAAAGCGCTATAGGCTTCAATAACAGCAATAACATTCAAAATTTCGTTAGTAAATTTTATGAGGAAAAATTTTCTAGAGAAAAATTTTTTTCCCAAAAATGTCATAAGCACTACCGGCGTCAATAACAACAATAACATTTAAAATTTCGATAGTCAATTTTCTGAGGAAAAATTTTCTAAAGGAAAAATTTTTTACCAAAAATTTCAAAAGCGCTATGGGCCTCAATAGCAACAATAACATTAAAAATTTCGATCGTAAATTTTCTTAGGAAGAATTTTCCGAAAAAAAATTTTTTCACCAAAAATGACAAAAGCGCTATAGGATTCAATGACAACAATAACTTTAAAAATTTCGATAGTGAATTTTCTGAGGAAAAATTTTCTGGAGAACAAATTTTTTTCCCGAAAACGTCAAAAGCGCAATACGCCTCAATAACAATAATAACATTAAAAATTTCAATAGTAAATTTTCTGAGGGAAATTCTTCTGAAGAAAAAATTTTTTCCCAAAAATGTCAAAAGCGCTATAGGCTTCAATAACAACAATAACATTAAAAAATTTCGATAGCAAATTTTCTAAGGGAAAATTTTTTTAAGAAAAATGTTTTCCCCAAAAATGTCAAAAACGCTATAGGCTTCAATAACAACAATGAAATTCAAAATTTCGATACTAAATTTTCTGAAGAACAATTTTCTAGAGAAAAAATTGTTTCCCAAAAATGTAAAAAGCACTACCGTCCTCAATAGCAACAATACAATTTGAAATTTCGATAGTAAATTTTCTGAGGAAAAATTTTCTGGAGAAAAAATTTTGTCACAAAAATTTCAAAAGCGCTATGGGCCTCAATAACAACAATAACATTAAAAATTTCGATGGTAAATTTTTTGAGGAAAGAATTTTCTGAAGAAAAATTTTTTTACCAAAAATGTCAAAAGCGCTATAGGCCTCATTAACAACAATGACATTAAAAATTTCAGTGGTAAATTTTCTGAGGAGAAATTTTTATGAAAAAAGATTTTTTTCCCAAAAATGTCAAAAGCGTTTAGGCCACAATACCAACTATAAGATTAAAAATTTTGATGGTAAATTTTCTGAGGACAAATTTTCTGAACCAAAAATTTTTTACCAAAAATGTCAAAAGCGCTATAGGCCTCAATAACAACAATAACATTCAAAATTTCAATCGTAAATTTTCTGAGGAAAAATTTTCTGAAAAAACATTTTGTCCCAAAAATGTCAAAAGCGCTATAGGCTTCAATAACAACAATAACATTCAAAACCCAAGAGATGAATTTTCAAACAAAAAAATTTATTTGTAACAAAGTGGTTCAACGTTTACCAGAGTACATAGTTGAATTTTCAATTAAAAAAAAATAATAATAATTTTCAGCCAACAATGGAATAGTTACATTTTCAACTTGAAAAATTAATTTTTTAACCAACAAAAAAAGTTTTTAATCAAGTAGTTCAACTTCCAACCAACGAAATTAATTTTTAACAAAAATAATTAATCTTTAACTGGAATAGTTTAATTTTCAATTTAAAAACTTAATTTTCAGCCAAAAAGATGAATTTTTAAGTAAAATTATGAATTTTCAACAAGAAAAATATGATTTTTTAATAAATTGGTTCAACCTTCACCCAAATAATAGAATTTTCTATAAAAAAAGATGAATACAAGAACACAATCTTAATCTTGTTACATTTTCAACGTAGAATAGTTCATAAATGAAATACAGTGAAACCTGGATTTAGCTCCCCTGTACTTTGTCCTTCCCAGAATTGACGCCGTGCCCTGGGGTATGCACTCAGGCGTGACGAAACATAGAGAGAAACAGGAGAGACATAAAACAGGAGAGAGACAAAATAGTTCCGAGTCCCTGGATTTAACGTCAAGGTCAGCCCCAAACCCGGCGCTAAATCCAGGTTGTACTGTTAAACAATTTCAAATTCAAATTAAAAAGTTTCAAATGTACTATCCTTGGCAGTTAAAGTACGTTTATTTGAAATTCCCTGACTTTTTCCTGATTTTTTCTCTGACCCACCATAAGCAAAATTCGAGGAATTTTCCAGGTTTTTCAGTGTAAAAAATATTTAAGGACTTTCCCAGGTTTTCAAGTATTTCCAGGATGCTAGAAACCCTGTTTAAAGTTGAACTGCTTTGTTAAAAAAAAATGTTGTTGAAGATTCATCATTTTACTTAAAAATGTATCTCTTTTGGTAACAAATTTAACTATTTTGTTGAAAATGCGTTTTTTTTTCGGTTGACAATTCAACTACTTAGATAACGTTTAACTAATTTATTAAAAATTGATGTTCTTGGTAAAAGATTTATATTCCTGGTTGAAAATATAACCATTTTGTTAAAAATTCGTTGTACTTTTTTCCAAGGAGGGGAAGTGAGGGGAAATTAGGGGAATTAAGGGTGGGGATTCGGGGAAGTAAGGGGAAATAAGTGAAGTTAAAGTAGGGGAACTTAGAGAATGGATATCAGGGAACGTGAGGGGAAATGAGGGGAGGGAAAGTAGGGGAAGAGAGGGGAAATAGGAGAGGAAAATTCGGGCAAAGAAGAGGAAGGCGGGGCAAATCTTTTTTAGTTGAAAATTCACTTTTTTAGATATGTCAGATATCCTCTTAATGAAATCTAAAAATCAAATAAGAGATATCACTTTCCAAAACAATATCTAAAAAATGTGATACAAGAAACTCATTTCTAAAATTTGGAACCTCATAAAACTGACTATCCTTTAAGACCAGTTATTTCAACAATAGATTCTCCAACTAGAAAATTGGAAGAATTATTGAGTCAAATTATTAAAAAATCATTCAAGTGGGGGTGGGGGGCTACGCATTTTCTGACTGGTTACGGACTTGCATTCAGTCATGCTGGTCCCTTTTTCCAGGTTTAACTAGGGGGGGGGGGGAGTAATATACAGACTAAAGTCGCGTTCAAAAGTATAGGCCCCTCACTTTTTTTGATTGCAAATCGTACCAAAAAAATCTATGAAATATCTAATAAAGAGCATCTGAAGCTTGAAGCAGAATCGTTCAGTCGAAATCAATTCCATTTCTCGCAACCACTTGAGTGTTTTTTCCCTATTCTGGAGGATTACACATAAAATAGAAAGATTATATTGGTGATTCATCTTAATGATAATTCGAGAGCAAAAAAAAAGTGAAAACGCAATGCGTTATCCACTCAAATAGAATCGAAAATAATAAATGGACGCGACAAACACACGCCTATAAGTACCATGAGCGCGGACGGTAAAAAAAGACCTGTTGCTTACTGCACTAGAATCTGTTACACCTCATCAGATGTACCACTAATATTCTCGGAAATTCTCAGTCGTCAAAAAATGCACATAACAAAAAATGTACATCTCAATGAAATCTACAACTTTTGTTCAGAAGATTTTAAGAAATTTTGAGTATTGGCTAAGATAAACGCAAAAACCATGATTTTTATGTTGTATTTGACTGGCCACGAAGGTGCGTTTAGTCACTATCGTTCCTTTTTCAACTTTTCCTTTTGCCCTTTTTCGTAACTAGTCAGTAAATGCGTAACCCCCCCCCCCCCACACTTAAACCTGGAAAAGGAGACAAGCACAACTGAACACATGTAGCCCCCCCATTTAAATCTGTAAAAGGAGAAGACCATAACTGAACGCATTTTCGTAACTAAACTTGGATCCAAAAGTATAGGCCAAAAGTAAATGCATCTTGAAGAAGTTGAAACGGCCTTGCTTCGGTCTACCACATCTGTTTTGGATATTGGGCATGCTTCTGGAATTACTATTGTCATAGAAAGGGTACTTTTTTTACTGCCACTTGTCCCGCTGTGCTGGTTAGATGCATGACGAAACGCCACATTTTGAGCCATTAAACGGCTTGCTATCTTCATTCGTTCGCAAGATAAATTTTTTGTAAATGAATCACCGTAAAAAGTAAACTATTGCATATTTCAGCATTTTGGAAAATGCATTGCATTAAGAAATGCTCAAAGAATATCTGTGAATTTTTTCAGATTTTTCCTAACGTCGCCCTCCTTCTGAGAAAAGATGAAATTTGGCTTTTTATTAGATATTTCAGAGATTTTTTGTGTGCGAGCCGAAATCAATAAAAGTGTGGGGCCTATACTTTTGGACCCGACTTTAGTTACAGAAATGCGTTCAGGTATGGCCTTCTCCTTTTACAGGTTCAAATGGGGGGGGGGCACATGCGTTCAGTTATGCTTGTCTCCTTTTCCAGGTTCAAGGGGGGGGGGTCTACGCATTTACTGAAGAATTACGAAAAAGGACAAAAAAAAAGTTAAAAAAGGAACGATAGTGACTAAACTCACTTTCGTAGCCACTCAAAAACTACATAAAATATTATTGTAGAAAAAAAGCCGGGGGAACCTAACACTGCTAAAATCTATAATTTTCTAAGTATCACATGCCCTTAAAGCAACTTTTTTTAATTTAATGAAAAATTCGCATCAGTTTAAAAGATATTTGAAGATTTTGAAAAAATTTAAATAATAATTAAAAACTAGAAAAGATTTCAAGAAATGTAAAACAAAATGTAGGTTTTGGAAGATTTTGAAAAAAAAGGTTTTTAATAATTTTGAAAGATTTCAAGAGAATAAAAAAGTTAGGTTAAGATTCCTGGGAAAATTTAAATAATATTTAATTTTGAAAAATTAATTTTAAGATAAAATTGAAAAAATTTTAAATACTTCGAAAGGTATCGAAAATTGTCGAAAAAGAATTTGGAAGATTTAAAAGAATTTTTTTTCATTTCTAGCAGCATTTAAAAAAACATTTTAACTTGAAACAATTTCAAGAGATTGAAAACAAAATGTAGATCTTTGAAGTTTCGAAAAAAAGGAACTTTTCAAGAGTTTCGGAAGGTTTCAAGAAAATAAAAAAGTTTTTATTTAAAGATTCCTGAGAAAACTGAAGTTATTTTTTATTTTGAAAAATTAATTTTAAGATAAAATTGAAAATTATTTCAAAATATTTATAACGAAAAAAATAATTATTTTCTAGCTTTAAAAAATATATATAAATTTGTATAATTTAGTTCAATTTAACGTTAATGTCAATTTTCAATAATCATTATAAATGTCAATAAAAATAAAATTCAATTGAAATGTACTATTTTCAGTTTAAAATATTTACATATGTCAATGTTGAAAATGTAATGTTCAATTTGTAGAATTATTATTGATACTCTGTGAAAAGTGTATTCGTATTCAATCATCAAAATAATGTTTTCTTCACTTTTCATTAGAACTTATTAATTTATTGGATATTTAATATGCTACCAAATATTTTTCCGAGATAAATATATGCAGAAAAACGTATTTTAACAATTAAAATAAATTAAATTGGTATTTTCCCCATGAATTTGAATAATTGTCGGCCTAAGAGTACAGCCAGCGCCGCCAATCGGCCGTCCACAAATCTCATGACACATTTATTCTACAGGCCTAGGGTTTTAAGTCCATGAAACGTTTCATTGAAACATTGAAAGTTTCTTGAAACAATGAAAAGTTTCATGGGACCAAAGTTTCTGAAATTTTTCAAAGTTTCACAAACACGTATGCGCTTGCGCATTCATGTCAGGTTGGGGATTGTCCATAAAATACGTAACGCAAAATTCCGAAAATTTCGTGACCTATCTGTCTGTTTTTAACGCTACCGTAACAAGCTTACTGTAAAGCTGTCTATCTGTTCACAATAACGTAACGTTTACTAGGTGAATATGAAATAAGTAATTTGATAGTAATATAAATGATCAAAAACGTTCGTTTATTGGGCAGATATTTTTTATACGAAAATAGTGATATATACCATTATTTAAAAGTTATGAATAATGTAAATGATATTTTTTTAAGAACTATAAAAATCAGTTTTATATCGATGTCTTTGCAAGCATTTTAGGCCCTAGTCCCCACGTCAACCCAAAGGCTCTCCTACACATCCAAAAAGTCATGACAAACTTCCTACATTGGGTCTCCAGGTGCTTTGCCCAGTTCAGCTTGCTATCTAGGATTACTCCCAGATATCTAACCGAATCTAAAAACGTCAGCTTCCCACCGCAAAACACAGGAGCGTCGACTTTTGGAATTTTATAATTTTTAGTGAAAGTGACCTTGACTGGGACTTGCTCCAACAACATCCTAGTCATTTAAAAATTAAATTTAGATTTGACAAATTATAAACAGGAAAGTAAAAAAATTTAATTGAATAATAAAATTGCAATCGTTTTCAAATTGCTTTCAAAATCATGATATTATGAATTAGGCTTGAATTCTTGTCGATAGTGTCGAAAATAATTTTATTCAAACTGAAGTGTGCTACATATAAATGTACAAAAGTTTTGTTTTCAAGTGTTTCAAATAATACACAATTATGTATTTTTTTAACCAACTCAACTAATTAAATGTTAACAACTAGAAATTTCATTGAGATTTGACAATAATTGTCCTTTTTTCTAGTGTATCAAGCAAAGAAAATTATCTTTAAAAAAAACCTCAGACTATAAATGAAAGCAATATTACTCCAAAAGATCAAATTGACATGGAGTTTATTAATGTTAATATGTAAATAACTTATACTTTTCAGGTGAAGATAACGTTCTTTATCCATTTATGCTTATATTGAATATTTCCGTAGTCTATTGTTTTTAATATTTCGTTTGGATGCTCTTTCATTCTACCACAAAATTTTTTAGCTTATCTATAGATATATGCCTGAATATATTCAATTTCAATTTCCTTATGCATCTGTACAATAGGTGTATATCTAGGATAATTACCAATTATTCGAAGAAATTTGGTTTGTATTCTCTGGAGTATGAGGTAATTTGAGTTACATATTAAACTCCAACTCGGACAAGCATATGTTAACATTGGCCTGCCAACACTTTCAAACAGTAGTGTTTTATTACTAACTGACAATTGTGATTTTTTATTCATTATTGGATATAGAGATGTTAAGGTTCCTATAGCTCTTTGCGCTGTATATTCAACATGTCTCGTGAATGTTAGTCTATGCTCCAGTATTAGCCCTAAATATTTAATGCTTTCTGACAACATTATACTAACATTTTTCAATTTGATATTTTGAATTATATCTGGTCGTCTCTTTGTTATTATGATAGCTTCAGTCTTAACTATGTATATAGGGCTGTATCATCTGCATATAGGCTTACATGCACTTTATCTATTTTTGGAATATCATTGATGTACAAAGTGAATAATGTGGGTCCAAGTACTGAGCCTTGTGGGACTCCTGCAGCTATATCTTTAATTGAGGACTTTTTATCATCAGAATGTGCACACATTTTCCTATCAGCAATGTATGACTTAGTTAAATGTACTAGGTATGATGGAAGCTTATATTCAATTAGTTTGTATATCAGCCCTTGATGCCATACAGTATTAAAAGCCTTTTCGATCTCCATTAGTAATACACTTTTCCTCCCTAGGGAGGAAAAGAAAACTCGGCTGCATTCAGCCACTTTCGCTTCGCTCTACAGGCATTGAAAAACGATCTTTCGATGAAGGTATGATGAAAATATATTTTAATAGCTTCTCCACAAGAGAAGCAAACGGAAAAGGTCTTATTTTGACGAAAAAAATTTACCTTTTTTCAAAAATAGGCCATATGCCACCGAAGTTCAAAAATATTTACAATTCTCATAAATTTCAGAAAATGACTAATGTCAGCAAAGATAGGAATTATTGATGGCATCAATGAAATTTACGTTTCGAAAGTATTTTTGGTACTTATTCGAAATTATTTACAATTCCTATGATTTTCGGAAAATAATTTATTGCTTTCGGTGACATGTTTGGAACTGATGTTTTAAAACTTTTTGGCACACTTTTTCGAACAATTTGGAATTCTACAGAATTCAAATCAGTTGCCGTGTAAAGTTGCACCATAGATATTCACAACCTCCTGCAAATTTGAAATTACGTGGCTTCAGCTTTTTTGCGCACACACTCTTGTTAATGACACATGCACTCACGTCTATCTAACGCGAGCTTCTAATTGGTTAATCTTTAATTGTAAATTACTCAATAATTATTAACTCTACAACAAAGGACCCCGCACCAAATACTCGGTAAAAAAGGTCCCGGTGGAATTTTTAAAGTTTTTGATACTAAGCATTTAGCGCATCGCCCGAACGCTTAGCGCTTATCACTTCTAACGCGATTACATCACATTGTTCGTCCATTTGAATCTTTTTCTGTATAAACTTGCACGAGAGCAATGCAAAGGGTGGAAAAAAGTCTGTGACATATTCCACTCTACAGGTGAAAATATGTACCAAAATCTGACTTTTAAATCGTCGTAGCGCAAGAAATGTTCATAATTTGAATTTTTGCGATCAGGATTTTTTGATCAGCACAGCATAAACTAAAAAATATCAAAAACTTTGAAAATTCCACAGGGACCTTTTTTTACTATGTATTTGGTGCGGGGTCCTTTTTATAATTATTTTTTACTTTATTTTTTATGAGGAATTCAAAAATATGAAAATGTACCTGGAGTACTGGGACACCCTGTATATTATTATTGGTTAGAGAAAATTGATATTGGTAAAATAAATAGAATATTTTGAGCTCTGTAAAGGATAGTTTTTTACTAAAACGGGTTGTATTTTTGGTCTAAATGTGTCAAATTTTGTTTCCTAAGCGTATGGTACCAACAGTTGCGTTCCTTGGAAAACGATTATTATATTCACGAAAATTAACAATAATTAATCATTTTAATAATTTTGGGATATTTTAAGGCGCCAGGAGTAAGGTTTAAAATTATTTTAAGAAGAAAGGAAAAATATGAATTTATTTTTACACAAAATGGAACAAGTTTGAGGGATGCGTCATCAAAATAAAATCATTGCATTTTTTAGGACACACTGATATACATACATATATATATATATATATATATATATATTCGGTTTCGGTTTCTATTCCTTTGGAATAGAACTGAAGGGCCTATGACAAATCTGCGTTATTAAAATTTACCGAACTGCCATGTATTATTTAACCTTTTGCACGTCACAAATTATTACAATAATGTCAAACAGTCTCCTTTTGGTCCATATATCCCAATAGTATTTAAAAGTTTAGTAAACTTTCCTAAACAAATTTTCTCCGTGTATATATATTTCCTTTGAAATTTTTAATTTTTGAAATTATAGAACGATTTTTTATGTGAGAAATCTTTTAAGAGTAAAATAAAATTTATCCAGAGTACAAAAAGTCACATTGACATTTCATTGGGCTCCCGGATAAAGTCCCGCTAAAGTACTGGGTATGAGGCAAAACTGTACTCAAGTACACTGAAAAAAAAATTTGGATCCAAAGAAATGGATTTCTTTGATTCCATTTATTGGAGCCAAAGAAAAACCGTTTACTTAATTGTACTGAATATTGTTTAAAAGCAACAAATTCGTGCAATGATTCAAAGAAATAATTCCTTCGGGTGCCATTTCTTTGAAACAAAGAAATATTTTTTGGTCTCAGAATGTGAGATAATTAACTCAAGGAATGGATATCTTTAAAACTAAGAACCTACTTTCCTTGAATGTCGTTTTCGCATCCAAAGAAATATTTATTTAGTTCAATGATTTTGAGCCTTTGAATTAAAAAACATTCTATTTGAAATAAGTAATTCATCGATGCGTAAAAAAAAATATTTTGGTTTCTTTCAATCAAAGAGATATTGAGATAACTGAAAGAAACATTAATTAAGTGAAAGCGATATTTCTTTCATATAAAGGGATTGACACTGTTGTTCTAATAGAACATGTAATTAGTCGAATAAAGTAATTTTTTTACTTAAGCAATAATTTATTCACTTGGAAGATATTTTTCTTTTGGTAAATAGGGTGAAGCGATTTATGCCCAATAAACATTTCCTTCAAGTGAAGAAATATATTTTTGAAATAATTTCATACATCATTCGCTCGAAAAAATATTTGGGTAAAATTCCTTCTTTGTATCGAGTAGTTCAGAACATATGTCGCCAGGTGCGCAGAGTTTATGGTCCTACAATAGAAATGGATTCTCCAGTCTTTAAGGTAGCCATCAATTTTCACCATAGATATAATCTGAAAAAAATGTGGTGATAGGTGTTTGTCGACCATCATGATCATTGGTCAGTTGGTCTTGCTTTAAAATCTTTTTTCTACTCAGCGAAAATGAAAATAAATATATTATTATAAATTATAATCATTATAATTGCATTGAATATTCTTTTCCAATAAATGGGCCTGCTTAATTTTCGTACTTCAACTATTCAACATTTTTAAACGGTAGAAAAACGCACAGTGGGCCGAATCGGGAATTTACTATTCAAAATCATCTACAGCCCACAATTCTCAACCGATTTTCATTTTTTTGTTTAGAAGTGATCAGCGATAATTGCACAAGAGCGTCTATGGATTCGATTTTTTAATTTTTGTTATTTTATATTTTTTATATAAATAAACAAGGAGCGAAAATGAGACATTTTTTAATTATTATTTTTTATCTTCAAATCAATAAGTACAGTTTATTTTTAGATTCTCAAAATGGTTATAAAATAAAAAACAGTATTATTCCAATCATGTGACTAATTCATTAATAGAATCTTATGAATATAAGAGATTTTGCTTGCATATGCGACTGACGTCCTTCTCGAAGGTTGGCCATTTATGACGTCATCGATATAGAAAAAAAATTCTTTTTGCCAAATTAGTCTTCGGATAACCTCTGACACAAGAAATATACACTAAAAACAAACACAAAATAGTTTTAAAAATCCAGGGTTATCTGGGTTAACAGAAGATGACAAATTAAAAGAAAAAGAACGAACTCAACAAAGGCCATCAAAAAGAATCAGAAGAACAAACGAAGAAGTTGAAGAAAAAGAAAGATGTTATGTAGAAAAATTAAGAGAAGATGACGAATTGAGAGGAGAAGAACGAGCACAGCAAAGTTAATTCAAAAAAACTTAAAGAGAAGACAACGAATTCAAACAAAAAGAAAGAGCGCAACAAAGATCATCTAAAAGAATTAGAAGAAAACACGAAGAAGTTAAAGGGAAAGAAAAATTGTATGTAGAAAAATTAAGAAAAGATGACGAGTTTAAAGAAAAAGAACGAGCTGAATAAAGGCCATCCAAAAGAATGAGAAGAAAAAACGGAGAAGTTCAAGGAAAAGAAAGATTTTATGTAGAAAAATGAAGAAAAAATGGCGAGTTTAAAGAAAAAGAACGAGCTCAATAAAGGCCATCCAAAAGAATGAGGAGAAAAAACGGAGAAGTTCAAGGAAAAGAAAGATTTTATGTAGAAAAATGAAGAAAAAATGGCGAGTTTAGAGGAAAAGAACGAGCACAACAAAGGCCGTCTACAAGAATCTGAAGAAAAAACGAAGAGATAAAAGATAAAGAAAGATTGTATACAGACAAATTAAGAGGAGATGACGAATTTAAAGAAAAAGAACAAACTCAACAAAAGGAATCTAAAAGAAGAAAACGAAAGTATCCTGACTCCAAACACATAGAAAAATAAACTCAAAGGTAAGCAAAAGGAAAGAAAAGAGAACATTCTGAATTTAGAGAAAAGGAAAAAAAAAGATAAAATGTTAAAACGTCTCCTAAGATTACATGATTTATTTTGGTTCAGGAAAAATTATAAAAAAGACTTGCGAAATAAAAAAGATCCTGCATCTATTTCAAAGTTAAAGTTCATTATAAAAAGACAAGATAACCGAATAATGTTTATGCGTGTTGTGAGACTTTGTGGTTTAGTAATTCGGTAGTTAATTTAGCGACCACAAGGCCTAATTCTAAATTAGCAGATGAGGTTTTTCTGAAAAAATGATTAATGATAAGTATACTGATGAGATTTGTAGGACATGTGATAGGAGTATTAGAGAGTTACGTGGCTTAAGAGCCTTAATAAATTTTTATTGAGATTTATGTAGGATCCGATTCACACTTTGAATGAGATTGAAATAATAATAGTTTGAATCTCACTCAAAGTTACGTGGCTTAAAAGCCTTCCTTTTTTTTCATAATTGATATATATATATATATATATATATATATAGAATTCTAGATCAATCTACAATATCTATACTTTAAACCTATATACCTATCTACCCTTCACCTATATACCCATCCACCCATCACTACTTTCCAACCGAGCAATTCACGCCTACCCTGAAAGGGAAACGGCTTAATGATATAATAATAATAAAATATGGTAATATTAACCAATAATAGTGGTGCGCCAAATCACTCGCCTTATTTCAAAGGAAAAGTGAAAAATTAGGTCAACTACAGTTTCATAAATAGTAACTATTTCATAAAAAAACACATAATAATATTCAACAGTTGTTACAATTAAGTAACATCACTGTTTTACAATAAGAATATAACAATATTGAATATTACGTAACATTATTCTAAATGAGTAAGGGGCTATTTGTGAGTGTAATCTAATGCTTACCGTAGCACCTAGTACATTCAATGTAGAAATTTATGAATAAATAAACAACCAATGGGTCATCTACAAATTAAGTGAGGTGTTTTTATGAAATCCCCCCCCCTCCTCCCATGTAAGATACCGTGTAACCTTATTGACCTTAGTTTTAGAAAATAAAATGTGTTTTTAACAATAAATATTTATTTTTATAAACGCACAATTTTATAAATAAGAGCTTGCATGAGGAAATGCATTGAAACAGATGTATGTTTATTGTCTTGTTTTTATAATTAAAAAAGTGCGCACCCTTTAAAAAACAATGTTGTTAATTAGCATTTTATTGCACCCTGTGTCATTTTTTAAAAACCTCAAAACGAGGGTAAAACTGCCGCCAAATAATACATTCTTACTAGCATTTAATACAAAATTGTAGTATATATTTATGTGACGAGTCATACAAATTTCACAATAGAATGTTGTGATATCAATAAAATTCGCCAAATACTATTAGTAAATGAAACATTTTTGTTATCGAGAGACTACAGTTGAATCTGGATTTAGCGCCGGTTTTGGGGCTGACCTTTGAGTTATATCCAGAGACTCGGAACTATTTTGTCTCTGTCCTGTTTCTCTCTCTGTTTTGTCACGCCTGAGTGCACACCGCAAATCCCCCTGCAAACGCAAACATTTCTTGAAAATGCACATTTGGCGGGCCTGTCTTCATATGGGCAATACATATCTGACGCGCGAACTATTGGGTATCTCGAATTCATTGGAGGAATCTTAATGAAAGAAAGCAGTTAATATCAAATTATTGTGATTAAAAATGTTTTACTATAATCACAAGAAGCAAAATCTATAAAAAGGTTACCTGTAAAGCGTTAATACACACACACACACACTTATTTCAGAAAATTGAATCATACTAGCCTTAGCGCTCAACTTTATCGATTAGTCTTACATACAATTTATTAATACTAGACAGTCCCTATATACAAGTTTCAGAAATTCATTCAAAGTCCACTATAAAGACAGGCCCGCCAAATTTGCATTTTCAAGAAATGTTTGTAATTAAAACCTCTCTAATTCATATTATGAGAGAAGTTTTAGGCTCCGGAAGCTACGATCATGGTTCCTTAAAGCAACCAATCCCGATGCAACTGGAACCTGCTTTCTTTACCTCGACTTTCAGAAGTGAAGCATCTAGATGGAGTAATGCACTTTCCTCACTTCTGACGTTAAAAAAAAATATATATATATGTATGTATATATATATAACCAAATGGGCAATATATATATATATATATACATACATACATATGTATAAGGGGAAGGTATAATGGGGAGGTATACATTTTTAGATCAATCTATAATTCCCGTGTTATTTATTTAAATAACATGTTCGTTCCGCGACACTACTCCGACACAGGTCGCTGATCGATCTCTCTGACAATCACCCCAGGCGAAGAGCTTCACATAGACATAATGTGTCATAAATCACACAAAAATACGCAAACTTACTGATAATCCCATTGTAAAGTTCATACTCTCTACTCTAATCACATCCACTAAATACAGCTCTTCACGCGGGCCCATTAGTCTATCCATGGTCTATATTGTAATAAGAGTATTGGTGAAAATATAGGTTATTTGAAAAAATATCTCTCTAAAGTGGTATCAAATCTAATTGATAAAATAACTGAATAATTGTTCAAATGAAACTTTGTACACTTATAATTAGGGCCTAAAAGTGTGTGCAACTCGACATACTTTGTGCAGTTCTGATTTTAAACTGTGCAATTCTAAATGGATAAGTGTCTAGTAGAAAATTTATTGTTTAAAGAAAAACACTTCCTCGGAACAAAGAATCCAAAAAAGTACTAAATATCGAGCCAATGACATACAAGTAGTGATTTTTCTTGATTTCGATTTCTTTAGTCCTTTTGGGTTAAAATGAAACACGTCAAAGGAGAAATAAATCGAATAATTATAGGTCGCTCATCACGAATTTGTCTGTTTTCAAAGAAAAATCTATTTCCTCGAAAACGGCAGATCATTACAGAAAATTATACATGCGGAGAAAATGTTTGTAAATAAGCATTAATAATCTATTCCACTTAGTGGGATGTCTCTCATACACATTTAAATTATTTTAAATTATTTTTAGGTTTTCAAACAAATAATTCATACAAACTCGTAAAATTACTATTATATTGCTTTAAATCCTGGATATTTTTTCTTCCTATAAGATGGTTACTTCCAAAAATAAACAACCTCCAAAATGACGATTTTCAATATGCAATTTTTCATACTTCAGCATACAATTTTTTAAAAAGGACTCATTCTAAAAAGTCCGATGAAAAATGCACCTTATGAGGTCAGTTTCAATTTTCCTGTTTTTTTTTTATTTATAAAATACTGCGCTTTCAATAACGCTTCGAAAGTATTGATAAATGGTTGTATTAGTTATTTTTAAAATACAATTTGCACCCATTATTTATTAATTAACTTACATTCGCTCATGTTATAGACGGTTTAATGACTGTTTGAATAGTCTGATTTCATTCAATTACATTTTAAATGGCAGAATCTAAGTTCTACTTAATTCTACAATGCACATAAATGTGACGTTTTTCTCGAGGGGCCATTCACTCTGAAATCAGACGAATCTTTGCCAACGATTGCATTTGATTTCATATGATTTCGATTCGGATTTGGTTCGTCTCATTTGGTTGCGAAATGCGTTGTAGACGGATTTTTGAACCCGACAACCCATTTTCGTCCCACTGTACGTCGTAGCACACGAAGATCATGAAGGTTGCATGTAAAATTATTAGAAAGCGATAAGTAATTATTGAGTTAAATATATACAAGTAAAATTAAAACAGGACCTGCAAAGTATCATTTATTATAATGACATTAAATTTTTTTTTTGTTCTGAATCGAATAATTGATCATTAAAAGGATTGAAAATAAATTCTTATATTTTGACATTTTTTAATTCGTAATTCTATATTATTAAGCATGTGAATTTAAACTATTCAATTAAATTGAATGATTTATTTCAACAATTTTATTGAAAACGCTTTTAATTGTAAAGTATTCACATTTAAAATGTTTAAGCCTTAAAATTTAAACAGTTCATTTAAAATACTTAATTTTCAAAATCTTAAGTTTGAAATTGAAAATATTTTTCATTATTTTTCCTTTCTATAAATGTGAAAAATAAGGTAAAGAACCCAGTAGCCGGACACAGTTGAAAATAAGACCAATACTCGGACATGGAGCCTTACGAATGATTGTTATGAAGAATTTTTGTATTGGCATTAGGACAACAGTTCTTCATAACAATTGAAATAATTGGGTCAATTAAATCCAACATTAAAAAGAAAACAGTAAAAATGTCAAAGAACGATTACCAATGATTATTTGTCATAAATTGTCATGAAGAGTAAAAATGAAAATTATCAGTTATTCTTTAAATTCTTGACTACTTAATAGTATTAGGTATTTAAAAATTCAGAATTTTAATAATTAAAACAAAATATCCTAAATCATCTTTCAAGAACAGCAACCCTATAACCATTTTTCTCGAGATCTGGCGTGAATTCTTAACATCAGTACTGACTTAGCTAACATTGAATACGAAAAATACGGCACTAAAATGTTATAATAGTTATTAGTGATACAAGTGCACAAAATAGGTGATTGTGTGCAAGCCTGAATTTTGCAGCATAAGCCGAGGGTTCGAAGCATGAGACGGTGGTTAGCACACGAGCGAAGCGAGTGAGGAAACGCAGACGAGTGCTTCGAGCCGCAGGCGAATGATGCAATCACACGAGTTAGCAATCACCTATGCGCACGTGTAGGGTTACAAGATGGTCCGAGTGAGAAAAGCGGACACTACAAAATCCCCCTCCCCCCCTCCATAAAAAATTAAAACAAGAAAAATTTTTTTTTAAACATTTGAAATAATAAAAAAATAAAAATAAAAAAAATTCGCAAGAGCGTGACTTATTTGGTGATTCTCAAACCATATCATACTATACCTGGAGTTAGGATGGAATTTAAATCAAAATAGAAAATATAATCGTACATTTTCATTTCATTCACATAGGCCTACATACATATGATGTATCATCACGACAAAACAAAACAACAGTTAGAATTCTTAGTGATGCCTGCTTTGCTAAACCATAACAACTTCTCTTGCCGGCAAGAGGAGGTATGGTTTCGCCATACCAGACCAATCAAGCTAATGGCGCGGGTTCGATTCCCAAAGCAGGAAGCGAGGCTGGACGTGCTTTCTGAAAGCTTCGCTTCTGTCCCTTGGTAATACCCTACAGATACCCTACAGTTCATAATTAACCCTTCAGTACAGTCGCTAATGACCCTGGCAGTTGATGCGACTATAAACATTCAACTAATAAAAAAAAAAAATTTATTCATTTTTGGAGTTATTTGTTCTGCGAGATTTCAAGATGGATTTAGTCAACTTTTCGTATTTCAGAAATATTATGTAACAATTCTACATCAAGGAGAAATCCACCAAAATTTCAATATTTGCAGACTTTGGTGCATGCTTGGCACAAGTTTGTCTGGAGTGAAATTTTTACAAAGTATACTTTAAAGTTTAAACCCCTCAGAATAAATTTGGAAAAGAACAGCTGAATTGGTCAAAGCTTTATATTAAACGAAGGGGTTTGAAAAATGGGTAAAAACTGATTATTTAACTATAGGTTCACCCGTAGGCTATACAGGTGAAGCGTTTATGGCGACTGTCATAAACGGCTAAGTCGAACCTATTCTATTGGAAATTCGAAATACAAATTGACCCTAAAGAGAGTGGGGCAGAACTTGACAAACCGGGTAAAGGCACGAACACGCCATAAAATCATAAATAACTCATAACTTTTGCAATTCTATAAATTCCGTCATTGGAAAAATAAAGTTGCATATTATTTTTATTTTAATTTTAAAACATTTAATAGTGGTATTTGAAGAATTGATTCAATATAGTTTATTTTATTTATTTCAATTCAAAATTATATGGCTTTACAGAAAATATTTGTATTTAAATTGTTTAAAAGTGCTTAAAAACCAGTTGCCTCATTAAAATTGATCAATTAATGATATGTACACAATTAAATAAACTACTACAATTTATTTAGCTATTCATGATCGTGTAATATTTGTAAAGTCCCGCGGACAATAGGCTCTGAGGGCAACAAAAATATTTTTGCAGGTTTTCGATGCTATTGTTTCTTAGTCGTTCTTTTGTAATGAGTAAAATCATTTTTCAATTTGCAAAAGTTGAATTAATTATAAACTACAGAGTACGGACAATTTTCCTGAGTACCTGCTTTCGATTTTCTCATCAATAGCTCCTCTGAAGTGTGCCTCAGCTTCCTCAGGGATTTTTCCTCCCGGAAAGTCATATTTCATAATTATTCAGTCCTTTTGGCTTGTACTATGACAAGTGGCTTAGAAATTTTCTAAGATAGTAGTTTGGGGTAGGTAAGGTCAGTTGAAGTATTGACAGCGTTTATATCTAGTTTTGCTTAAACCATCGAAGTGTACGGATGACCGAAAAATGTCAAATATGCGCCAAAATAATGATTCGGTAGAAATGCATTTAGTGGGGGAGCCGATTACAACTTTTTGCGGAGGACAGTTACCATCTAAAAAAGAAGTGTTGCAAGTGTTTCTCGAGCAGCACAAAATATAAAAAAAAGTATACGCGAAAGTTCAACTTATACTATTAAGAAGTGTTTCGCATTTTGGAATGAAGCGAATATTAAAACGACCAATTGTTACATTTTGAACGCGCGAATTCAATTTTAGCGCCAGCGTCTACCAGGCGGAAGCAGCTTCCCCCACTACGCCGTCATACACAAAAAAAAAAAAAAATACAAAAAATAATTCCCCCCCCCCATTTTATGCACAGAAAATATTTTCATCTTAAAATCACGCACAAAGTGTAAGGTTCGAGTGACTGTAACCGCGATTGCTTAAGATGAAAATTACAGAAGTTATTCCATTTGTTTACGAGACGAAAACTTACTATTCTTATGCAGTCATTTTAAACGTATATATTACTCTAAAATCAATTAATTGCTAAGCGTACATGACACTATAACTCTTTAGGATTGAAATTTGTCCACTTTTATGGCTTTGCGACTGCCTTCAAAAATGTTAACCCCACCGAAACAAGGTACCTTTTGTATAAACATATAAAGCTTTTCTCAAAAACTTTTTGATCTTCGTTCCCTGGACATGACCTCTCGCTCTTATCGCCTTGCCTTCCACGCTTCGCATCGCACGCATGTCACTTCTTTTTCGCCTTGCCAAACCCTACCTCCACGGTTAGTATCTGATACTTATCTACTATTTACAATATTAAGAGCGAACTTATATCTACTTTCTCTCCTCTCTACAAACTTTACCTCTCCATTCCTTTTTCTCCTTCCTTCTCTGCTTCTCCTACTTACCCAACACCTTCTTCACCCATGCTACCGCCCTCTAGTCCTCTCTTTCATGCAATAATACTTCCATGCTTATCACATACCTTTCAACCCCCTCGCAATCCTCCAACAAGTGTTCCACCCTTGCATACCCCTTCCCGCACAATTCACACATCCTTTTCTCCCCAGGAAGCCAGAACCTATTCAAACACTCCATGCAACCACATCTCATCTTCACTATAAGCTCCTGGCTTCCTTTCTCTCCTTTCTCACCCAAATATTGCGCTCTGTCTCTTGGCATAATCCACCCTTAGTTCCCATTAAACCAGCCCAAGCTGGGCAGCCGCCGTAGGAGGATGCCACCCCGGGCATGGCGACTCGGCAGCCCCCCCGCCGTCAGCAGTGGCTACTTTCGTGTACCTACCATGATGAGCCTTTCATTGTCATAAGATTAAGGCCTGTTCCAATAACTAAAATTATTAAGACTTGACTGAATTGAATTTCAATTAGCTGGATCAATTTCCTGATAAAATTTTAAGAAAATTAAAAAAAAGTTCATGAAAATCTGTTAATATTTCCAGTAATAAAGTAAATCTTCAAGTGCATGCAAAATTACAACGACTCTCAACTGGTATTGAAGATATGAACCGATTTTCATAAACTTTTTTTTCATTTTCTTAAAATTATGTCAGGAAATTGATTCAGCTAATTAAAGTTTAATTTATGAACATTTGACCAAATTTCAATTTTCCTGAACCGGCTCTAATTCTCACAATGGAAAGGTCGCGCGATGCGTGCAACCGCCCGCATGACCGGCAGTCAAGTATCCCCCTTGGGTTCCAGTATTGTGCAAAAATTGTAGAGTGGCGGCCCTGTCCCTCCTTGAACTGCCGAACGCTCCAAGGGAGATAGATTCAATTGTCCAAAACGAGAAGTGCCAAATTTTCTGGAACTACGATTTTCGGGTAACAAGACCTGAAAAGGGAGCTGCAACGACTGTACCCTGAATATTCAGTTAATGTAATTACCCTTGTGATCGGTGCTCCTGGAGGTACGAAACTATCATTGGTTCGTAACCTTAAAGCTTTATCCGCATGCCAAAAATATGCCAAGGCACTTGCGAGATGGATGCAGGAAGCTGTCAACCTTGGGCCGCTTTGTGTCCTCAAGACACACGAGGGTTTCGCCGGCCTGTCGTCGTGATTTCATCTTGCCCTATGACCATCCATCTCACGGTCGTGATACGTGGCTATAAGTGTGATTTACCGCATTTCGACTGAAAGCCGGTGTCATTTTTAGATGGCAGTTGCTCCCAGTGGGGCCCTGCGGTGGTTAGTTAGTTAGTTTTAGGATGGGCGAGGAGCCCATGGAGAGCTCTTCTGGCGCTCAAGCTATAAGGCCTATTGAGACACACCCTTAATTATTCGCTCTCAGCAGTTGACCCCAGAACTCTTGACGAAGCCTAGTATGTCGACTACTGATCGTGTTGTAATTTTCTCTCGACCCATAAAATGAGCCCCGAGGGTATGTTGCCTGAGCCCAGCTTAAGCCGGGCACTGGAATAGTACATGCAGGGATGTTTCATCATCCCTGCCGCATCTTCTGCACTCTGTCGTGGGGTTATGCCCCGTTTTGTGCATATGATAGTTTAAGTGGTTATGCCCAGTTAGGATCTGTACCACTGTCTTTATATCTTTCTTGGGTAAACCCAGGATTTCCCTGGCTCTGTCCGTCCTATAAGTATAACCCAGGATGGATTTCGCCTGACGGCAACCCTGGATCTTCTCCCAGTTTTCCTGGTGTTTTGTTCGGATCCAGCTTTTAATGGCCAAACCGATACAGCAAGACGCTATTCCCAGTACCGGTTCTGGTCTTATATATTCACTTGCTGCACTGCGTTTTGCCAACTGGTCTGCTCTTTCATTGCCCTTGATCCCTCTGTGACCAGGGACCCATATGAGAGCCACATTGTTTCTTTCTGCAAATTGGTTTAATGCCTTTTTTCATTCCCAGACCAGTTCTGATGACCCCGAGTCCATCAATTTGCTCTTGCCAGGCGGCCCATCGCGTGTGCCACTCTAGCGGTTATCGCAACATATAAGGGTTCTTCGCAGAGCATGAATCCTATCGCCGCTGTGGGCGTAGTCCTCATTGCTCCAGTCAAACCCCTAAATACTAGCGTTTGTAATCTTCGCAGCCTGTCCTGCATTGTTTTGTGTTCCGCCCGTGGCCTTTTCGTTGCTCTTGATCCCTGTGTGACCAGGGACCCATATGAGGGCTACGCTATTTCTTTCTGCAAGTTGGTTTAATGCCTTTTTGCGTTCCCAAACCAGTTCTGATGTTATGTCTGGTTTTGCTATTGCAGTTAGTGTCGCTTGGCTGTCGGAACAGATCGTAATCTGTCTGCCAGCAGCGTTTCCTTCTATTAATGTTGGCTGTTCACGAGTATCAGAAGATAATAGTAGATTACTTGAAAACTCATTTCAGGCCACAGAAAATCCACTATTTCATTGATGGTGCAGGGCAACATTTTAAGAATGAGAGTAGCTTTGCTAATCTCGAAGCCCATGAAGAAGATTTTGGTATCCAAGTTGAATGGCACTTCCATGGTACATCTCATGGTAAGGGTGCACGTGCTGGTATAGGAACGAATATAAAGAGACAAGCTCTGAAAGCCAGATTTGACAAAGCTGTTACGATACCAGGTACATTACAGTAATACACTTTCACTCCCACTCAAGATAAAAAACTTCAACTCAAAATGTTTTCATCCTCTGAGAAACATGACATCTTCTCGAATGGCAAAAAAAAAAGAAACCGCAAAAGAGGTCTGCAAAGAAAAAAACTGCTGAAACTATAGCTAAAAAATCGAACAGAAAGGCACACAATATTACCAAATGATATTACTTAACTTAAAAAACTGGCACTAAAGCGTTGCACGAAGGTCCTCGGCGTGAGCGTACTAGGGGAGATCGCGTGTCACCCGCCCTATCCTGGCATTTTGTTTACGTATCGTTCTATTACTCAAAGACGAACTAATTTGACACTCTGAAAATTGGGGGTCTTATAGGAAAGAATCTCAGCTTTCTTTTAAAAGTATTTTGAAGAAAAAAAGGTCGAAATTTGAAACAACTCAAATTTATTTTTTATTTTCAAAAATTAGGGTCAAATTTTGACTTTTTTAAAAAATCGTTACGACCACCAAAAGGTTTGTGAAAAAGACTATAAAACATTTGTAGTGAAATTTTGTTTAAAGCAATAGCAAAAAAGTTACAAATGTTTGAAGGTAAGGCTTTGCTTAAAAAATAAAAAAATTGTACCCCCTCCACACTTTGGTAAATAATTATCGAAAATAATTAATTTTTTGTATGAGGAGTACTATCTAATAGGACTACAATTGATCCGATTTTTAGCCCGATCGGACAACTTTCATTTTCGAGGTGGGTACACTTGAGAAATTATGCCTCGTATATGTATAGTGGAGAATTATATTTTTAGGGTTAAAAATACATATATTGCTTTCCACAAAAGAAAGAACGAGAAGGAACACATTTTAAAAATTTTTAGAGTTATTATATCACACGTAAAAATAGAAGTGATGAATATTACATAGAAGAATATGAATCCAGCCAAGACAAAGAAGCATCAAATAAGTGCTGGAACGAGAGCTGTTATACCAATTTGGAGGAGTCAGGCGAATATTATGAGACTGTGAATATTGATTACATTACGACAGAAACAAAGAGTTTCTTTTCAAACTAACATTTATGATATCATCTCAATAGTTTAAGCATAAACGCCTATGGTTGAAATAAAGAAGTAGCCGTTTCAAGAATGTCTACGAAACACTTTCTTATGAGGAAGAACACAAAAGATAAATAATAATAATAATAACATTCTAAAAAAATTGGTAGCTCTAAAAAAGTATCCAGAGGTGAAATTTTCATCTCCAACTGTCCCGTCTGCCGCGTAAGGTCATAGCAAAGTATCCATTAAATTTGATGAATTTAGTTCAATAACTTTCTAAGCTTATAAATTTCTAAAATGTGGTGAAAAGAATTACTAAACGCTGACAATCCCTATGAAACAATTTTCATCCAGTTATTTCTTTATAAGAAATGTAATACATTTTTATGCTTCTTTGCTTGACTGAAAGACATTTCTGGATAGTTTCTTTAGCAATTGTAGGCTTTTTGGATTAAATCTGAATATTGTATATAAAACGGCATTTTCAAAAAGATTTTTAAAAATTTTCATTTTGGTTTTTGAATAAAGAAATACTAATTACTTTTTTTAAATCCAAAGGAAATAGCTCCATGCGGACTTTATTTATCTTTCATTGAAAAAAAGAAACGTTGTAATCGGATTCTAATCTAGAGGATTTCGAGGGCTACAGCAGGGCCTAAACAGAGGACTTAGGAGGACCTATGAGGGCTTAATTTTTATTAAATTAGGCCCTCTTTTAGTCCTGAAAGTGGGAAAAATGGACCTTTGTGCCACTTTGGAAGACGAAAAGAGGGCTTAATCTAATACAAATTAAGATCTCTACAAGCCCTCCCAAGTCCTGCTAAGTCCTACAATTTAGAGGTCTAAGAGAGGGCTAAAATGTCGACTCGGGAAAATATGACTAATTCCCCGTAAAAGTCTAATTCATATTGTTATCGGATGATTTAGTTAAAATTAGCTTACTAAATAAATTAGTCTGATTTGACTTATTTTAAGTCAAATAGGACTCTTTCATGTTGAAATTTGACTAACAAGTCATTTGGCTAACAAATGAATTAGGCTACTTTGGCTGGTCATTGGTCATATTAAAGTAACTGTAAGAAATCGTCAAAATACTACTAATAAAAGATTTAAAAAATATTAGGACTGCAAGAGTAAATTTTTAAAATGTTCTGTTACTCTCCACTCGAGGTTTGAAAGAATCAGAAAAAAACACACCGTGCTGGGGATTATCGTGTTCTTGACATATGGAGCTTTCTCTTCGTTATACTTCCAGTATAGGTTCGTAAAGCTGGTCATTTATGGCTTTTGTCATATGGTACTTTCTCATCACTATATCTACATTAATGGAATCAATTATTCATGAGAGTATTTCTAGCTAGAGTTTTACCTGGAATTTATCATATAATTTTAGACCTAAAAACATTCTTAATGTAAAGAAAGGTTACCCTACAGCTCTATAAGCAAATACTCCGAAGATATTTAAATTATTAAAATATTTCCGCCTCTCATCAAAAATATAGTCTTAGTTCTTGTAAAAAGTAATTTGAATTACTCACTGTAAAAGCAAAGTATTATTTCAGAGCTAGTTTCATGTATTTATACAATAAGACTCAGAAAAAATAGTCTAACGTGGTACTGAAATGAGACCACTGGTGGAAACCCAGATTCATTTGATTACATGCAAAATGACAGCATGAAGTTATCCTATTCAAAAACAGGACCCGAAAAAAAAAATTATTAGCCCTGGCAGGATATAATTCATCTCTATATATAACCCCCCCCCCCCCACCTTCAACAGACCCTATTAATAGGCCCTCGTTGTGTTGCCTACTCATGACCTCGCTAGCTGAGCGTGACGTTTCCGATTGCGCCCCCGATAGATTGCCACTTTAGGGCCTCGAAAGTAAATAGGAAATCTAGACAGGGCCTATTGAGAACCAAGTTTCAATTTCTACCCGGGTAGAACCAGTAACGATAAAAATATTTGGAAAGAAATGTTCAGAATTGAGCAATATTCTTAAAAATAAAATTTTTCAAATACTATCCTTATTCAAATAGGAACGATATAAAATTTAGATATGGCAAAATGAAACAATCTCATTGTCAGAATAAAGAAATTTAGTTAGAAAAAATTACTGAACAAAATTTTGATATGAATCAAATGGATATTTGGAACTTTGTGGATGTTCAACTTTTAATTCAACTTTTAACTTGGTACATATTTGAACTTTGAATGCTCATGACTTATCAATAGAGTTATCTATGAAACTACTGTCCATGAACCTCTGCTTTGTTGAGTTTTAACTTTTAAATTAACTTTTAATGATCATTTTAACATTTAACTTGGTACATATTTGAACTTGAAAGAGCTCATGACTTTTCAATAAAATCATCTATGGTACAACCTTCCGTGAATTTTATTATGATACTTTCAAGTATGTAGTTATTGATATCTGCGTGCGATAATGAGCTTCTTGTAGTATTTCACATACATTAATCGAATTAAATGAACAACAAATTCACTCAATAAATATTCAACACTATCTACAATTGACCAACATAAAATTATTCCCTGACAGGGGCAAATCTATATTAGGTACTATAAAATATTACCATAATATTTTTTTCAAAAGCTCTTTGAAACGCACTATATTGACTGATATGAGAACTGTGGATATACACAATTACAAATGAAGGAAAGCGTGTTTTATATTTCATAACACATTCGTTTGTATATCCTTTGTATCCGCGTTCCTAGACTTGTTTCCGGTCAAACGAACCATGCTTCTTTCCGCACATGAAAACGAATGTAAATGATCAATCATATTTGCGCATTCTCCTATATTCAATGAAATGTTATTACTTTTAACATAAAAGTAAAGAAAAATCCGATTTAAGGTGATCTAACTCGAGAAAAAAAAGAAATACAAAAATATGACGAACGTATAAATCTATGAAAGTTAATTTATCTTTACAGAAGTATGTCTTTGAGTTTTTTACAGATGACACGCGCTTTTTATAGATATTGTAAAAAAACAATATTGTCATTCGGCATTGCAAGTACGTGTGGGAACCATTGAAACTTTTCAGTTGGAGAACAATACGGGACCAATATATGGTGATTGTATTTATCGGCAACCTTTATCTGCCGACGCGCTGTGCATAATAAAATTGTACCCCTATATATATTTTGCGATGTTTAACCTTTCTTTTTTCATACCTAAACATTTTATAAATATAAAAATGTGTTTTCAAATTTGTGCAAATTATCCTTCATATGAAAACTCGTAACCTCCATTGTAGTTTTATGGAGGAAGTTTTCTTAGTCATCACTTTCTAAGTTTATTCTTGAGACTTGTTTGACGGTTAACTTGAATTTTTTGAATAGAAGCTCCCTTTTTAACACCGGAAATGTAACATTAGTGCGAGAAATTCTGCGTTCTATACCTCTATTTCATTGTCGCAAACTCATATCCCTGGGGTATAAAGATTGAGACTGTTCAAACCATCACCGCGCCGGCCAATATAAGAACACACTTATAGAGAGCAAATATAAGTCAGCTGATTAGCTGCAAATCGATAAATTCGCGTCATCAGCTGTGCACAAGGAGAAGAAACGTGACAGCGATAAGAAAAATAGAGATGAGAACACGAAATTCAAGTTCAGAGATATAGGTCAGTAAGGCACGTGGAAAATCGATGAACGCGCGCGCAACCAGACCCCAAGAGTAGGGAGACCAGCGGGACTGACGATACATGGTAATATATCTGTGAGTCCTGAGCTCACTTTTCACAATTAACGTTAAATTAAAAGGTTAGGTAAACTAAGTTGAATGTTAACTTCATCATTGCACCAAGATGAATTAAAATGAAGCTTGGTTTGAAAAGGTGAAAAGGAACAGAGTGAATTCAAATACTAACAATAAAACTCCTGGATATTTTGTTAGGGACGAAAACCGATGTTAGAATTGGATTTTTGGATTTATCGAACACTATTTAGACTCACAATAAGCAATTTAGAGCCAGGCGTGCTCGCAAATACATACGCGTTCAAGTTAGTCCACATCCTCTCAAAACTTTAATGTAATTGGTTCTTTATTTGACATTTGAAATGAATCGCAACCCGTAAGAGATAAATTCGATAGAATCGTTAGCATTTGTAGAAATAAGGTCACCGGAAAATTTCATCTCTCGCGAATTTCTGGCCGCAAACTATTTTAAATTTTGAGGCTTGCGCATTTTGAAAAGTATCATCACTAATACCGATGGGGAAAATAACCTTATACTGATTCCTAGGGTGTCCTTAGTGGTAATTTTCCAAAATAGGGTGATCAGGGCTAGTTTTAATGTCCTACCTACACTCAATCCAATTTGTTTAACTGGACGCGAGTGGTTGTACAGACTAAATTAAAAGCAAATGAAACAATCCCTTTTTTTGAACACATATGTTCATAAAAGCTGTTTGAATTGCGACATACATATTAAAGACAGAGACAAATAAACTTTCCTGGGGATGATTTAATTTTCGAAGTGCGTGAGTCAAGAATTATAGTAGAGAATTTGCGATTATAGAATTCAATAAGTCAGATCCAGCGGGAATGAATGTATCCTTTCGGAAGATTTCAACGGCCAAACAATAGACCAATGTTACAAGGTCATGTAGGGATCATACAGGTTACTTATTGAAAAAATTGTAAATAACTGTAAAAAACATTTAAAAGGTAATTTAAGTAAAAGTTTATTAAAAATTAAGGTAAAAGGTTGGATTTTGAGACCCCACACAGTCCAGCCAATCAAGGCAGGACGGGCTACCCAGTCGGTGAAGACAAGGCGCTGTTGCCCAGCCTATTAAGGCAAGACGGGTTGCCCAGTCGGTTAAGACAAGGCGTCACGTGCCGTTAAAAATCCGCCTAGCCGAGAAGAGATTCAAGTCTTCTGGGAGAAAGTGTATGGAGATACTTATCAACCGGTATGGAGTGCAATAGTTGAACAACGTGGATGCAAGAAAGGGCTGGCAGGTTGCAGGGAGAGCCTGTTAATAGACAGGTGTATTACACAAGAGTCAATCAGGTATCGACGCAATCTGTCCATGGCTTGGATTGTCCACCGTAAGGCATTCGATAACATGAACCATGAGGACAAGATTTGTCATAACATCTGACAAAAGACAAGTGACTACCAGCTATATCAAATATAAAAGGGGGGTCTTCCGAAGAGACTCTCTAAGTCCGATACTTTTCTCCATCTCCCACTTGCCTGTATCTATTGTACTCCCAGGCACAAGCTCTGGATACCTATGTGGCCCGCTGAACAGAAGAGAATATAAGGTCAACCACCTTTTATACACGGACGACCTGAAACTCTTTGCTTCCTCGAAAGAGGATCTTAACATCCTTGTGGAGGTGGTGAATAGGTATTCTGAAGCAATTGGCATGAGCTTCGGACTGGACAAGTGTGCCTGTGTCCACCCACATCAAGGAAGACTAGAAACTACACCATCGCGTGACGATCAGAAAGTTCAACTCATAGGCGGAAATATCATTCAACATCTTGGTAATGGAGAAACATATACATATTTTGGAATACCGCAAGTGGAAACCCAAAATGTGCGTGTGTTAAAAACGGCCCCTGTAAAAAGGTATCGCCAAATTCTCAGAAAAATTTGGGCTTCCGAATTCTCTGGAAAGAATAAGATTCATGTGACCAATATGCTGGCCGTTCCTATATTGCTCTACACGTTTGGTGCAGTGAAATGGAACGTCGATGAGTTGAAGCAACTTGAACGAAGCTCACGCAAGATAATGACAATCCATCGAAGTCGTCATCCTAGATCTTCCATACCTCGAATATACCTACCTCGAGATAAAGGGGTTAGAGGCTTGCTAAGCTTGGAGTGTATTCGTCGAAGAATGATTCTGGGGGCAGCCTGCTCAGTTCTAAATAGTGCAGATTCTGTTATGCGACTCGTACATCAACATGAAACGTTTCCATACCGTGCCGCAGATAGGGCCGCAGAGGAGCTTGCCCTCCTATTTGATTCCAGCGGCACTACACATGGCCTAGCATCACTAACACCTTTGGTGCTTAAAAGTCGTGTAAAAGAAGCAGAGCATATGCTTCTGCTAAGAGAACATGCTGACAAGCCCCTTCATGGTAAATTCTACGGCATCATACGTAGAGAAGAGCTCTCGATAGGTGTCTGCTCGATTGAGATCGGAGACTGAGGGATTTTTTTTTGCCTTTCAAGACGGCGTTATAGATACATTAGTTTACCGCGAGCGCATAATGAATATACCTGTAGGCGATACTAACTGCCGAGCGTGCAATCAAGAGCTAGAAACACTTGGACATGTTCTCAGTGGATGCTCAAAGTATGCACGTTACGGGTACATAGAGAGACACAATGTGGCTCTAAAAGTGTTATATTACCATCTTTGTACGTATAGAAAGATTCAAAATTGAAATACCATCTTCATGAATTTACACGCATTGACACATAGGTCCAATGCGTCATTGTCGTAAAGCGAGATCTGCAGGGTGTCTTAGTCTTTTCAATTCAATGCGTATCAATACTTCCTTTTTGCTGGGATTAGTGGTGTACCTGTAATTTGTGAGAACGATCTAGTATCATATTTTACGGTAACTTATAGTTACTAAACGTGTTAACAATTGCAAGCTTAGAGTCTTAGGTTTTACGAAGCCGGCTTCGTTGAAAAAGTGAAGTGCAAGAAGGTAGATGACAAATTTTTAGTGCGTGGTGAGGTTAGTGTTGGCACTTTCATTTTTCATCAACGGCATGGATTCTTATGTCAAAATATTTATATCAAAGGACATTTTGTTTAGTAATGTGTCATTAAATTTTGTATTTATTTAATAACACTTACTTGAAAAGTAGTATACGATTTTGAAGATAATTCCAGATGATTCAATTTTAAGGTTAGGGAATATTCATTTAATAAAAAAATCTTCTTGACTACATGAAATCCCACATAAAATTATAACTTTTTTAAATGAAGTATGTTTTGGAAGTTTTGGTTGCATAGTCGGCAATCTTAAAAACCCCCAAAAAATACTGCGCAGGTGTAGCTTTCATATCAAACGACTGTGCACTCCTTAAATATTAATTGCAAACCCATCCATGTGGGAGCCTTCATAAAACCCCATAATAAGAACCGATATAGATTCCCATCCTATATTCCTATCTCAGATCATAATTTGAGACAGGAATTCAAAAAAGGATCCCGTATCGGTTCACACATAGGTTCCAATGTATTTTACGATATAGGCTTTTTCATTAAGGTTCACCAGATAAAGACAACAAATATTCACTACGCATTTTTAATTTGCCGATAAGCACAATTATTTAACCAAGATAATACACGCGATGCAATGTACACAATGCAATGTTCACCACCACAACCCATCCGGCCTTTTTGAAATTACGTTCCGTAGAAAGAAAATCAGTTTTTTTTTCTTCGATAGTCCAACAATAACACGTGCCACCGGGCACTTGGAAATCCCATATATTTAACATGGAAAAATTTTGGATTTTCGAAAAATTGGACTGATACTTCAGGTTTTGATCGAAAGCTTCCCAATTGTTCAGGCATTGAAGAGGAGTTTCTAGGAAATAAAACCATACCAATTTATTAAGACCATACCGTCTATTACATATACATAAATAAGAAATAATTAGAATGAGATTACATAGAATTTTTTAAAACTATGGAGATACTTTCAGCATTTCTAAAATCATTCTGATAAATTTTTTACAGCTCGCTGTGCCAATTGAAGATAAAATACTTTTCCAGAATATTACTTGGTCAGCACACATCTTTAATTCAGTAAAGTATTTTGCTCTAAGGGGCCATCCATATATTACGTAATCAATTTTTGACCCCCTCCCCCGGTGTAATCAGCCATAATAATTTGATTGACCCCCCCCCCTTGATTACGTAATCATCTTTAAGACTTATTAGGGTTGCGGAATGAACGTGTTATTTAAATAAGTAACACGAGAATTCTAGATCAATCTAAAATATATATACCTTAAACCTGTATACCTATCTACCCTGCACCTATATACGCATCCACACATCACTACTTTCCAACCGAGCAATTCACGCCTACCCCGAAATGGAAACGGCTTGATGATATAATAATAATAATAATAAAAGAGAGACGAGAGACGGTGCGCTCTATCTGTTTCGAAAGCTACAAGCTCAGTCCAATGATGTAACATAGCATTGAATTCTAATTGCTTTAACCACGCTCTTGCTCCTGCCGATCCTTCCAGTCCAGTGAAGTCCGTAGTATTATTAGATAACTCTGCAAGAACATTATAATGAAATATCTCGGGCAGATTCTTCTGTGACACATTTTGGAGTAATGCTGCGTTTCGATCTAAACGTCTAGTGATAGCTGCTAAAAGCTGCGGAATTCAATTTTGAAGATTTGAAGTTAGGCATCTTTAATTTTCGAGTTGAATTTCTTGATCCAGCTGCTGCTGACTCTGCACAGGATTGAAACGTCTTAATCGCCTATTATTTTAACTTTCCGTGTTCTTTAGATTTGATCATCCTAGCTAAATAAATATTCAAAAGATTTGAAGAATTTTTCCATTGTTAGAAATGTTAAGACTTAACGTTTCATTCTCATCAATTGCTGTTATTGCATTTTGTAGCAGTTTCGAGTTTTTATGTAATTGCGTTTGCAGATGTATCGCAAGAGGTTCCTGACATCGGAAAGAGAAATTCCTTAAAATCTATTTAACAGACTTCAGCCGATGGGAAGCTTTTACCACAGGATGAGAATGCCTCACTACTAAAAGAAAATTGGTCACCACTAGACAATAATTCTTTTTCTGGAGTTTATGTTTCGAATAACCTAAGAAAATTGGCAAACCAGGTTTCTAGTAAAAGAAGGTTTTTTCCCCAAACATAGCAATTTTTTTATGTTTCACCCCCCTGAAGCATTGTAAATAAAGACCATGTATTTCTACATTTTTACCGAACTTTCTACAAAGCGTCCATTTGTACATTGAAAACAAAATTTTTGAATCCAAAGAAATGCATTTCTTTGATTCCATTTATTTGAGCCATGAAAAACATTTACTTAATTGTACTGAATATTGTTTAAAAGTAACAAACTCGTGCATTAATTCAAAGAAATAATTTCTTTGAGCGCTATTTCTTTAAAGTAAAGAAATATTTCTTGGTATCAGAATATGAGATAATTAGCTCAAGGAATTTATATCTTTAAAACTAAGTACCTAGTTTCTTTGAATCTCGCTTTCGCATCCAAAGAAATATTTCTTTAGTTCAATGATTTTGATCCTTTAAATTAAAAAACATTCTATTTTAAATAAGTAATTCACTGATACGTGAAATAAATATTTTGGTTTCTTTAAGTCAAAAAAATATTGAGATAAATTGAAACAATATTAATTAAGTGAAAGCGATATTTCTTTCATATAAGGAGATTGATACTTTTGTTCTAATAGAACATGTCATTAGTCGAATAAAGGCGCTGTGTAAGCATAGCAGCGGTAAAAGACCACCTGCAAACTACACCATGCTCCTAATTTTGTATCTAAAACATCATTGCAAATGATTTCATACATCGTATTAATTTAAATATCTATATTCTAATCGCATCAGTCACTTGACTTGGTCCGTAGCTATGATGGAAAACCGGGTTCTTCTTAACCCGATTACAAGTTTGAAAAAAAAATAATAATAAACAAATATAATAATAAACAAGAGCCAGCAATGACCCTGAAATGGTGCTGACTAACATCACATATTTGGGTGTTTGAGCGGTTTTGAAAAGAACGAGTAACTGGAAAGCTCCAGGTCGGGACATCGTGCACAACTTCTGGTACAAGTACCTTACTAGTGTGCATCCTGCGTTGGCTAAGTGTTTTCAGAAGATCATCGAACAACCAGATCTGATGCCAGTCTTTATGCTCCAGGGTACTACGTATATGTTGCCTAAAAAACCAGGCGCTCAAAATCCATCTGATTTTCGAGCGATAGCCTGTCTTCCAACAATATATAAATGCCTTACAGCTATCATAGCAGATAAGGTATGTTCTCACTGCGACGAGAATGACATCCTTACTGAAGAACAAAAAGGATGTTGTAAAAACTCGCGAGGAAGTAAATATCTAGTCACCATAGACGCTGTTGCCATGACGCAAGCTCGTAAACATCAAAGAAATTTGCATATGGCATACATTGACTAGAAGCAAACGTTTCCTTCTGTACCACATGACTATTTGCTTGAAATCTTGAAAATATACAAAATTTGCCCCACATCATTGACTTCCTAAGACGTGCGATGATGCTTTGGGGTACAAGAATGAAGTATTTGTATCATGGACAATCAAGGATAACTGTTTGGCGTTGAACCCACTGAACAAAACACTAAATAGCATGTCTCATGGGTTCCAAATACATGATAACGGGGATAGTCATCAAGTCACCCATCTTCTATACATGGATGACCTGAAGCTATACGCTAGTTCGGACTAGAAACTGCGTCAAGTGATCGATGTCACAAAGCAGTTTTCCAATGATGTCCACATGGAGTTCGGACTAGATAAATGCGGAACAGTGCATTTAACCAGAGGAGAATTAGGGACCACAGAGCTAGAGAACGATTTCGAGAATGACATCCAGGCAATGGCTGAGGGAGGATCATATAAATATATGGGTATTATCGAATCTAAGGGTATTCTGCATACGATAGTTAAGAGAAACCTAACGACTGCCTTCACTGCAAGACTCAGATTGGTTCTGAAGAGTTCTCTTAACTCGGCAAATAAGATCAGTGCAATCAACACCTATGCCATTCCTGTCCTCACGTACTCCTTTGGGCTCATAAAATGGTCGAACAACGACCTCGAACGATTAAACAGAATCATCCGCATAGAAATGACGGAGCACCGAATGCACCACAGTAATTCGGCGATTGAAAGGGTAGTTCTACCATGACATAGAGGGGGTAGGGGCATTGTAGATGTCAGGAAACTGTGTGAGTCACAAGTTATACAGTTGCGAGACTATTTTCAAATGGTCAGAAGTTCTGACGATTCCTGAACATCCTGACCATTCCTGACGAGTCTGACTATTTCTGAAGATATGCTTATTCCACGAAGGAATAGTAAGGAGTGGTATCATCCTGTGTGTTTGGTGAACAGAGGTGGGACAAGCGACGTCCAAGAATTCGTTAATGTTTGCCGCGAATGGACACTTGGGAGCAAGATCGTGCACATGCACAGAGCTGTTTTCGCAATCACCTGTTATACCTACTCCCTTATATTATATTTTGACATCTCGATGCATATGTAGGTTATGTTTCGTTTGCGTTTTTATTTTTTTAGGTATATATCACGTTCCTGAATTAAAAACGAGAAGGTAAATGGCATCAAAAACACGAAAAGTATCTAGAAAGTGTAAGAAATTACGTAAGTAAGGGATAAAGTTCATTTCAATGAACAAAATATTGTAGGTTATTATGTGCACAATTTTTGTATTTTATGAGTTCAAAACACAAGTTTGAAACTTCCAATGGGTGCTGACATCGTTGACATGGCAACCGCCAGTGCGCATGTGCACGATCTTGCTCCCAAGTTATCATTCGTTGAAAGTATTAACGAATTCTTCGACGTTGCTCATCATACTCCCCACTTACCGCAGGTAGGCCAACCCAAAAGGATTAAAAACTGAAAATAATTTTTTTTCAATGTTGCATATACTGATTCAAAAGTTAGAAATTCAGAATCTACGGGTTTCGTCGATTTCAGATGCCTAAAAATGTGTCTAAACAATTTTAAATTAGGGTAAATATAACGTATCTTGTAGAGAGAAAGAGATACGTCAAAACGGACAAAACTTTCAGATTCACCTTCAGAGTCATTTAATATATAAATATTAATAATTAAATATAAGTAAAAATATACTATGCATAAATAAATAAAAACAAATAATATAAATAACCTGGGAAATATAAAAGGGATTAGGTTTTTTATGGCATTCTATTCTTGGACCCCTAATAAAAAGGATTATCCTTCGAGCCCAAGCTCTGACGATTTCTGAACATTTTTCATGAATTCTGACTTTTCATGACGATTTCTGTCGAGAAACGTAACAAAAGTGGTGAGAAATGGTCAGAAGTCCTGACCTTTCTTCTGACGATTCCTGACTTTTTTTTAGTAGGGTAGTGACGTACCTATAAAAAAAATCCAAGTCGGATTGAACTAACACCCTTAAGTCTAGAACCTGCCGAAATTTCGCAATAAATAGCCTATTTTCCAGCTTCCCCTATTCGTACTGAAAAAATCCGGCTATTTGTACCGCAATTTATGTACAAAATCGTAAAACATGTTGGAAAACCATGGAAACTTTATTCTATATTTCTTTTATAAATTAGAAAATTCAGTTAATTTAATTTTACAATTCTATAAATTATAAATAGAATAATATAATACACTATCATTACCCTTTTATAAGTACTTAGTTTAAAAGGCGAAAAATAAAATATAAATTAAATTTGGATTAATTATTTATTGGCAATTATAATTTTTTACGCAAATAATTATAAATAAAAACTATTACAATTTTAGATTATAGGTGAAAGGAAGAAATAGCGTACTTTGCAGAAGAGAGACTGTCGGGTCTAGCAATACAATTTTTTCTAAGATAAAGATCAATTCCTCCATATTCTCACTTGCGGGGTGCAGTGTATGTGTAGCGGGCGTAAAGTTCCATGTTGGTCGGTCTGCTTCACGTGCATGCAATGGCGCGTTTTCAAGGGGGGTAGGACAAAAGTGTTCTTTTCACGATGACAACAAATAAAATATTTCCATGGCAACGGTAAAAAATACTTATACTAATCTCTAAAGTGCGCATGCGCATCCATTGCGTCTATCAGCAAAATAGATGTGTTTCAAAGTGCCCATGAGCCTTTATTATTCTCGTACAGTCTGCGTAATTTAATCACTTTGCTTATCATTTAGAACAGGCCTGCCCTGATAGGGGAAATTGACTCAATCGCCACATGTTGAGAGTTCCACCACCACTTCCCTCTTCTCAGATCTACCTTCTGTGTCCAGGCAGCTATATTTCCTGCCATACGTGTCACCTCGTTCTCCTCAGCCCTCACTCTCAGCACTCTGATGTTCTTACACTTCCATCCTATCTCTTTCTTCCATTAAGCTTTTTCCATTTACCACTCTTTCCTGAAATAATTTGTAAATCGGTCCTACTCTTTCCTCAAATCCTCCCAACAGATCCTTCTCAATGTAGCTCTTCTCTCTTCTTCTTTCCGTCACTCATCCTTGTTTTTTTTTACCGCTTTGACTGTGTGCCGCTACTTTTCTCGCTTCGCTACCTCTCTCGTTCATTCAAGAAGGAGGAGTAAGAAGTAGTATCCCTGTCAGTGGGGAGTGGTAAGAACAACCTCCAAGAGATAGTTCGTGTTTGCCAGATTTTCAAAAAAAGATTCGGTTCCTCGAAGATGCGTATTGCTATTGTGTCACGTGTTGCCCTCGCTCCAAAATAGCAGGAGCCCTACTCCAGCATGTTACATTCCGAAGCAAATTTCAAACACGTACTCACCACGGGAGGATACCACTCCTTAACATTTATTCGTGCCTTCAATGCACACTGTTCCGGCGGGCGATTGACTTTTCGCTCCCGACCTGCACATGTAGGTACTAATACATTACCTGCTGAGGGGAGCTAACGTCCCTTCCACTTCACGGACTACGGATCTATTTCCTCTCTTACTATTCCCCCTCAAGCAATGTCCAGCCCTACTCTCCCCTACCATTTTCATTTTTCACACAATTCTGGAGGTAGAATGTAAAGCATTAACCCATTATCTATTAGTTTAATTTGTAACCCTGAGATTATTGTGTTAAATTCTTCACTCAACTTTTCACGCTGCACGGCTATTTTAATAGACATAGAACTTTCGAGATTGTCCTTTATTAAGTTAGTATCATCGTGTTATTATGGCAAAGTCCAAAAGTAAAAGTCTCTATATGCTTTACGTTTTAAACTTACATGTGGACAAAATGCTTATTCAAATTATTTTGACATTGTATAGTATTGTATAGTATTGTATGGTGTAGTATAGTATTGTATAGTATTGACACAACAATACATCAGCAGTATAGTTGTCATGCCTGAGAGTCTTTCTCGAGACGTTTGCAATGTTGAGAACAATCACACATTAAGTGAGTCAGTTTGTCATGCCTGAGAGCCTGTATCAAGGCATTCGCAATTTTGCAAACAATAGATCAGCAGTATAGTTGTCATGCCTGAAAGCCTTCCTCGAGAAGTTTGCAATGTTGAGAACTATCACGTATTCAGTGAGTCAGTTTGTCATGCCTGAGAGCCTGTTCCCGAGGCGTTTGTCATGTTGCAAACAATCCATCAACAGTATGCTTGTCATGCCTGAGAGCCATTCTCGAGACGTTTGCAATGATGAGAACGATCACACAGTCAGTGAGTCAGTTTTTCATGCCTGGGAGCCTGTCTCGAGGCGTTTGCCATGTTGCGAACAATTTATCATCAATATGTCTGTCATGCCTGAGAACCCGTCTCGAGACGATTGCAATGTAGCAAACAATCACATAGCCAGTACGCAAGTTTTTCTTGCCTGAGAGCCTGTCTCGAGGCGTTCGCAGTGTTGCAAACAATCCATCGGCAGAATGGTTGTCATGCCTAAGAGCCTTTGTCGAGACGTTTGCAATGTTAAGAACGATCACACATTCAGTGAGTCATTTTGTCGTGCCTGAGAGCCTGTCTTGAGGCGTTTCCCATGTTGCAAGCAATTCATCATCGATATGTTTGTCATGCCTAGAAGCCTGTCCCGAGGCGTTTGCAATGTTGAGAACAATCACGCATTCAGTGAGTCAGTTTGTCATGCCTGAGAGCCTGTCTCGAGGTGTTTGCAATGTTGCAAACAATCCATCAGCAGTATGGTTGTCTTGCCTGAGAGCCTTTCTCGAGAAGTGTGCAATGTTGAGAATGAATCACAAAGTCAGTGAGTCAGTTTGTCATGCCTGAGAGCCTGCCTCAAGCCGTTCGCAATGTTGCAAACAATACACCAGCAGTATGGCTGTCATGCCTGAGAGGCTTTCTCGAGACATTTTCAATGTTGAGATCAATCACACTGTCAGTGAGTCAGTTTGTCGTGCCTGAGAGCCTGTCTCGAGGCCTCTGCCATGTTGCCAACAATTCATCATCAATATGTCTGTCATGCCTGAGAGCCCGTCTCGAGGCATTTTCCATGTTGCAAGCAATTCATCATCAATATGTCTGTCATGCCTGAGAGCCTTTTTCGAGACTTTTGCAATGTTGAGAACGATCACACAGTCACTGAGTCAGTTTGTCATGCCTGAAAGCCTGTCTCGAGGCGTTCGCAATGTCCCAAGCAATCCATCAGCAGTATTTTTGTCATGCCTGAGAGCCTAACTCAAGGCGTTCGCAGCGTTGCAAACAATACATCAGTAGTATGGTTGTCAAGCCTTAGAGCCTGTCTCGAGTCGTTTGCAATGTTGAGAACAATCACACAGTCAGTGAGTCAATTTGTCATGCCTGAGAGCCTGTCTCGAGGCGGTTGCCATGTTGCAAGCAATTCATCATCAATATGTTTGTCATGCCTGAGAGCCTGTCTCGAGGCGTTTGCAATGTTGATTCATAGAATTCACGGAATCAATGGAATTCATGTAATGCAATGAATTCACGGAATTTGCGGAATTCATGGAATTGAAGGAATTCACGAAATTTATGGAATTTACGAAATTGTTGGAATTCAAGGAATTTACAAAATGACGGACTTCGTAGAATTCACGGAATCAATGGAATTCACGTGATGCAATTAATTCACGAAGTTTGCGGCTTTCATGGAATTGAACGAATTCACGAAATTTATGGAATTAACGAAATTCACGGCATTCATGAAATTCACAGAATTCAAGGATTTCACAAAATTCGTGTAATTTAAGGAATAATGGAATTCAAGGAATTCATGAAAGGACAGACTTCACAGAATTCACGGAATCATGGAATTCGCGAAACGCAATGAATTCACGGAATTTTCGGAATTCATGGAATTGAACGAATTCACGAAATTTATGGAATTTACGGAATAATGGAATTCTAGGAATTCACGCAATGACGGACTTCATAGAATTCACGGAATCAATGGAATTCACGTGATGCAATGAATTCACGAAATTTGCGGAATTCATGGAATTAAACGAATTCACGAAATTGATGGAATTTATGAAATTCACGGCATTCATGAAATTAACAGAATTCAAGGATTTCAAAAAAATTCTTGTAATTTAAGGAATAATGGAATTCAAGGAATTCATGAAAGGACGGACTTCATACAATTGACGGAATTAATGGAATTCGCGTAATGCAATGAATTCGCAAAATTCGCGGAATTCATGGAATTGAACGAATTCACGAAATTTATAGAATTTACGGAATTAATATAATTCATGGAATTCAAGGAATTCAAGGAATTCACGAAATGCCGGACTTCGTAGAATTCGCTGAATCAATGTAATTCACGTGATGCAATCAATTCACGAAATTTGCGGAATTCATGGAATTGAACGAATTCACGAAATTTATGGAATTCACGAAATTCACGGAATTCATGAAATTCACAGAATTAAGGATTTCACGAAATTCATGTAATTTGAGGAATAATGGAATTCAAGGAATTCACGAAAGGACGGACTTCATAGAATTCACGGAATCAATGGAATTCATGTAATGCAATGAATTCACGGAATTTGCGGAATTCATGGAATTGAACGAATTCACGAAATTTATGGAATTTACCAAATTCACGGCATTCATGAAATTCACAGAATTCAAGGATTTCACGAAATTCGTGTGATTTAAGAAATAATGGATTTCAAGGAATTCACGAAAGGACGGACTTCATAGAATTCACGGAATCAATGGAATTAACGTAATGCAATTAACTCATGGAATTTGCGGAATTCATGGAATTGAACGAATTCACGAAATTTATGGAATTTACGAAATTCACGGAATTCATGAAATTCACAGAATTAAGGATTTCACGAAATTCATGTAATTTGAGGAATAATGGAATTCAAGGAATTCACGAAAGGACGGACTTCATAGAATTCACGGAATCAATGGAATTCATGTAATGCAATGAATTCACGGAATTTGCGGAATTCATGGAATTGAACGCTTGCGTCGTGATGCCATTCTTGGGCTTCGAGCGATTTCTTTGGAGCTGACTATCATTGGTGGAATCGCCCTCTTTTTCGCTGTCATGGCGATCTACCGATTTGTCTTTGTCGGCTTCAACTAAAAAGGGGCTATAAAGCCCCTTTTTTACTCATTCGATTGACGGTCTCCTCGGTCCGCTGGCCTGTTTGGGTTGTTCAGCATTTTCAATTGCCGCAGGTCTAAAGTTTTTGGGCAGGGGATTGTGACGATTGCCCGCAGCGACAGTTTCCACAACCGGCCGGTCAGCAGATGTTCCATCACTTCCTGCTGCCTGGTACGTCAATGAAGCATGGACGCCCTTCGCATAGTCTTCATCCCCGCCAGACGCGATCATGGCTTCCGAGTAGGTGTGGTAGGAGGACCACTGATAAATATCAGAGTCCGTTGGCATGCCTGCCCGGCTAGCTGCTCGAAGTGCGGCTTGGCTATCTGTCAGCCCCAGTTGCTGCCCTTCAGAAACGTCATTGCTGAATTGTGTGTTCTCGTTGCCAGCCAGGAAGTTCGTAAGCGTTTTGCCGCCCGACTGGATGCTCTGAACCGCCGATGCGGCCTTGATCATCAAGCCCTTATCATCGTAGTTCTTACCGAAGGTCGATAGTTGCTGCGCGGCCTCTGAATCTGCCGCCCCTCTAACATCCTCACTGTTGCGAGCATGCGCGAGTTGTGGGGCTAGGCTGTTCTCCGCATGACGGTTTCCGACAAGCTCAGCACCTTGGTCTTCAGCCGCTTCCTTAGCAGAAATGTTCATGTCCTGAGCACCTGCATATGCGTCACTGTTACCCTGCCATCTTGAATTGAACTCGCCTTGCAAACCTGAGTTCCCGGCCGTTGCTGCGCCGGCTTTGTCTGCTATGTTTGCAAACTCTCCCGCATTACCCTGAGCTACGTTGAAGTCGAATGGATTGAATTGGCTCATGACCAATTCGCCGAGCCTGCCTTGCTGGTTAATCGCCCGGATTGCCGCCATCGCCCTCTGCTCGTCCGTATTCGACGACATATCTTTGATGCTTTGGCTATTAAATGCTTCAGCGAAGAGCTTTTTCCCTTCATCAGTTGCACCAGCCATGCGCTGAAGTTCTAAGCCAGACTCTGCTCGAGATACCCCGCCTCTCGATAGCGACTTGATCGCTGCATCGCGAAGATTGAGGCCTTGACTTGCCCTGATGGTGTCTTGCTGAGAAGCCGCTTGGCTGTACGTATTCTGTGCCTGTAGAGCTTCAGTGCGGCTTTGATTTATCTGATCAGTGTTGCTAACACTACTTTGGGCCATCGACGAGTCACGGAAGGCATCACCGGTGGCAAATGTCAGGTCACGGGTGTTAGCGCTCTCCACGGAAGAACTTAACTGCGAGAGAGATTTTTCGGCAGTTCGACGCTCTGTGCCGCTCATTTCGGAAAGCGACTTGCCATCACTGGTTTTGAGGTTGGCCATGATGCCTTTCAGGCCGGCTTGCCCACCAAGCGCTGAGGCTGCGGTTGCCATGTTTATCGACGACTCAGAGAATCAAACCTATTTATCTCGTATAACCTATCTTGTATCAAATACTATATTCAAGAATCTTGGATATTTCTATCAAATTATATCTGTTGAAAAATCGTATTCTTTTTTATCAACAGTTTCTCACTGAAATTCTATCAAATCTAATGTTCGCATAACTTGTATCAAATCCCAGCTTACAAAATTTCGGAAATTTCTATCAATAATTCTATCCATCGAGAAATCTTATACTTTTCCATCAAAGGATTCTCATTGAACCTCTATCAAATATATCTCTACAATATAGTTTCTCATTAAACTCCTATCAAATCTTTTTGATACAGAACTTGTATCAAATCCTATTTTACAAAATATTGGAAGATTTTATCCAATTTTATCGGTCGAGGCATTTTATACTTTCCTACCAAAATTTTCTCGTTCCACAATATTTTATAAAATTTTGATAACAATATCTTGGTAGAAAAGTATAAGATTTTTCGAGGAGTAAAATTACATAGAAATCTTCCAGGTTCTGAAACATAGGATATAATAAAAGTCTGGTGAGAATAAGATTTGATAGCGTTTCAATAAAAAACTGTTGATAGAAGTATGAGATTTTTCAACGGATTATCAAAAACCTACGTATAAAAATATTTTCTTATATTATATAGTTTATATATATACTATATAATATTATTTCTTTTAAATTGTATCTGTTGAGAAATTTGATACTTTTCTATTAATAGTTTCTCATTGAAATTCTACCAAATCTTATCCACACCAGATTTGTATCAAATCCTACGTATCAGAATCTCGGAAATTTCTATCAAATTGTATACGACGAAAAATAGTATTCTTTCATATCCAAATTTTCTCAGTGGATACGATTTGATAGAGTATGAATGACAAACATATTGGTAGAAAAGAATTTAAATTAAGAATGATTTAAATTAAAGAATTGAATAGAAATTTTCCAGGTTCTGGAAAATAGAATTTGAGATTTGATACATGTATGATGGTAGAATGACTTGATAGTCTGAATAAAAACTGTCGATAGAAAAAGTATAAGATCTTACAACGAATGGAATTTGATAGATATTTTCGAGATTTCGATACATAGGATTTAGTAGAGTTTCAGTGGAGAAAATGTTAATTGGAAAGTATATAAGCTTTCTTGACACATAAAGTTAGACAGAGGCGGCGGATCTCTAGGAGGTATAGAGGGCAATGCCCCCCCCC